>JAFEMH010004645.1:32500-198770 GCA_022495995.1 Adenophora triphylla var. japonica
GGCCACCACCATTACTTTACAATTCTAAGAATTGTGCTTTGGTCCAAGTTAGATATGATTCCATTCCACTTGTCTTAAAAGTTAAGTAAATCACGAGGAAAATGTGAAGATAATTGTTAGTTAAGGGACAATTATAGTGGGTAATTATGTCATTGTTTATTAATTTGTTGATGATATCATCAATTTCGTCATTAACATAGACTTTTTAAGGAATTTGTGCTTTGCTTTTGTTGTTGTTTGCTCCTCCAAATGAGGAATATCTCACCTAAAGTTAAGCACCATCATTTATGTGGGTGGGACCACCATCTTAGTTTTTCAAAGCTTTGGCTTATTATGATTCTATTATTGAAGCACTAGTTGATTAGAAAATGTTTAATCTTTATTAAAATATTTGAGTGTGAAATTATATAAAAATGTAGCAATATTAAAATTTGGAAGAAAGAGTTTCCGAAAGCGAAATCTTTTTGAACGAATCCGATTTCGTTGCATAATATTATTTTTTCAACCAACTACCGATATTAATATGATTTCGTGTGTGTTCGATTTATACCTATTTTATGCGACCCACAATTGTCAAATCAATTTTATGAACAACGAAAAATGGGCCACGTGAGCGATGCCAAATTCGAGCTTGGACTAGTTATTCCTTTTTCCTCACTCATTAGACCATTTACAATGACCTATTGAAAAAAAAAATCAACTACTTAAATCTTTGCAAGGGTATTGAATGGGGTTTTCAATAGTTGAAAAAAAAATGGTTTTGTTGAATAAATTCAATAGGCGTTGAAAAAAAAGGTGTTGACACTTGGCGCCACATGATTGGTTCCTGAGATTTTTATTTTCAAATCTCATTCGATTTTTTCAAAAGCAATTATCTTATATATAAAAAAATACACTAAAATTCAATATTTTTTTTCTCTATAAATAGAGTCTTGTTTCATTTGATTTGGACACAGAAAAAAAATCTTTTTTTTTAATATAAATTTCTCAATAAATGATAATAATAATTAAAAAAAAAATAATTGAGTATGAAGTATTTTTTTGTTTTAATAATAATTATCATCATTTTTCGTATTTATTTAATTTAAATTAAAAAAATTAATTAAGTATGAAGTATTTTTTTAATTATAAATGATAATAATTATTATTATTTTACTAATCATAAAAATAAAGAATATAAAATAAAATAAAAGTGATGGGATATAATATGATGAGTTGGAAGGGTGTTGAATTTTATCACACAAAATATTATAGGATTAAAAATTGAATGGGGTGTTGAATTATTAGGTGGAAGATAGAGAAGCTGATATAATTAGTGTTAAAGTGGGTATTGAAAAAATTTGAGTATTGAAACCACCGTAAATAAATGGTTTTAATAAGATCACTTATATTCCAATCATTTTTTGTTCTATTTTGTTTCTAGTTTTTGAAGAAAATTTTTGTTCAATTATTAAAAAACTAGAATTTAGAAACCCAAAACAGACTTATCACAAATTTCCAAGAAAAGTCGATAATTCCGTTACGTCGTTTCTAAATTATAAACCACAATCAGCTTGGTTAAATTACTAGCCAATAAATCTTTGGCTTGCGGGGCATAGGCAAGGCCTTCTTTCTTCTTTCATGAAAGTCGATAGCTCAAGTTCTTCCTCCCCGTTGTAATAATGAAAAACAAAAGGATTAAATTACTAAACATGCTTTCTCCAACTTATTATACCATTGGTTTTGAATTTTTTCTCAAATAATACTCCCTCCGTCCCAGATCAAGAGTCCTACTTTCTTTTTTGGTCCGTCTCAGATCAAGAGTCCCTTTCCTTAAATGGAAAATTTTCCATATATTTATACCCTTATCATCTCCATATATTTACAAAAAAACCATTACTATTCCTCCCACTCATTCTCTCTCCTATTAAATATTATTAACTTTTACATTCTCTCTCTTATTCCCTACCACACATTTAACTTTTATATTCTCTCTCCTATTCCCTACCACACATTTAACTTTTACATTCTCTCTTCTAAAATTTTTTACCCACTTTAAAAAAAAATCTTAAGAAGCGTGAAATTCCCCCCCCCGAGGACGGTTGGTCTGGGACGGAGGGAGTACCTTTTTACTTTTTTATTTACCAAAATGACTCACTATTCAAACTATTGCCCAAAATGTCCCATTTTTTGAAAACTCGCTACACCGTGTAGCGAGTTTACAATTTTTCAATTAAAATCGCTACACGGTGTAGCGATTTTAAATTTGCTAAATTTTATTTAATATTTATATTTATGCTTTAAAAAAAAAAAAAAACTAAATTTGAAATCGCTACAAGGTGTAGCGATTTCAAATTATCCCAAAAAGTAAACCAAACAAACAAACAAAGTAAACCAAACAAACACAAACAAAGTACGTACTAATTAAGTACTTCCTTCGTCTCGATTAATATTTCTATTTAGTGTTTTTTATTAATATATAAAAATTATATATTAATAAAAAAAATTAAATAGAAATATTATTTTTTCCATCTCAAATAAACATTTTAAAAAATGTACTTCTATAAAAAAATATTTTTCATTTCAAAAATAAATATTTCTTTCGACTCAAAATGAATAACCAAAAACTAATACATTTTTTGTCCAAATAAATGAGCATTACTTCCTTCGTCTCAATAAATATTTTATAAAATAATACTCTTCATTTGCCTCAAAAATTAATATCATATTTTGAGACGAAGACACTAACATTACAAACATTAATTTTAGAGGCGAATGAAGTAGTATTAATTTTTAAAATATTCATTGAGATGAAGGAAGTAATGCTCATTTTTTTGGGATAAAAATGTAGTATTATTTTTTGGTTATTCATTTGGAGTCGAAAGTAATATTTATTTTTGAAATGAAAAACATTTTTTTTATAGAAGTACATTTTTTAAAATATTTATTTGAGATGGAAAAAATAATATTTCTATTTAGTTTTTTTATTAATATATAATTTTTATATATTAATAAAGAAAACTAAATAGAAATATTATTCATCGAGAGACGAAGGAAGTAATTAATTAGTATGTATTGTGTTTGTTTGGTTTACTTTGTTTGTTTGGTTTACTTTTTTTGGATAATTTGAAATCGCTACACCCTGTAGCGATTTCAAATTTAGTTGTTTTTTTTTTTTTTTTTTTTTTTTTAAGCATAAATATTAAATAAAATTTGGCAAATTTAAAATCGCTACACCGTGTAGCGATTTTAGTTGAAAAATTGTAAACTCGCTACACGGTGTAGCGAGTTTTCAAAAAAGGGGACATTCTGGGCAATAGTTTGAACAGTAAGTCACTTTGATAAATAAAATTTTAAAAATGTATTATTTGAGAAAAAATTAATTGGTTTTGGTGGTTATTTCAATTTTTTTTTCACCACAAATTTATAAACTGATTATTTTAATAAAATTTCAAAATTTGCTATTGACAAACTACAGATTATTTTCTCAAATAACTTCTTTTAAAAAAAATATATATTTCCCAAAATGACAACTCTTCCAAACTAAAATGATCATTTTTTTAAAATTCGTAGTCGTAGATGTGGCGAGTTTATATTTTTGTCGCTCAAACTCGCTACTTCTAATAGCAAATTTAAATTTGCTCAATTTTATTAAAATATTTATGTTAAAAAAAAATTAAAATCTCTACGAATAGTTATGCGATTTCAATGAACACTAATTTTCATCCCAAATTAAAAATGTATACTACTTCTCCGTTCCATCTCAAATTTGATGTGAAAATTATGTCATGATACAAGAAATTAAGAAGTACTCCCTTCGTCCCACTTGAATAAATACCAACTTTTTGGGTGTGAAAATTAAGAAAAGTGAGGTAAGAAAGAGAAAAATATTAAATGTTGTGAGTATGAAGAATTAAATAGGAGAGAGAATGAGTGGGAGGAATAGTTAGAAGAGAGAATGTTGTGAGTGAAAAAGTAAAATAGGAGATAGAATGAGTGGGGTAAATAGTGAAGATTCCTTTCCATTTTGGGTAAGTATCAATTGATGTGGGACGGACCAAAAAGGAAATAAGTATCAATTGAACTGGGACGGAGGGAGTATTACTTTTTCCGTCTCAAAATAAATATTTTGAAAAAAAATCTATTTCTTTAAAAAAAATCTACGAGATAATTTTAATAGTATACTACTGACAATAATATTAATAATATTTTTATAGGTGAACGAAATAAAAGTAATGAATCAGACCCAACAAGGCTGCCCAATATCCAAGCATATTCAAAGGCCCAATACACCTAAGAGGCCCATCACGGCCCCATAATGCCGGGAATTCATCGGGCTAGATCAGTCGATCAAATTTATTATCCGACATTTCCTAGGTCGCAACCTATATTCGTCCAACATACGATTCATCCCTTATGTAAAATATTTGCCTAACCAATGTATGCATGAATTCAGGTCGACCTCGATAAATGGGGTGACCTCGATCAAGCTAAGCAGGCGTGCTAAGCGGCGCCAAAATAACAAACTCATATATTCGCGAAAACGGTTAATCCCTAAATATAATTTATCAATTAAACAACTGATTAATGTAATTTATAACTGATAAATAACGTATTGTTTAGGAATTATGAAAATTTTTAATTTCAACCTTGATAGGGCGCTTATACGCATTTTTGCCCATTCAATATAGAGTAGGTCTGCTGAGAAACGCGTTTCTCCACAACTATGGAGAAACGCGTTTTTAATAGTCAGAAGCTATATGTTTGATAACCAGAAGAAAATTTCTGGATATCAGTCTCAAAGGGTTCTGGATATCCAGAAGCTTTGGAACGGATATCCAGAAGCCTTTGGGCGGATATCCAGAAAAAATAGATTTGAAGTCAAATTCAAGGCCAAGACCAGAAATTGCTTATTGAAGGTTTTACGGATATCCGAGAAACCTTCAAATGTATATCCGTAAACCATCAAATGAATATCCGAAACATTTTGAAAGTTTGGATATTCATTGAAGGTTTCTGGATATCCGAAAACCTTCAAATGTATATCCGAAATCATCAAATGAATATCCGTAAATATTTTGAAAGTTTCGGATATCATTTTGAAGGTTTCGGATATCACTTTCATAAGTTTACGGATATCCTTTCAAGGGTTACGGATATCCAGAACCTTTGAGACTGATATCCAGAAGTAACCATGGGACAAGGTCATGGCCAATACAAAAAGTTTCTGGATATCCTTTCAAAAGGTTCTGGATATCCGTAACCCGTTTCTCCATAACTTATGAAAAAACGCGTTTCTTGTTGGGTTTTATGGGTCCATACGCAGCGGAATTAAGCATAAAATTAACACAAAACCCAAGCCCTAAGATCCGTTCTATATGATTAAATTGAATTGCTATGAGATAGAATTTACCAACCTAAATTGCTTTCCGGTCTTGAGCAATCGAACGGATAATTATGTGATTCGTAATCACAAACTTTTGATCTTCAAATCTTCGAATCTTCAACTCCTTTGGATCTTCAGATTTGAACTCTAGATCTTTGATTTGTTTGAACAAAACTAAGACCCTCTTTTGGTAATCCACACAAATATGAATGTCAAGAACAATTCTCGGGTTGGGAATTGCTAGATTCCTAAAACTTATGGAAGAATATTGAGAGTATTTTTGTTATGATTTTCCCTTGAAAATTTTGGCCAGACCTTAGGGTTGACAGACCTCACATATTTATACTACTTTAGTGTAAATATGTTTCCTAATCGAATTAGGAGAACAGTCAAAAGCGTACGTGGCTAGTTATGTCGCACGACATAAGTAGCCAGTGGCTAGTTATGTCGCGTGACATAACTAGCCAGTGGCTAGTTATGTCGCGTGACATAAGTTGCCAAATATAGAAACTCTCAATCATTCTTCCCTTGGTTCAACCAACTCATTCTATTTGTGTGTGACCCAATAGGATTGTATTATGTTGGCAATGAGTCCGATCATATCGACCCTCATAAGACATAAGCGGACTCTAGCAAGCCATTATGTCCACCCAAATAACACAACGTAAGAGTTCACGTTTCCAATGGTACACTTCCATTTCTCCCTTTGTCTCACGATGTTATATTGAACACAAGTCATGGTCCACGTCAACTTGTATTTGTTCAATGCTTTCTCGATCTTGAGTATAATGATAGTCCAATCATATTGGGGTGTGGCCACACGCTTTCATCATTATCACTCATCGAGGGCCCAAGCAAAACATCTCTCTTTTGAGGGACAAATTCCATCTTGACTTATCATCCTTCCCATCATGAATCCGATCATGCCAAAGATAGCCTTTATAGATATCGTGTTAAGATACCGTTTGACTAAAATCAAACATAACTTTTCATCATATGTAAGGTCATGATAATCTCAGGTCTAGGGACTAAATGAAGTAACCTTATGAGATTTATGACATTTGACCATGACATAAATCTCATACGGGTCAAGTCCACTCACTTGTTCTCTAACAAGTACCCATAATTTCAATGTGCATCTCTATGCATATAATCATCATATGATTATCCATTGACAATTATACTAATTATTCTCTTAATAATTAGGGACGGAGATTATTACAATAAATATGCAAACTATATAATAATCAAATAATAAACATAAACGATAAAGATGATACATAACGGTTTTCGATTAAACATAACTAAAGCCTAGGGCATTACACCAGGTCTCCCACTTGCACTAGGCTCCATTTATGTATCGAATACTCATGGATCTAACATGACCATCATGCTTCCTTTGTGCGAGGGTCTTTGTAAGTGAATCCCTTATGTCATCATCGGTTGATACTTTGTATATTTTAACGTCTTCTCATTCTTTATGAATTCCTTGAAGAACGTCTAAGTGAGTGTTTGGATCAGCTGTTGTGACCTTGGTTCCATTGTTTGCACAAGTGGCACCACTATTTGTCATAACAAAAGTTTCACCGATTAGTGATACTTGGAACATTTCCAAAACACTAATGAACTTTTGATTCAGCGCCTCTTTTAGCCACATCATATGTTGCCAAAATTCGGCCTTAGTAGTAGAATCGACTACAATTTCGCTTGGAACTCTTCCAATCAAAACCGCACCTCTAATAAGTATAAACACAAATCCTAATTGCGATTTTTAAAATAACTTTGTTAGTTTGGAAGCTAGCACCTATGTAACCCTTACAACAAGATTAACTTCCAATCTTTCAAATCCCAAGAGCGTATCCTTAGTTCTTCTTAAGTACTTAAGGAACATCTTGGCGCCATCCAATGGTTCTCATCACGGGATCAGATTGGTATCGACTCATCATGCTTAGAGCATATGAGATGCCGGTCTAGTACAAATCATGGCATACATGACAGATCCAAGTGCCGCATATGGAACTCCATTCATTCCCTTTTTGCTCATCAGTTGTCATAAGACAATGAATATTGCTAAGAGAAATACCATGACCCATTGACAAGCTACTCTTCTTAGACTCTTCTAAGAATCTTGTCAATGTGAACACTTTGACTCAAACCAATTTATCCTTCTAGATCCATCTTTATAGATCTTGATGCCAAGGATGTAATCGGCTTCACCCATATCTTTCATTGAGAAACCTTTCCTTGACCAAGACTTAACAGTCTTAAGTGTCGGAACTTGTTTTCCAATGAGTAAGATATCATTGTAATAAAACAATAGAAATAATATTACGCTCCCACTGAATTTCATGCATACATAAGATTCATCTTTGTTCTTTGATGAAGTCAAACTCTTTGACCAATTCATCAAAACGAAGATTCCAATTCCTTGAAGCTTGCTTCAATCCATCTCATGGATCTTTGCAACATGCATACTTTATTAGAGTTTCTTGGATCGACAAACTATTCGGGTTGTGTACTCTACACATCCTTAATAATCTTTCCATTTAAAGAAAGTCGTTTGACATCCATTTGTCATATCACATAGTCACAATATGTGATAATGGCAATTGAAAATCTAACAGACTTCGACATTGTAAGCTGGCGAAAAAGGTTTCAACATAGTCAATACTATGAATTTGCCTAAATTCCTTTGTTACAATCCTTAGTCATGAAAGTACACACCTTCCCATCCATGTCGGTCTTGAAGACCTTCTTGCATCCCATTAGTTTTTACACCTTCAGGTAGCCCAATCAAGTTCCAAACTTGATTGTCAAACATGGATTGTAATTTGAATTCCATGGTTCATAACCATCTATCCAAATTAGGAGGGGACATCGCTTATTGATAGCAAGTAGGATCGTCATTCTTAATGACTTTCACTTTATCACTTTCCGCAACGAGAAATCATTATTCCTTGAGTTTGGATCGTGACCCATCCAATCTACGATGGACTTGTGCATCTTGAACCGGTTTCACAACTCCTTTGTGAACTTGGTTCTGTCTCTACTCTTGATTCCATATTATTTTCGGGTTCTTGAACTTCTTTCAAGATTAATTTTACTCCCACTAGATTCTTTATTGAGAAACTATTTCTCAAGAAACAAATCGTGTAGAGCAACAAACATTTTGTTCTCTTTGTGATTGTAAAATCAATATCCGAAAAATAACCTTGTTAGATTTGGTGCTAACTTATAAGAGACAAGTCTCTTTACATAAGATTCGCAACCCCAAATCTTCATGAAAGACAAACTAAGTTTTCTTCCATGCCACATCTCATGTGGGGCCTTAGGAACCGATTTAGTAGGGACTCGATTCAGTGTAACCGCATTATTTCTAATGCATATCCTCAAAAGGAAATATGAAATAGGAAAGTCGATTGACATATCATCGAATGAACCATGTCCTACAAGGTTCAATTCCTCCTTTCGAGATACACCATTCATAGTGGTGTTCAGTGTGGAGTCAACTCTTGAAACAATTTCATAGTTTTGAGATGATTGTCAAACTCTTGGCTCAAATATTCATCACCTCGATCTAATCGAAGTACTTAACAGTTTTACCAAGTTGTTTTGTACTTCATCTTTGAAATGTTCAAAACATCTCAAACGATTCACCTTCGAACTTCATCGGATAGACATAGTCATATCTAGATAAGTCTTTAGTGAAATGTGATGAAATACCGAAGTCTTCCCCTAGCAATGCTACTTAACAGTCCATATACATCTCATGTATAATGACCAATAAGTCACTAGCCCTCCCACTACTCTTAGTGTAGGGTGGTTTGATCAATAATCTCAATAAACAAGATCCACATTCCTCAAATGATTCATCGTCATATGAGTCTAAAAGTCCATGTTAATGGAGTTTAGATATATGTTTCTTATTTATTTGACCAAGCTTCGATGCCATATGAACGCGTTGTTCATATTGTTCGGTTTAGATTTCCATTTATATTATAGATATCTTCAACATTATTTTGTATCTTATCATCACGGATATGAAGACCATTCAATGACATATGCATTATAATAAGGCATATCATTAAATAAATATAAAACTTCTTATTGAAAATAAGAAAATTATATCCTTCATCATCCATTTAAGAAACAGAAATAATACTCCTACTCAAATTCGGAACGTAGTCATACTTGTTCAAAACAAGTACTACTTCACAAGGCAAAGTGACTTCATAAAGTCCCTTATGGCTAATGTTGCAACTCTTGCTCCATTCCCATGCTTAGGTTTAATTTACCTTATTTGAGTAGCTTTCTATTCTTTGTTCCTTGCACATTTAAACAAATGTGGGATTCAATCCTGTATCATATACCCAAGAACAAGAAGTCGAAAGAAAAATATCTATCATATAGATACTTGAAGTAGTAGCAATCATATTGCCCTTCTTCACCTTTTAGGCCTTCCTAATAAGCCTTGCAACTTTGCTTCCAATGACAATCTTATTGCAATGATAGCAAACTGCATCCTTTTGAGACACTTTGGGTTTGACCTCTTCGGCTTTGACAACATTTGTCCTAGGTTTAGCAACTTTTGCTTTACCTTTTTTTTTTTTCTTCCTTTATGAACCCTTTTATTGTGTCAACCATTAACACAATTTGCGGATTGCTCCTTCTTTCATCATATGAATTGAGAGCCTTCACCACAACATATATCTTTTGCCTAGTTCGCATTTGGAACATTTTCTTTATGCGGTGTGCTAGAACAAAAGAATAGTTATCATGTGCTCAAGGTTCTTCATAAGAGCCTTTAAACACGGTGGCAAATACAAGGCAAGCAATATTGTCAGAATCATCAATATGTTTCTAATGTTGCTTCCTTATTTGCCCTTTGCAACATTTGCAGTGGGTTCAATAGGAACGGATTCGTCAGAACGTACACATTTACCCAAGAACCATTCTTTAGGCTTCTGATCCAATCAGAATTATATGTATCGTTCCTTTCAAACTTTGTCCTTCATAAGGACGAATCGCAATTATCATTATGTAATGCTACTTCTACAACAAAATATACAAATTATATGAACACATATCAATATCAACACATTTATCATTTAAGAGCAAATAGTGTATTTTACAAATACTCCCACTAAATCATACACCTTCCAATGCAAATAAGCATAATATGCATTTAATGGGCTAAGATCCAACTTTAATTTAATCTCAAGTACGCTATGGCGCACCGCTCAAGATTAAACTAATTAGGTAGAAAAACATCAATCATATCGTATATGACTCTTAGGACTAAGATCCATCTTTAATTTAATCTCAAGTACGCTATGGCGCACCGCTCAAGATTAAACTAATTAGGTAGAAAACATCAATCATATCGTATATGACTCTTAGGATCTTTTATGAGATTTATTTAAGACATCATATGTCTAAGCATATTTTAATCTCATCTTATGCCTTGGGTCCAAAACCATTTTGATAACCCAATTAAGTTCATTCATATTAAACGTATAGGAACCACCATTTCCTCATCTTGCTCGCAAACGGAATAGAATCAAAGTACCTTGCTATGGCAAGCCCACCCAAAACTATCCAGGAGTGGTCTCAAGTGTTTAATCATGAATTGGCATAAAAGAACTTAAAAGTTAAATGAAGGTTCTTTAAGGTAGATTATAAGCATATCGGCAAAGATAGTCATAATCATGCACCGGAGTAAGTTCCCGGGAAGATAGGTGAGCCACAAGGACTTCTTAAGTACCAACTCTTCCTTAGACAGAACTCACCTAGTCATGCACAATTAGAAATCAATTCTGATTTGGCAACATAATCACTACCTTTTATAAACAATTAGTTTCCTTTTAAATTTCGCGTATTTATGACTTGTTTCCATAAACAATCATAAGATCCAAAATTTACAATGTCTAAATCTAAACATATTAGGAAACTAAATATCATGTTTCAACTAAACATCTAATTTAATAAAAAAAAAATTCTTAACATGTAAGAACAAATAAAACATGCATCGCAATAATTATTAAAATCATATTTTAATCAATTAATCATGCATATCAATGAATCAATCTATCGCGGACTTATAAACTCAATTTTATAACATCCAGATTTTCATATACATTGCAATAATTATTAAAATCACATTTTAATCAATTAATCATGTATATCAATGAATCAATCTATCGCGGACTTATAAACTCAATTTTATAACATCCAGATTTTCATATGAACATATCAGATTGTAAACACAATCACGAGAATAGCGTAAAAATTGAACAAGCTGATTACGCCGGTTTTGGCTTATTATGTCGCGTGACATAACTAGCCAGTGGCTAGTTATGTCGCGTGACATAACAGTGCAGATTTCCTCCTTTGGCTTAATATGTCGCACGACATAGGTAGCCGGATTCGCGAGATTCCAGATTTCAATCAATTCAGATTACATGCAATTAAATCATATAAAACAACCCTTTTACAGATTTAATTCAACATAATTCGTAAACGATTTTCACATTGTTTCACATAAACAATCAAAATTCTATCGCATACAAAAAAACATGCAACGAACATATAAACAATTTATATAATCATTCTAGCATGTTAATTCAAACTTAACCATACGAACGGGGCTCACGATACCCTTTGTTGGGTTTTATGGGTCCATGCGCAGCGGAAGTAAGCATAAAATTAACACAAAACCCAAGCCCTAAGATCCGTTCTATATGATTAAATTGAATTGCTATGAGATAGAATTTATCAACCTAAATTGCTTTCCGGTCTTGAGCTATCGAACGGATAATTATGTGATTTGTAATCACAAACTTTTGATCTTCAAATCTTCGAATCTTCAACTCCTTTGGATCTTCAGATTTGAACTCTAGGTCTTTGATTTGTTTGAACAAAACTAAGACCCTCTTTTGGTAATCCACACAAATATGAATGTCAAGAACAATTCTCGGGTTGGGAATTGCTAGATTCCTAAAACTTATGGAAGAATATTGAGAGTATTTTTGTTATGATTTTCCCTTGAAAATTTCGGCCGGACCTTAGGGTTGACGGACCTCACATATTTATACTACTTTAGTGTAAATATGTTTCCTAATCGAATTAGGAGAACGAGAGCAGTCAAAAAGCGTACGTGGCTAGTTATATCGCACGACATAAGTAGCCAGTGGCTAGTTATGTCGCGTGACATAACTAGCCAGTGGCTAGTTATGTCGCGTGACATAAGTTGTCAAATACAGAAACTCTCAATCATTCTTCCCTTGGTTCAACCAACTCATTCTATTTGTGTGTGACCCAATAGGATTGTATTATGTTGGCAATGAGTCCGATCATATCGACCCTCATAAGACATAAGCGGACTCTAGCAAGCCATTATGTCCACCCAAATAACACAACGTAAGAGTTCACGTTTCCAATGGTACACTTCCATTTCTCCATTTGTCTCACGATGTTATATTGAACACAAGTCATGGTCCACGTCAACTTGTATTTGTTCAATGCTTTCTCGATCTTGAGTATAATGATAGTCCAATCATATTGGGGTGTGGCCACACGCTTTCATCATTATCACTCATCGAGGGGTCCAAGCAAAACATCTCTCTTTTGAGGGACAAATTCCATCTTGACTTATCATCCTTCCCATCATGAATCCGATCATGCCAAAGATAGCCTTTATAGATATCGTGTTAAGATACCGTTTGACTAAAATCAAACATAACTTTTCATCATATGTAAGGTCATGATAATCTCAGGTCTAGGGACTAAATGAAGTAACCTTATGAGATTTATGACATTTGACCATGACATAAATCTCATACGGGTCAAGTCCAGTCACTTGTTCTCTAACAAGTACCCATAATTTCAATGTGCATCTCTATGCATATAATCATCATATGATTATCCATTGACAATTATACTAATTATTCTCTTAATAATTAGGGACGGAGATTATTACAATAAATATGCAAACTATATAATAATCAAATAATAAACATAAACGATAAAGATGATACATAACGGTTTTCAGTTAAACATAACTAAAGCCTAGGACATTACACCAACATTTCTCCCTAGATTTTACGTTCAATATATCATAAACTTTTTTGTTAGCATGTATATGTGCTCTTTTTTTTTTATATAGTATTCATTTTTGAAAATGACACTTAGGTAAATGCGCCTTTAAACTATTCAAATAGTGGGAATATTTAAAAGTATCATTTTCTTTCGTTTTATTTTTTGAACGTGTATTTTATTTTTCTTTCTAGACCTAAGAAAGGACAACATGAGTTTAGGTGTTCCAATTACTTGAGTCGATTAGAAATAAAAACTGTGAAGTGGGGTTGTCATGTGATGGCCAATTGGTAGAGATATGAAAAATACTGAGATGATTATCTTCTTGTCTACTTTATTGATGGGTTAGGCCGTCTGCAATTTTATTTCTAAATTTTCTTCACCATTATTTCATTACTGATCCCCCCCGTTATATAATAAATACTCCCTCCAATCCACGTCATTGTGAACTTATTTTCATTTTGGTTCGTCCCATGTGAATGCAAACTGTCCAAAATAAAAATAAATTTATTATTTTATATTCACCCTACCCCACCCACTCATTCTCTCTCTTCATTTCCCTCCACACAATTTATTCAACCAACTCCACTCATTCTCTCTCTTCATTTCCTACCACACATTTTCATTATCTTAATAATATTTCTTAATTATCGCGCCCGAAAAAATAATCCACAATGACGTGGGACGGAGGGAGTATTATATTTATCATGTCTTATAAAAATTTGTCACACTTTAACTATAAGTTACATATTTATATTTACAGGGGGGCGGCGAATGCGGCGAAAATGCAAGGTATTCCCCCCAATATTTTTTGTTATATATTTATATATATATAATTAACTTCAAGATTAACACCAGTAAGTGGTGCGGTTCAGCGGTAGAAGGGATGAAGTTAAAGCCTTTGGTGTTTCGTTTCAAATCCATTTTCGAGCCCTGCTACCTACATTTTCAATTAATTTTATTTGTTCACCATCTTTGCTATTCTCTCTCTCTCCATTTCTTTCTCTTAACAGTTTTGTTTTTCTCTTTCTTCTAATTTCCTCACATTTTTTCAATCTTAATTAATTAGTTAGGCTTTTTCCATTTTTTTTTGTTTTTGGTCTTTCTTCCTATTATCCCAAGTTTAATTAGCAAATTTGAATTTCTTTTTTGTACGAGTAATATATTTTAATAAATTGTTTGCGTTAAATACTTCAACATTATTTCAATCGTTCTTTGAATTATTTACTTTTATCATTTTTGTTAACTTTCTTAATTCTTTACATTTTTAACTAAAATACATTGTATTTCATTCCTTTCAAATCCATGTTCAAGCCCTGCTACCTACATTTTCAATTAATTTTATTTGTCCTCCATCTTTGCTATTCTCTCTCTCTCTCCATTTCTTTCTCTTAACAGTTTTGTTTTTCTCTTTCTCCTAATTTCCTCACATTTTTTCAATCTTAATTAATTAGTTAGGCTTTTCCCATTTTTTTTTGTTTTTGGTCTTTCTTCCTATTATCCCAAGTTTAATTAGCAAATTTGAATTTCTTTTTTGTACGAGTAATATATTTTAATAAATTGTTTGCGTTAAATACTTCAACATTATTTCAATCGTTCTTTGAATTACTTACTTTTATCATTTTTGTTAACTTTCTTAATTCTTTACATTTTTAACTAAAATACATTGTATTTCATGGATCCGACCCATTTTTTACTTGTCCGACCCAAAATTTTTTTTTTTCGGGGGCGCTGCTCCCGAACTCCCGTGTAATCTTGTCCCCCCCCTCCGGACATTCCTGGCTCCGCCCCTGCATATTTATATATAATTTATAAAAGATTCGGCTAAATCTTGGCCTATTCTAACCTCTACCCATGGTGTATCACTATCCTTGACCTGTTATGTTCTACACTCACCATCTATTTAACAACATGTTACACCACATGATCAACCCCCTATTCAAACACATGCCCACCCACCTATCTCACAACCTGCCTCACAACTTGTCTCACAACCTTCATCTTAACCGGTCTAACAACCTGTCTCACAGCGTATCTCACAACCTGCCTCATAACATGTCTCACTACTTCACATTCTACATAACATCTAGGGGTGTAAGTGGTTCGGTTCAAATCGCGGTTCAGAATCGAACCAAATCAAGTCATGCGATTTAGTTCGGTTTTCAAGTAATCGTAGTTTGATTCGGTTCCAAAAATTATTAAATCGTGTGGTTCGGTTTGGTATGCGGTTTGGACCCCCAAACCACGGTTCGAGACTGCGAGACCGAACCACCAAATCGAACCAATAAACCAAACCATCAAACCGTTCAATATTAACCGTAGATATGTATATCTTTCATTTTCACCTTACATTTAGATTTGAAAACCCTAAATTCTATTAATGGGTTTTAGCCCATAACTCTTTTTTCTTTTGATTTATCTTCTTGTAATAATGTTAATTCACTCTTTAGCACATACTATTACAAGTAATCAAATGACGTGTTGTTATCATAAACATTGTAGCACAATTTGAAGTTGTGTTTAAATACTGAATCATTTTATGTATGTTATGTTTGAAAAATTCAAACAAACATGACAATGAATTGTGTATTTTGAAATCATGTTCTAATTAATGGTTTAAGCAATGTTTAATTTCATGGTTTGAACCGTGGTTTGAATTGTGTAAACCGGGGTTCAAACCGTAAAATCAAATCGCGATTCGAACCAAACCGAACCAAACCATGACGATTTTGTTTGGTTCGGTTTGAATTTTTTCATGGTTCAGTTCGGTTTGAGTTTTTTTCAAACCGATGACTAGTGGTTCGGTCCGTAAATTGGCCCAAATCGAACCATTTACACCCCTACTAACATCCAGTCTAGCATCCACTGCCACATCTATACTCTACAGCACAACATATGCCTCTCCTACAGACACATACCAGATACACACACCAGGTAAATATCCCGCTCCACCCGCTCGATAAAGCCCGATCATCTTATCACTTTCTAAAATTGGACTTCTCTAAGGTCGTACATATTACGAGGGCATATAAGAAATAAATTTGTATATATATTATTATTAAAAATTCAATTAGATCTTGTATTAGTTATTTTCCTAATATAATTATTAGTAGTTTCAATAGGTTGAAATTACAAAGAAGTGTGTTATTGAATATTTGTATCTTGGATTAGATAAATAAAAAGAATAAAAATTGAAATATGTTTGTTTTCAAAAGAGAGAGAGAGAGAGAGAGAGAGAGAGAGAGAGAGAGAGAGAGAGAGTCAGAATATAATAATGGGACGGGTGACGGGGTGAAGTTAGAGGTGACCAAAAATTGAACCGGATCGATTAATCAGTCGATTTTCAATCGATCAAAATCACTCAAAATTTGTCAACGTGATTGAACCGAAATCATTTAATCGAAATTGGATTTTTGGAGGTTCGGTTACGGTTGGGAGGTTAAGGAAACCGATCAACCGCTGGTTAACCTCCGGTTAAAACCAATGGTTTAATCGAAAGAATCGGCAATATTAGTTTGAATTTGATCGATTCTTGCCTTGACCTTGACCGATTCTTGCCTTGCCTTGCCTTGCCTTGCCTTGACCTTGACCTTGCCTTGCCTTGCCTTGCATTGCCTTGCCTTGATCGATCCTGACTGTTAAAAAGATAATTTTTTTATTCAAAAACTGTTAGAAAATTAACTTTTTCGTAACTGTTTTTAATTATGTTAAAAATTTCTTTAAAACCCTAATTTGAAAAAGAAAAAACGAAAAAAATGTTAAAAACGATTAACCGATTAACCGGCAAATTGATCTAACTGGTAAATCATAAAACCGTAATCGGCTAAGGCGGTTAATCGGTTCAATTTCGTTTGAAAATTTTAAAAATTGAAACCGTCAATTCGATAACCATAAACCGCCAATTAACCGAATTGGCCACGTCTAGGTGAAGTATTTGACAAAGAAACATGAATCGAAAATGAATAAAAGGTCGTAATCAAGTTATGTCATGCCTCAGCTTGGATCAATTACTATCTCATTGTGGCAAGCACTAGCCGGCCGCTTATGCTTTCTTCTTTTGTTCAGCAGGTTCTGTGATTTGATCTTTATCTTTATTTATGTAGTACCAATAATACCCTTATTCATAATTTTGAAGTATCCATGTAATTTTCTTGAAAACTAAATTTCTTTATAACACTTAAATCTATTAAATGTTATTTATACATGTTAATCAACTTTTTCTCTAATTATTTGAAGAGATGGCCAAATTGAAATCTTAGAGAAAAGCTGAAGCTTGACTTTGATAGAGCAATTTAAAATTCGAAAAATGTGCCATTTAACAAACTTGGGAAATGGGCCGTACAGATCCAAACTTTCCACACCACACCCAATATTGTTGGTTTTTTTCATCTCCATTATCGTCCCTATTATTATTTCCATCTCCATTATCGTTGCTATTACAAAAAATTAGAGGTGACCAAACAGTTCAAACTGGCGGTTTCGATTTCGAAGCGACGGTTCACGGTTTAGCAAGACATTGAACTGAAATTGGCCCGGTTTAGTCACGATTTCGGTTTCCGGTTCGAATCGACCGTACGATTCCGGTTTTAAACTGGCAATTTCAAAAAAAAAAAAAAAATTGGTTTGGGCGGTCGCCCAAGATGGGCCGAATGATGTGGGCGGTCGCCCAAGTGTCCAGTCTTTCAAAAAAAAAAAAAAAACTTGGTTTGGGCGGCCGCCCAAGAGAGCCGAATGATATGGGCGGTTGCCCATGTGTACATATTTTCCAAAAAAAAAAACAGTTAAATTTTTAACAATTTCTGTTAAGTTTTATAAAAACAGTTAATTGTGGTTTGAGTGGTTTGAGTGTTACTCCCTTCGGTATGACCATGATCACCCATTGAAAATGTTGCATCAACTTCGTTATCGCTCAAATTAAGCGTTTCTTGTGATAGTGCTTGTACATTAAGATTATCCCAAATGGAATCATCGGGGGGGGGGGGAAATGGATGCGTAGTTGATACATTCTTTCCCTTATCGCCACGGCTGTCACGAGATGAAGACATTTTTTTTGGTTAAAAGATGAAATTATGTGAAAAAAATGAAATTATGGAGACTTTGAGTTTGAGACTTTGCAAGTTTGAGATAATATAGAGATTAATTGAGAGAGAGATTTGAGAGATTGAGATGAGAGAGAGAGAGAGAGAGAGAGAGATTTGAGAGAGGAGAGAATGAGAGATTGAGAGAATGAGTAGTGAAAAAAATAAAGGGAGGGGGAGGGTATTTATAGGTTTGAGAGAAAGAGAAAAAAAAACGTTTTAGGGACCAAAATAAAAATCGTTTTAGGGACCAAAACGGTTAAGAATTTTTATTTTTTTTACATTTTGGTCACTAAAAAGTCAAAATGACCGTTACCTAACGGTCATTAAACAGGCACCGTCGGATCAAGAAATCAGCGGCCCATATCAACTAGCCGTTAGCCAAGCTGTTCCGGTTCACGGTTTCGGTTCCTGAACAGGCGGTTCACCGGTTTTTGAATTTACGAACCGTAACCGGACCGAAAAACCGCCGGTTCACCGGTTCAGCCGGTTCACGATTCAGCCGGTCCGGTTTCCCTCCGATTTTGGGCCGGTTCGGTTCCGGTTCAGACCGCCGGTTCGGACCCGGTTGGGCATCTCTACTATTACTATTTTTGCGCAAATGTGGATAGTGCTTGTTATGGGTATTTTCAGCATTGTGACATCCTCAGTTGTTCCTGCATGTCAAGATGATATTCCACTGTAAGTATTGCATAATATTTATTTATTTTATTTAATATTATTCATTAATATTTTACAGCAAAAACAAAGGAGTTAAACCAGGATATGACCAAGCACGTCAGAGTCTCTTCAACGTTAAGGAGGACTATGTCTTTTAGACGTTGAGAAGATAATGGAGCATGCCGAGATTTTAGGGAATGGTTATTATCTTTATTATCTTTTTGTTATTTAAGGGGACATGAAGATTAATACACACACGGTCACTCTACATGCACACTGCTTGTAAACACCTCCATTGTCTTCCAACTTGTAACTACGATTTTCATAGTGAAACATTTAAGGTTGGAGACCTAACTCCCGGGGTTTTTTCCGAAGAGGTTATCATCTCTAAGGTTTTCCTCGTTAACAAAATTCTTGTGTCCTTCTTTATTTCCATGCACTTGTTCCATTTGATCGAATTCCAAAGTCCCCTCCTTATTGTTTAAATTCATACACTCTCTAAGTTAAGATTCGACATTATTGTTTTTTCTACCAAAACAATTTGGCGCCCACCAAGGGGCCACTTGGTCTATTGATTATTTGGATCATTTTCTAAAAGGATTCATCATGTCAACCAACCCCAATGTTTCCGCCGCCGGCAAGGGTGTCGCCGTCACTCCATCATCCGGAGAGAAGGCAGCCTCATTGCCACCGCCTCCTCAGTCAGGACCGCGAATGACGCAACCTTCACAAGTGTCGCAGAAAGCAGGATCTTCCAACGTGGACGCCGACATCCGGAGTATCCTGACCAAGCTAAATCAGAGGCTGGATCATCAAGATAACAACTCAAAGCTGCTGGCCAATTCCATGATTAAGATGCAGAAGGATCAACAGCTCATCGCATCCCAGCTTAGCAACATCTCACCATTGCGCCCCAGGAGCATCAATTTTGAGTCCAGTGGAGGATCCCCGTTTCAGAATGAGTTCATTCCGATGGGTGCTCCATCTCAGGCTCCTCTGACGACACCTTCGATGATGTCGCCATCCTTGTCTTGTGACACCTTGTTGACGCCGCCCTCGGCAGGATTCACCCCATTCATCCTATTCATTGACAACACCACTGTCACTACCGCCGCGGACAACACTGGTTTGCTTAATAATCTTTTTAATAATAATACTTTCAATCATATTCCTGTGGCTGACCCTTTTGCAGGAAATCCATTAGCCAAGCAGATGCAGGATCTCAGGGAGCTGATAATGAACGTAGCAGGCATAACCCCTCCAATCCAGCCTGTGTCTCAGAATTGCTACAATCAGTCTCGGTTTGTCCCAGCAGTTGCAAATGTCGACATCCCAAAGCGTTTCAGTGTTCCATCCATGAAGTTATATGACGGCAGCACAGATCCAGAGGAGCATGTCACCCATTATCAAGAGAAGATGGATATAGTGCATATCCACTACAGTTCAGAGAGGCTTGTCTATGCAGAGGATTTGGGTCGACCTTGGTTGGGCCAGCTCTCAAATGGTTGATTAGGCAACCCCTAGGCTCAATTGGCTCCTTCGCCCAGCTTATCAACATGTTCTATAATCAGTTCTCATGCAGTCGACAATTTGAGCAGCTGACAAGTGACCTCTACAATGTGACCCGGCCCCTGCGAGACTGCGAAAGAATATGTCCACCGGTTCAATAGAGAAGTTCTGGAAATTCCCAATCTTAACATGTCGACAGCCACATAAGCATTCAAAATGGGGCTGAAGAAAGATTCCCAATATTATCAAGATTTGGTGATGACTCCTTGTAAGCGGTTGGAAGAAGTCAGAAGTAGGGCCCTGAGATTCATAAGGTTGGAGGAAGATGAGCTACGAAGGTCAAAGTCCTCAGGCAAGGTGTCGACATATGACAACCCAGATAGGAAGACCGAATCATCTCACCGCAGGAACAACCGATCCAATCCTTATCCGAGAGTCGACAACTACAAAATTAATTCAATCGAGGGTGAGGATGAAGATAATGATAATGTGCCTAATATTTCTGATTATTGCTTTTCTATTGACATTTCAGGTGTACTCTGTGCAATGGGCAACCTGGGAGACTAAGCAAGATGGCCAAAGAAGACAGAAAAATCTACGGGATGGCGTAACAAGTCAAAATGGTGTGCCTACCATGAGGACTTTGGGCATATCATAGAGGATTGCATCGCGCTAAGAAAGGAGATCAACTACTTGCTCTCGAAGGGACATCTCAAGGAGTTGCTTGGATCCAGAAAGAAGAAGGCAGAGAACGCAGAGGCTCCACATGAAGTCGAGCGACCAGTTTCTCCTCCAACATCAACAAAAGTGATCAATTTCATCAGTGGCAGGTCAGAAATTTGTGGCACCTCCTATTCTGCCGCGAAGCGACATGCCAAGGAGTCAAAGGAGGAGAAGTCAGAAAGACCACCCAGGATGTCGACATCCTGCCAGGAGCCAATCACCTTTGATGAGAGTGATCGAGATAATTTGCTGGAACCCCACCATGATGGCCTAGTCATTTCCTTGCAGATTGCCAATTGCACCATTAGGCGCATCCTGGTCGATGGGGGTAGCTCTGTCAATCTCATTATGTTGAGCACCCTTAAAGAGATGAACATCCTAGAATCGGAGATCGTCAAGAAATCGTCAGTGTTGGTAGGCTTCAGTGGCGAAGTCAAAGAAACAGTGGGAGAAATAAAGCTTTCAATCTACTCAAAAGGACTCAACACAATGGAGCGGTTCTGCATAATTGATTGTGCGACATCTTACAATGTAATTCTTGGAAGGCCGTGGATTCATGGAATGAAAGCTGTACCTTCCACTTACCATCAGTGCGTGAAGTTCCCAACACTTTAGGGTGTCGCTAAAATATATAGTGATCAGCAAGTGGCTAAGGAGTGCAATAAGACTTCAATGAAGGCGTCGACATCTCCTAAGCAAGCATATCAATTACATAAAAAAGTACGTGAGGTCCTGGAATCTAGGGAGAACGATGTGAAAGAAGTATTGCTAGACCCTTCAAATCCAGACATCAAAGTACTTATTGGCAGTGATATTCCACCAGATATAGAAGAAAAACTTGTGGACCTATTAAGAAGCATAACGAAGAGCTTTGCATGGAAGCATGATGACATGACCGGCATCAGCAAAGATGTCATCACCCACAAGCTCAATGTCGATCCCAGTTTCAAGCCAGTGCATCAGAAGCGTAGGAAGTTTGCAGAAACAAGAAACCAGATAATCAAGGAAGAAGTAGATCGTTTACTTAAATCCAACATGATACGGGAGGTAGAATATCCAAGATGGTTAGCAAACGTGATTGTGGTCGAGAAGAAAAACGGAAAATGGCGAGTTTGTGTCGATTTCACTGACTTGAACAAAGCCTGTCCCAAGGATCCTTTCCCATTGCCTCACATCGACTCATTGGTTGATGCCACTTCAGGTCATGAGCTTCTCACTTTTATGGACGCATCTTCAGGATTCCAACAAATCCAGATGGAGCCATCTGATCAAGAGGACACCGCCTTCATAACACCCACAGGTATCTATTGTTATATTGCTATGCCTTTTGGACTAAAAAATGCAGGTGCAATGTATCAGAGGCTCGTGAATAAAATGTTCAAAGACCATATTGGGGACACGATGGAGGTATATATTGACGATATGGTGGTGAAATCCAAGAAAGATGAAGATAACATAAGCCATCTGTCCCAAGCCTTCGACATCTTGGATTGTTTCAACATGAAACTTAATCCAGCAAAATGCAATTTCGCAATGAAGGCAGGAAAGTTTTTGGGCTATATGGTGACTAAAAGGGGCATTGAAGCCACCCATAAGCAGATTCGTGCCATCATTAACCTATCGTCACCTCAATCCGTCAAAGACGTCCAGAGATTGACAGGGAAGATTGCTGCACTCACCAGGTTCATTTCCAAATCATCTGATCGTGCAAGCCTTTCTATGACATCTTGAGAAAGAATAACAAGTTCCAGTGGGAAGATCAGCATGAACAAGCTTTTCAAGACCTCAAAAGTTACCTGTCGACACCTCCATTATTGGCCAAACCTCAGGAGGACGAACACCTATTCATCTACCTAGCAGTATCAGAGAGCGCTGTAAGTGCGGTCCTAGTGACAGAACGAGTTGGCATTCAACAAACCATCTATTATATAAGTAAGACACTTTTAGACGCGGAGACTAGGTATTCCCATTTACAAAAATTAATTTTGGCTTTGATATCTGCATCTATTAAATTGAGACACTATTTCGAAACACATACTATAATTGTGCGTACTAACTATTCTATTAAGAATGTCATGAGAAAACCAGAGATGTTAGGTAGGATGGCTAAATGGTCCGTACAGTTAAGCACTTACGACATCAAATATGAGCCCAGAACAGCAATAAAATCTCAGGCTCTAGCTGATTTTGTGGCTAACTTTAGTCCAACCATGCAACAAGAAGTAGGGTTGGAGGTTCAGCAACTCCAAGATGATGACATCTTGAAGATGTGGACACTTTATACAGATGGTGCTTCCAACATGAGAGGCATAGGACTTGGAGTTGTACTAAAATCGTCACAAGGGGACATAATACCACAATCCATCACCTGCAGTTTTAAGGCCACTAATAACGAAGCAGAGTATGAGGCATTAATTACAAGTTTAACAGTGGCCCAGGACCTAGATATCAAGCACATCCGGGTATTTATGGATTCTTTGCTAATTTCCAATCACTACAACGGGTCCTACATAGCGAAAAATGCAAAGATGACAACATATTTGGAGATTGTGAAAATCCTGGCGGCCAAATTCAGAACTTTCACTTTGGAGCAGGTGCCGCGAGAAGAAAACTCACAAGCAGATGCTCTGGCAAACTTAGGTTCAGCCTTCAAAATCATTTCACAGATAAGTGTCTGTAAGTACGCCAATCCAATTCGCGATCCTTTATAGGTGCATTTTAATATGATAAAATTGCACTAGAGGCATTTTGGTAAATTCCCGGTCCATTTCGAGACTTTCGGAAACTTTTTATAAGTTTATTGCGAAGGAAGTACTTTTAAGTATTTTTCTCAGGCAAAAGGACATATAAGGTATTATTCAGTTTGGACTTGTTGGGAATTAACTTGGAATGTTCCAGAACTAGGTCCTTGGTGCCAGAAACGGTTATTGGCTTGCTTAGTCGTGCGACATCACGAGCCACGGAAAACACAACCGTTGGGTCGTGCGACACAACTTGCCCATCATCAGCAGCCTATAAATAAAACCCTACCCCTCTCATATCTGGATCCCTTTTCCACCCCTTTTGACATACTGTTACTCTGCCCATTTGTTTATGTAACACACACTCCAAAACACACACAACCCTTTCTCTCTCATACCAAACTCCCTCCTTCTCTCCCTCAATTCAATCCAACCCACACACTACCACCTAGATCCTCAATCCACCATTCCTCCCAAGCTCAATCCAATCCAGAAGCTGTGTAGAAGGATTCTATACCTAACTTGGGTATAAAATTTGTGGATCTACAAGGGTAATCACTTCATCCCTCTCTTCTCTCTCATACACTTTGTCACTTTCATAATTCAGGCTATTTATTTTCATTTGATTCAATAATTATACTCCATCTGTTCCTAATTGTTGAATCACAATCGCCATCTCTCTGTTTAATTGATTTGTTTGGTTTAATTCCTTGTTCATGGTTTGATCTATTTGCAATTGTGGCTTGTTTGCCAAGGGAGTGCGGATCTCCCCATATCCACACCCCTTCGGTCAATTCGTTGTTGATTCGTGGTCATCTGAGGTGAATTGATATTGTAATTTGATCTGATTAGATCCTAGTTTAGTCTGTGTTCAATCTGTAAGGTTTATGCAGATAGGCATCCTGTATCACGCGACACAATCTGCCAGGATGAGTCCTGTGTCACGCGACACAACTCGCCAGGCAGATCTTGTGTCACGCGACACATCTTGCCATTCTGCAGAAGCTCCTTTTCAGTTGTAAGTTGTTCTTAGACCTGTAATCTGGGATGTGGCCTCCCATTGTACCAAGTGGCTCACAAGTTGTAGCTATCTCATGTTATCAATAAAATTCATTTATCACATTATTCTCATTTGCGAACGAGGCGTGTTGGGTGAACCCTCAAGTTCTTCCCAACACGTAACCTGACCCCCGAACCATTTTTCTCTATTTTCAAAGGTTTTCAATGTTTACTTTAAACGGCGTGGCGTCTCTAAAAAACGATTTTTCTCTAAAATTTTCGGCGAGCGTACATTCAGTGGCGACTCCGCTGGGGAATTGAAACTGGTTTTCAAAAGAGGGTCATGCTTTCATTCCTTTAAATATCCAATGTGTTTCATTTTTTTATGTGCATCATTAATGACTTTGTGTGGTATATGCATTTTATGTGTTGTGAGATTTGTGTGTCTTTGCTTGCTTCATTGTTGTTGTGCTTTGGTGTTGTGAGTTGTTCCTTGCCATGAGAAAGCAGGGGCTGGATTCCAGTTTCAGGTTCTGGTTCAGTGGCTAGCCAAGTCGTGCGACAGTCTTGGCCCATTTTATCCTGTGTCACGCGACAGAACTGGCCACTGTGCAGTCGTGCAAATTTTGGTTAAGGGCAGTCCCTTGGATCAGAATGCGAAGTTGATTATTGTGCCTCGTTAGTTTCGATGGAGTGTGTGTGTGTTATTTTCCGTTTATTATTCCTTTTTCAAATAAAAATAAAAAAAATGGATTCAAAATTTATTTTTCATAAATAAAGGAACATAGCCACCCTCACACTACATCACATAGATCTATAACCCTTTTGGTGCGATTGACGGCATCGCGGACGGCCATGTAATTCGCCTACGCTTGAGCGCCTGAAATCCATGCTATCCCCCTAGCGCATCATAGGTGGAGCCACACTCTTTAAAGCTTGCCCTATGGTTGGTTTTTTTTTTATACAACATTTTTAATTATACTAAAATGAGTTGTTTTCGAAATTTGTAATAGGCCTTCATACCTATCCCAAAACCTAGCACGTGTGGGCATGTTGCCAATGCAACATGGTTGCACGTATGGACATGTCACTCCCATGACATGCTCTAACGAGAGATCATGTCGCATTGTCACCGTGCACCGACGAGAGGGCATGTCGGATTTTTCTTTGAAATTCTTCAAGAATACCCGTTATGCCCCCCAAATTTCCCCAGAAATTTGGATCACTCGTCCGTCTCATATTTTGCTTAGTCCTTGTTTAGGTGTTATTACCTATTATTAATTTCTATGCAAAACATTTGGTATAATTTGAATGGTGTGTCTCTAGGTTCCCCCGAGGTTTTAGAGTGCGAAAATAAAGGCTTATCCTTTTCCAACCTTGCTTAGGACTTAAAAGACATCGATTTCTACTTGAACATAAATAAGATGTTTGCACGAGTCCTTTCCATTCTTCCCTCTCCCATACCTTCTCAAGGTTATTTCCTATACTACCTTATCAACCCATATCTACCCCTGCAGTTGCAGCAAGTTGGGTGTGTGCTCCGACTTCCAGTGCTCGTTTGGTTCGTGTCTCTGAGGTAGTTGCAGTTTCTTGCAGAGCTCCCTTCCGTTTTGATACCCGAGATGTCTGATACAAGGAATGTGTCATCCGCCCAGCCTGGAGGTTCTCTTGCTTCGGGTCAGCTGGATCTGAAGGATTTGTTTGTGGTTGAGTTGCGAGCTTCTCTTGAGGCTGCCTTGGTTCATGAGTGCAAGGCTCAATTACTTGCCCAAGCTTCTAGGGCTCGAGAAGAAGAAACGCGTGCTAGGTTTGTGGAAGCAATGCGCGTCCGAGGGATTGTAGTTATTCATCACGAAGATGGGTCTTATGAGGAGATCATTGGTGCTAACAACGCTGATTATGGGGCTGGAAATGTTTCCCTCCCTCTTCATCCTACCGTTAATGTTACATCTCCCCCCGATTATCAAGTGCATGGGATGAAAGGGATGAATGTGAATGCACAAGGTAGGAATCCCCCTCCAACACCTCAAATTAGCCAAGCTCAGATTCAGGGTGTGCAACCAATCCCCAATGCTTTCAAGGCTCCTAATCAGTTTGGGTCACAGTGTCAATCTCAGCAAGGTTCCCAAGGCCCATGTCATTGTATGGACAACCAGTTTAACAAGAAGGGATTGCTGCCGTTCCCCGTTAACCAATTTCCGCCTCAAAGAAGTTTTTCTCAACCATTAATGGGTTCATCTTATGGCTTCAGCTCGTTGTCTACACAGGATCAGTATTCAGGACCAACCCCGTACTTGACTGTTAATCAAATGTCATTCATTCCTGCCATGAATCCCATTCAGCAAGGGGCGCCAGTACCCGAGTCAACTCCAGGGCTGATTCAGACGAAGAGAGGAAAATCGTACTGTGATGATGTGGGGATGCCTATGAATGAATTCTTCAAGATCTTAGTAAACGGAGGATTGGTTCAGCCACTGGTAAATTATAGCTCTCCTAATCCTAAGCCCAACCTGGATAAAAGAAAGTTCTGCTACTACCATCAATATCCTGGCCATACCACTCATGACTGAAAATCTTTGAGAGGTCATCCAAGGGCTCATAGATGAAGGGAAGATTGAAAAGGGCTTCCAGGAGAAAAGTAGTGTTCCGAACCATGGTTGGTTTCCACCTCGCAAGCAGCGAAAATTTGATGATCTCGGGATAACAACTGAAGAGGCTTTCAATGGGTTAGTTCGAAGAGGAATGATCAAACCACTTGACAATTACAACCCCATTAAACCCAATCCGGATTTAGATCATAGCAAGTATTTCCGATATCATCAGTATCATGGCCATGTCACCAATGATTGCACTCCTCTGAAAGTGCTCATCCAAAAGCTTGTTGATGAGGGCAAAGTTGAGAAGGCTCGTCCCAATGTTGTCACCAATCCTCTTTCGTGATATCAGCTGAAGCTAGGAGGCCTTTCCGTCCAATGTTGAAGAAGCCAATCAATCATTCGTAGGGTCTAGACTGTCTTTCATTCTGTTAGTGAGTGTCCCTGTTGAGGTTTGAGTCGGTTATGTCCATGTTATGAGTTTTTCAGTAATAAAAGTCTTATTTCTCTTCTTGCTAGACTCGAGACATCACTTACACACCCACATTACACTTAATTGAAATGGTTTTATTCTACATGATCACTTATGCTTCTCACTCACTAATGCATTGAAATGATTAATATTTAATTTAATCGGAGTGAGAAAATCAACTGATATCTTTCTCAAATTGGGGCTCATTAATTCCCCACCTCGCATCTCATATCCACACATCTCTGTCATCATACTCAATGTTCCGTTGCTCAGTGAATTTGCATAAATCTTTCTCAAGTAGGCGTAAGCAAGCAATGAAGCCTTAATTTCTCCGGTAGGGATTACGGTTGAAGCCTTTCACCCTAGGGAAGCCATTACCTTACCCTCACCGAACAATACCCTTTCATTTCAAGATCGGCATGTTTTGAAACCCCGTTTAGCCATCTCCAGAAGAAAGAGGGACTATCTTTGATGCCCCCATGATTCAAAGGAAGATTGACCATCTCCAAGCTCAAGAATGACGGAATGCAGTGATCCACTCTAGGGACTAGCTGAAGTTCTCTCTCAAAAATAAAATTGAAAAAAAAAGAAAAAAGAGAGAGGAATAAAAAAAAGAAAAAAGAAAAAAGGAGAGCCTAGTCCCTAGCAATTTTCTCAAAAGCAAAAGTTAAAAGATCTGGTTGTTCATTCAAAGGGAGTCTCAAAGCAAATAAAGAGACAGCATGGATGTCCCCTCACCATTACCTTCAAACCAATCCCAAGCCATCCTCTCATTTTTAGAGGATATTCCCATTACCCTTGCCTTTGGCCGAAACAAAATTTGACCTCTCTTTCTTAGAGGCAATCAATCTTCCTTGCCTTAGAAATCCTAAACACATCCTTGAAAGCCAACCTCTCATCTTTAGAGGTTCAGTCAGTAAAAAGCCCAGCCGACCTCTCATCTTAAGAGGTCATGATGCAATCAATTTTCCAAATCACCCGATGGCCGATCGAAACCCTGAAACCCAGCTACAGTTCCTACCGGATAACAGTTTCATCCTAATCTCGTCAAGATCTAAATCAAATTAATGTTTCGTTGCTTACTTAAGTTGGAGCCTAATCCATCTCGGTTCAAGATCATCAATCAAAGATTATGCAAATTCAAATCCAATTCATTTGACATTTCATGTGAGCATATCTCATTTATTCTCCACAAAACACTTCCCGTGAATGCCTCACTGGGCTTCGCATTCGTGTCTTTCATTGACACTCCAGGGAGACATGTGCTTAAACTCTCCATTCCCAAAAGATTCTCAAAATCTCAAATTTCACGTTTCTTCTCTTTCCAATTGGGACTGGCCCGAACTACGACGACCTGAGCTCCTCACGATGAGGGGAACGTAGGCAACTAGAATTGGTCTGGTCACAAAAGCATTCAAATCTCAGAAAATCCGGTTTTATCAAGGGCCGTCCTTATACACAAATCCTCTTTCCATCTTTCCAAATTTGATCCGTGATACCAGTTGGTTCTCTCCTCACGATTAATCAAAATATTTGTTCATATCAAGTTTAGTGGTTGAATAACCCGAACATCAATAAAGGGTTTTTAGCAGCCTTGTGATCATCATGAATAAGACAAGTTTTCAAACGTCTCGACAAGTCTTCTTTTTCTACATCATAGGGAAATAGAGCCAAACATTGTCTTTCTGTCAGCAGGGACTTCCATACACTTTTCCACACCTTGTAATGCTTATACTCTCTCAAAAGAGTTAAACCCAAAAGCGAGTGTGTTACGCAAAATCGGGATTCATTCCCACCCTCCAAAAGATGTGCCCCTGCAGGCATATATTCCTGAGTCTTTTTCATTGACTGATTGACTAAAGTTTGAAAGATAGTCGCCTCCTTGGCCACAGGATGTTTCTGTCTGCAATGGGGCTGCGTTGGAGCTATGTCAAATTGGGGCTGCCCCAGATCCAGTTCACAATGATTTCTTCCATACTTGGGCTTGGTCAGGCAGAAGAGGGATTGCGTGTGCATAAGGTCTTCCGTGCATATTTTAGAGTCGGCTTTACAATCTCGATCCTTGGGGATAGCTCTGTGCTTGAAGCTTATTTCATGAAGGGCTGCTGAAATTCTTGCCCTAGGCAAAGGTGTTGTTTGGAGACAAGTATAAAGCTTGGTTGGAAAAAAAAACCTGTCAGTGAGGCTTATTGTGTCATGTGACACAACTTACCAAAAGGTGTCCTGGGTCGTGCGACAGTCCTTGCCAACATCAGACATCAACAACCTGCTGCATTCAGTTCTTACCAGGGCACTCCCCGACTTGTCCAATGCTGCAACCATCAGCCACCACTTCGCAAACAACATGGGAGAGGGTTCATTCATCCCATATACACATTTACCTTATACATACACAATACACAAAACATATAAACCATATATACACCAACATCATAACCATTACCCCATTCATTCTCATTTTCCAAAAAAAGATGGACTTGTGCAAATAACAAAAGCTAATAATATATATATACTAAGCTAATAGGCAATCAAGTCCAAATCTGGTGCAAAAAGTAATGCGTAGAAAATAGTCTAGACAATAGTGTTTGTTTCCTACAAGGTACAATAATCAACAAGTCACAATCTGATCCAAGGTGCTACTCCGAATCATCATCCTCCGAGTCATCATCGTCATCCTCCTCGCCATCTCCTCCCTCTTCATCATCCTCCTCGATCAGTACATGATCCGGATCATCAGCAGGAGCCCGGTAAGCTACAGGGTCCCCACGATAAAACTCATCAGCGGCAGGAATAGCAACAGACTCAAGCTCGTGCGGGTCAACGGGGATATCACTGTCACTCTCATACTCTGAGCTGGAAGAACTAGAAGAAGTGTATGATGCATTCTTGGTCCGGGGTTTCTTCTGTCCGCTCATATCCATGTCGACTCGAGCCCTTTTTCTCTTCGGCAAGCTAAGAGTGGAATCATCATCTGAAATTTGGGATATGCACCGCTCCTTCCAGAAACGGGCACTCCTCTGCAGCTGCTCAATCATGTCCAAAGCTCCCGTGTAAGATCGAGCAAAGCTTCTATAAGCCTCAGCTGAGACCTGATACAATCAAACAACGGAAGGATCAAGAAACCAGTTTTGACAATAATAAAGGACACTAACAGTTTCAAGCACAAGAAAAGAGAAGATAGCACTCACAGATCTAGAGCCCTCAGGGAGCTGGAAGTGAGGACGAATCCGGCTCATGTCAATGGGAGCTCACATCAAGTGATCGCCATCCCAAAAGTCAACGTACGGAGGAGGTAAAGGTGGTCTTGCCACAAATCCAGATGAAGACCCAGCATCCCAAGTACCACGCCCCGCCATCACCTGCGGTGACCGTAATCTCTCTACAACATACACAGCATAGTCTCTTCCCTCCTCAACATGATTATAAGCACCATCACCCTGGATCAAGGTAACCAAATCCTCCAACTTTCGGGGAAACCACATGTCCTTCGGAGGATCAACCGGAACCTGAGCAATCCTGTCCGGTCCATGCTGCCTGTAAAATCTCTCCCCCAAATACAAAGCATCCCTGGAAAAACCCAAAAGTAGTTTGCAACACTCTGTCAAGTGCGCAGCATAACCCAAATCCTGATCATCATATCTGCCAGTCCAAGGGAATAAACTCAAGCTCTAGGGAGTCCCTCTTAAACACAGCAGTGTGTCCTGATATGAAGTTGTCACTCTGCCTCTCGATCTAGCTGTCCTGGTCTTCTTCCTTGCATCCTTCACCCATCGCCTCAGAGCAGGAAAAGTGGTGGCAGGGAATTCATCCTGGATCTGCCAGGCATAGCAGCCGAAAATCTCATAAGGCCAGGCCTGAAAGAAAGGATCAAAACAGGTGAGATAACAGTAATGAATGACAAAAAGAAGTATGCCAAAGAGATGTAATTAAGATGAGAAATACCTCAAGCGCCATGTGACAGCAGTTGAAGGTCATCACCTTCCCCCTACTAATATCATCAAGAGCCAAATACATCTTGGCTAGGCTAGCCTCACCCCAAGACAGGGTCCATACAGCATCCCAAGTCCTCAGAAGCTCCAGCAAGGAAATCAAGGCAATAGACGCACTGTTGACAAACAGCATGTCAGATAGGCCAACCCATACAAAACCCCTCGCTAACCTCTCGGCTCTCAGCCTGCTCTCATCAGAATCGTCAAAGACCGCGGGATAGTCTCTGCTCTGCTCCCCAATCTGACCATGGAGCTCACCCAACTCATATCCATTCCCCTTCTTGTCCTGGGGAACGAAACTAGGCAGTCCCATGAAATCTGCATCAGTGAGAGGCTGGGGGTCAGCAGGAAGTGCAGGCTCATCAAGATAAAGGGGCTCAGTCGTAAAGGGTAATCCTGTGATAACTGTAAAATCATACAGCGTGACTCTCGCCTCGCCTCAGGAGAAATGGAATGAGTGAGTGGTCTCCCACCAGAACTCCCTAAATGCCTTCACCAACTCTACGCTCCTCTGGGTGTCTCCAATGGCTTTCGCCATCTCAAAAAACTGGCCCAGCCCAACAATATAAACCATGCCCTTGGACGAGTGAATCAGCTCCTAGCTACCGGGTAAGCTATCCCAAAGTCTGCCGATCACCTCCGGAGACCCCCGGGTACTGTAAGTACCCCAATCTGGATCACCCTCTTCCGAGCACCCGGGAAACACCGCAAACTCACTCAAACGCAGTCTCGAACACCCGGAACCCTAAAAAAACCCTCAAAACCCTTCAAAAACCCTCAAAGGCTCAAAAAACCACCAACCAAACCAAGGGGGGGGACTTTTTGGGACAAAAAAACACAAAAGGACTTTTTGGGAATTATGCAGAAATTGGAAAAGCAGGGAAGGTCCGTACGGACCTCTTTGCATGCTAAAAGGTCTGTACGGACCTTCTTGCTACCAACTCTCATAATTACTAAATCCCTCTAAAGTCCACGAGATTCCCCTAAATCTGGAAAAACTGCAATTTTGGATTACCTAGAAGGTCCGTACGGACCTTCTTGCAATTTTTCCATGGATATAAATAGAGGGCTCCCCCTCCCTCATTTGACACACCATCCTCTTCTACTCTCTCCCTAGGCCTTCTGGCTCCCCCTCTAAGTCCTCCCGAGGCACTCTCGACCCCTTTCGGATCCTTCCGAGGCCTTTCGAGCTCCCTTATGGTGCTCTGAAGCCTTTCCGAGCGCTCCCGAAATGCTCCCGCGCTGCCCCGAGGCAATCTCGAGGTACTCTGAGGCCCCTCGTGGTACTCCAAGGCCTTGCCTGGTCTTTCCCGAGGCGTCCCGGCTCTTTCCGAGTCAAAACCGGCAACTCGGACGCACGCCGAAACTCTGCCCGAACGCAACCGACGATCCCGACGCACGCTGAACCTCTGCCCGAATCCAACCAAAAATCCCTGCGATCCCAACGCACGCCGAAACTCTGCCCGAGTGCACACCTGACAATCCTAAGGCACGCCGAAGCTCTGTCCGCAGACAACCGGCACATCCCGAAGCAATCCCGGTCCGTTCCGGAACACTATTCCATCCTCAAACACTATTCCCCAGCGGAAGACAGACACGAACCAACATTGGTATGGCTTCCTTCCTACACTATTTCAATACATTTCAATAAGCAGTGTACAATGTAGACATCCGACACAGCATGCATCTTTAAAAGCACACACACAACATTTAAAGAAAGAAGGGGTATCGAAAGACTCGTTTTTACGAGGCTACTCGGGTGAGCTCTAATATTCTAATATTCTCTTCCCGAGGAGTAACCTGACCTCCGAACTCAAAATCTCATCACACAAAAACAGTTTATTTTTAAACTGATGCCTTTTCTCAATGTTTTGGGCTTAATCAAAACGGCGTGGCGACTCTACAAGCAAAACACAGCGAGACCACTTTCCAATGCGAACACAAAAACGCGGACGGAAAACGCAAACATCGAAAACGCCAGATGCCGGGGCGCGATCGCGCTGCCTCTCGGATCCGGGCAATTTCAGTTGGCGACTCTGCTGGGGATTAATTTTGTTTTAAAAACTTTTAAACAAAGCAAAAGATTTTTAAACGATGATGAGGGTCAAACTTTCATTTTACCCCTTTCTTTAATTGTTGTATGTGTGTGCATGTGCTTTACTTTTTATTTTACAAAAAAAGTAAAAATACAAAAAATGCATCAATATACATCTGTGTACATACATTTAAAATTCTTCAAAAACTTCTGTTTTACTCAGAAAAAGAATTTTAGAGACCGCACACTACTCGCACTGCTGCCTCGGTACACCGCATGCTACTCGCACTGCTGCCTCGGTACACCGCACGCTACTCGCACTGCCGCACGCTACTCGCACTGCTGCCTCGGTACACCGCACGCTACTCGCACTGCTGCCTCGGTACACCGCACGCTACGCGCACTGCTGCCTCGGATACACTGCACACTACAACCCTCAACCCGGGGTGGTCTTAGTTGCAGTTCGTTTGGCCTTCCTACACCTCTCGAACGCGCACGGGATCATTCCAAACATCCCATCCTAGCCAGTGTCAACCCTGCACGTTTGAGTCTTGAGTCACACTCTGTCCAAACTCGGTTGGTTTTTACCCAGTCCGTGTCATACAGCCTGGATACATATCCCATGCCGGCCATTTTCTGAGTTGAAGCTCGGAACTCAAGATCCCTTGCGCAAGCAAAGCGATGAAAGGTCATGCTAAAATCTTGACCCGATCTTGATTTTCCGAAGCTACACCCAGACGATGTTCCGTCCCGGATATACATCCATGCCCACATGACACCATGTCATCAAGCCTTTAATACGTCAGCCATGACGATACGACCCAGCCAACGCCTAACGTCACAGATCCCTTACGCAAGCAAGGTAAAGAGAGGTCATGCCGAACTCTTGACCCGATCTTGATTCAAGTGCCGGCTCGTCTCACTATTCACATGGCTAACGCATTAAAACGAACATGACAGGCTCGGTCCTTAGGTTCGATTTTTCTTTTAGGCCGGTGGAAACCGCTTGCCCTGTAGGACCCTCGCCCGGGGCTGTCCACCCCGGGATGTCGAAATACAGGTGCAAAACGAGGGACTTATAGCCGCACAGATGGTCTCCACTGACCCAGGATCTAGCATAGTTGCGAAAAAGAAGAGAAATCTTTTCCAACCTACCTAGGATTTTGAGAAAACACTGTTTTAAGTAAATTAAAACAAAAAAAAATATAAAAAAAGGTGGAAACCGCATGTCACGTGAGTTTCCCCCCCCCCTTTTATCCCGAAAGGCCTTCCCATGTCTAAACCTTACCCGTCACCCCCCTCCAGCGAACCGAGAGTGGTTGAGAATACCCGGGAGCCGCCTTTTCAGTATCAAGGTCACAAGGTCCGACAGCCCTTCCAGTTCAACGGTCCACACCGTCCGCTACTCCCCCATGACGGGATCAACAGATAACAGTGAGGGAAACGAAACTCCGCAACTAAGAAACCTCCAGACAATAGAGGAGGTGCTGTGAGCCTTCGAAACTCTCAAGAGGTGCCAAGAGGAGCAGCAAGCCTGGATCGTAGACACCTTGCGCCTTCGAGGAACCGTTGCTGTTCCCCAACCTGATGGGACCTTCGTTCTCATAGAAGACGAAGAAATGCCAGCTCCCCCAGGTCCTCAAAGTTATCAGCAGGTCCCACCTCCGCCAAGCTACGAGATCCCAGAAATGCAAAGCAGCTCTCGCTCAAAGCTCCACTCGGGCATTAGTCAAGCAGCTCCGACAGGCCCGCCACAGCACAGTCAATTTCCCGGCCCTGCGCCCCAAGCTCAGTATCAACAGCACACATACGGGCCTGCTCCACCAGACCCCAGTGCATCTCGGTACCCTCCAGGATTCAATCCTCTGCCTCTATACGAGCCTCGAAACCATAATAAAAACCCCAAGGTTTATCCGGGACAGGCATCCCAAGCGGATATCCCGACATCTCAAACCTACCACCCGCTAGTCTGCCACTTGGGGCTAATGAAACATTTCCCCAATTCCCAAACACAACCCTTAGCGGCTCGGGCAATCACGCCCTTAACTTCAACACTCCAGGGTATGGGTTGGTATACACTCAACTACCTCCCCAAGACTACCGAATAGCGATCCCATCAGCCAATCCACCTCCATATTCGGTTTCCATCCCCGAAAACAGCAACCCGCCTTAACTTGCCGATCCCCACATGGCTTGGATGATCGAGCAAATGAAGGACATGCAAGGCAAACTAGCCAGTTCTCAAAAGGACTCCCTCATGCCCACTGATCCAAACAAGGTGATCCCGCTTCCTCCAAAATTTAGGATGCCAGAAATGGAAAAGTTTGACGGGACAGAATACCCAAAAACCCACATCGACACATATGTCTTGGGAATGAGAGTCAAAGGGGCAACCCCTCAACAAATGGCGGATCACTTCCATCATTCTCTCAAGTCCACAACGCTAAGATGGTTCCTCAACGTAAAGGCAGAAAATTGCTCCACGTGGGACCAAATCAGCGAAAACTTCCTGGAGAAGTACCGCACCAACCTTGAGTGGGAGACAAACCGCCACGATCTGCAAGCCACCGAACAAAAGGACGATGAGACTGTGGGTGAGTTCTACAAAAGATGGAACTGGAAGCTGAGCGAGATAATGGATCCGCTTTTCAAGGAAGAGCAAATGGACATTTTCCATTCCTGCCTCAAACCGTCTCTGAGAACCTTGATCAGCCACCACTTCTATCCAGATCTCCGAGCCATGGTCAACGCAGGAACCAAGTTCGAAAAGACCCTGAGCCTTCAGAAGACAACAGCAACCCCTGCTTCGTCTTACCGATATCGGACAAACCTGTCAAATCCAGCACCTGTCCCGAACAAAGGAAAAGAAGCAACCGAAACGGTACACTACATCCAAAACGGAGCTCAAGTGAACCGTGATCATGCACCCCCGAGGAGCAACAATCCCCCTAGCATCCCACAGTTCCAGCATTTCGAAAACCTCGAAATGCCTCTGGGCCAAGTATTCGAGGCATTGGTAAAGCAAAATCTCTTCAAGCCTCTCAAGAATTTCCAACCAAAGACTCTCAAGCCCAACATGGATATGAGCAAACACTGCGCCTTCCACAACTACCTCGGTCACACCACCGACAATTGCTTCGTGCTAAAGCAAGTGGTCCAGGGGCTAATCGAAGAAGGAAAGTTGGAACGTCCCCATGGCCCCAACACCATTGGAAATCCATTCCCCCGAAATGACAGGGTGAACAGGATAGCCTTCGACGAAATTCCAAGCAAGAGTAGGCCTCCTGCAGTCTCCAAAACCATCAACATGCTATCCCGCTACAACTGGGAGCGCGAAACCAGAGTCAAACGGTCCCGTGACCGGGAATCCAGACAAGAATGCCCAAGGGCAAGTGTCTCCCTACGATCCCTACCCCGATCAAGACACACCAATGGATGGATCGAGCGCTCCTCAGAGGAGACTGAATCGGACGGCAGCACCAGAAGCGGTCTAGCCTTCACGGACGAAGACTTGCCGATATGTGAATATAGACACAACGAGGCTCTCCTCATCCTCATAAAGATAGAGATGTTCTACCTCCCGAACGTCTTGATCGATAACGGCTCCGCAGTCAACATCATTGCCTTGAGGACACTGAAACGCCTCCGCATTGACCGCTCCTTGATAGACCTTCGCCATGGATAATCCGAGCCTACGACTCCACTCCACGCCCTGTCGTAGGAGTACAATCTGAGGATCCAATTCGACGTACAATTGGAGTCGGTGGAGTTCCAAGTGGTGGATATCAAACCAACCTTCTCTGCCCTGCTGGGACGACCTTGGCTACATCAGATGAAAGCAGTATCATCTACTCTTCACCAATGCGTGAAATTCATCAACGCCAAGTGAAACCTCGAGGTAATCCGCGGAAGCAGCACAATGGCAAGCGCTTGGCCAACAAGCTATGACCCAGAAGAGGGTCCCGACATGAACGAATACTCCTCTGCAGGCGAGACTCCAGCCCTGTCCCGCTACGAAGTGGATCCCTATATCTACGCTCTAAGCCGCGATGAGCTAGAGATCGAAGAGCTCATGGGTCAAGACGACAACTCCGACCTATGCGACTGCGAAGAATGCTTGAAAGAGGATCAAGAGATGGATGCCCAGATGGAGATTGACCGAGGAGTAGACCCCTACTTCGCCGAAAACCCTCTTGCAAACTGGCTCATCACCGACCCACTGGTGCGGACAAACCTCTTACGGGGACAGCCACCACAGCATAGTCCAATTCAACATCTCGGTGTTTGACCTAGACAAACAATGGTGCAACCTCCTCCAAAGCCTAATCAGAGAAGGAGAAATAGCATGCCCCCTCGTTTCAGACATCGTAAACGTCGTCCAAGCAAAGATTTCAGATAAGGAGGCAGATTCTATGAAAATGATCAACATCAGCAAGAATCAACTCCGAATCAGCGAATGCTTCGCCCTCCTGGAAGTAGCTCTCAGCAACTTCTATCATCAAGGTCCCCCAAGGTCTGGCGGCAACACTAATGGAGGGACATCATCAAGGGAGCAACCAAAAACCTACGCGATCTGGTTTGAAGTCGAACCGCAGGCAAGCTATCCTCCGGGATCCGCCTCAACTGAAGAATGGCCACCAAAGCCATTGCCACCCTCTCTTGGCCTGCAACCTGCAAAGAGTAATTAAGCCTGGTCCAATCCCTCATCGCCTAGAGTCTAGCTTCGAGTCGTGTTGTCTAGGAATTCACGTCTTTTGAGTCATCTGACGGCTTTACGCCCTAAGATTGTGAGTCCATGATCAACAATGTATCTTCTCTACGCTTTCAATAAAAGGTCCGACCTTTCTAAAATCTCCTTTCATTGCATCTTTAACGAATGATGAGTTAACTAATCAAAACAGTTAATAACAATTCATCTAACAAAGAAGCAGACACATTAATTGAACAAATGAATTAAACAAACATTTAAGCATGTTGTAAAATGAGAGAAAAACCGGGCCCAAGCTGTCGAGAAAGGTTTCAATCACAGTTGAGTTGGGAAACTACTGAAGAGCCAAAGAAACGCAAGTCGGAGGCCTCCCCATCAGCATTGCATAACAACCAGATCTTCCCATACCTCAAAAATGGGGAAACCGCCTTCATGAACGAGGAAGGTCAACGCAGGGAAGGAGCCAAAGCCAAGAGCATTATGGCCCTAAAATGCCTAGCCTCTCACTTTGTCATCCTTGGAGACATGCTATACAAAAAACGCTACCAAGGGCCGCTCCTACGCTGCATTAGCCAGGAAAAAGCAAGGGAGCTCATGAACGAAGTCCACAACGGGGCTTGCGGTCCCCACATGAACGCCAGAGCCCTGATGCAAATCATTCTTCGGATGGGCCACTACTGGATTTCCATGGAGGCAGACTGTATCCACTTTGTCCGAAGCTGCGACAAGTGTCAACGGTTCTCCAACCTCAATCATCTACCTCCTCACGATCTCTACTGCATTACTACGCCCTGGCCCTTCGCCACGTGGGGAATCGACGTCATCGGGAAAATCGCTCTGCCAGGCAGCAACGGCCACAAGTTCGTCTTGGTAGCCATCGACTACTTCACCAAATGGGTCAAAGCCAAGTCCTACAAGGTGCTCACCTCCAAGAAAGTGGTACATTTCCTCAAGGAAAACATCATCTGCCGATACGGCATCCCGAACGAGGTCATGTCAGACAACGGCTCCCACTTCGAAGGTGAATGCGACAGACTACTGGCCGAATTCAAGATCACAGGCCACAAGTCTTCTCCCTACCGGCCACAAACGAACGGCGCCGTAGAAGCAGCAAACAAGACCCTCGAACGGATCATCCGAAAAATGACCACCCGAGGACGCGATTGGCCCGAAAAGCTGCACCTTGCACTTTGGGGCTACCGAACATCAGTCAGAACAGCCACGGGAGTGAAATTACCCGATCTTTTTCGCGCGCGGGCGAGGGGCGCGGAAAAGGCGGTTGTCTTTCGCGGAGGGGCGTTGGTGTCTGAGACCTCGCTTCATGGGAAGGAACAAAATGAGGAGTCGCCACGCGGTTTTTGTATTTTGAGCCCAAAACGTTGAGAAACGGCTTTTGTGAAAAGGTGTCGTTTTTATTGGTAGCAAAAACTTAGGAAAAGGCTTTGAAAAAGGGGATCATTTTTATTGGCAAGAAAAACGAGAAAAAAGCTTTTTGTACCAGAGATTGTTAGGTTCGGAGGTCAGGTTACGTTTCGGGTAGAGTATGACGAGATCGCCCGAAACGCCTCGCATGACGAGTCTTTCTACCTTTCTCGAAATCGTGTGTGTGTGTGTGTGTGTGTGTTTTGAAATGGGGGCTTGAATGACAAGCTTAATCTTGGTTTGAATGACAAACGTTGATTAGGTGACTTTTGAAAAGACGAGCGTTTGAATGACAAACGTCGGTTTGAGTTTGAAATGAGCGTTTGCGTGGCAAACGTCGATTTTGAGTTGAAATGAGCGTTTGCGTGGCAAACGTCGACTTTGAGTTGAAATGAGCGTTTGCGTGGCAAACGTCGACTTTGAACCGTACGAGTCATTGTTAACGATTTTTACGGGAAAAATGCGTATTAAATGATTTTAAGTGTCAAATGGCGGCTTTGAGTTTGAAGATGAGCGTTCGGAGGCCGAACGTCATTTCGCGCGTTTTTGAAAGAGAGTTCGACGGACGAACTCCGGTTTTGAACCGGGCATTACATTGTTAACGATTTTTACGGGAAAAATGCGTATTAAATGACATGCGATCAACGAATCGGGTTGCGACTCGGACTTTGAAAAGTAAATACTATCACAATCCAAACGGATCGGACTTGTAAATGACAGTATTTAAAGCGGTGTCAACGGAATCAAACGATCCGGATTCGTAAATGACGATCAACGAGGCCAAACGGCTCGGAATTGTAAATGACGATCAACGAGGCCAAACGGCTCGGAATTGTAAATGACGATCAACGAGGCCAAACGGCTCGGAATTGTAAATGACGATCAACGAGGCCAAACGGCTCGGAATTGTAAATGACATGAAAGTAAACGGAACGGGGTCGGAACGCCGTTTTAACCCGTGATTACTTCTCTTACGGAAAGAGAAGAGGATCGAGGGGCTAAAACGTATCGGACCCCGTTAGACGGAGGCGTCTACATTTTGATAACGACGTTCGAAACAGTTATAGCGACTGGCGCGTAAACCGAGACGGAACGGGAGATTTAGAGAGAGGGAGTTATACCTATGGCTAGGGTCGACTCCTTTGGCTCGGGAGGTGTGTACGGGACACGGAAAGTGATTCGAAAGGTTGTTTCGAAGTTGTAGGGTGCGTATTTGATCGAAATACGAAGGTTTCACGCGAATCGAGACAGAACGGGAGCTCGGGAGGGGTGAAAACCAGTTTGGACCGTGGGGGGTGGTGATTTTTGGTGTAAAAATTCCTTCTCTTGCCTTTGACAAAGAACTTCTATTTATAGGGTGAAAATTGCAAAGAGGAGTCCCACGGACTTGGACCGAATTTCAGGGGGTTTTGGGATTTTGGAAACTGGGACTTGCCGGCAATTTCAGAAAAGTGCACAAAGTGAGTCCCCGGACTTGGCTTGCAAACCAGGGGCATTTTGGTCTTTTCCCTTTGAAATTGATTGAAGGGTGACTAGAGGGAGGTGGCATGGCTGCCACGTGCCCTCTGAGTCACCAGCTGAGGTGGAAGATTGTTCCCCGGTCCCGGTTTTGTCCGTTTTTTAAAATAACAAATCGAAATGTCCGAAACGCCCGAAAGTGCCGGAAAATGCGTTTTTCAGTGGAAAGCCATACTTTTACGTGAGATGTCACGTGCTAAGTACGGTTCGACGTCGGATGCACGGGGCGCCCCGGACGCCTCGTTGGCACGGCAACGGGGAGTTTAACGAGTTCCGGTTAACTCCGGAGCGGGCCGCTAACGGATTTCGGTTAACTTTCCGACGGATTTGGACGATCCGGATTTGGGTACTTACAGCTAGCCCTCGCCGACGTCTCCTCCGAAGGAGGTGGGGTCGTTGAAAAGATAAGGATCCAAATCGGATGCCTTACTTTGAAAGAGACCCGGGCGGTCACCGGCCGGACCTTTAGCGAAAAAGATTCCTACGTATCCCGAGCGGGAATCAAGCCGATCGTAGTTCGAAAAGGGGCAAGGGCCGCGCATGGGGACCTTGACCCGAGCGAGACCGTTAGGAGGCGTCTCGAACCTCGGATGAGACCATTCGCGAGGTACCTGTACTCGAATGGAGACTGGGAGGCGTCTCGATCCCGGGACTTCGAAACCTTCGAGGGCGTGTGGTGCCTCAAACCGGAGTTGCGATGCCGACGAGGGCGTTCGTGCCTCGGGTGCCGGGCTTATTGCCGCGCGCTTTATCCTCGCTGGGATGAGCGTTCGGGCTTACCTGGATGGCCGAAGAGGGATTGTTGCAAGGCGTTCGTGCCTCGGGGTTCGGGCTTATTGCCGCCGTTGCCGTGAGATGACCGTTTGCAAGGCGTTCGTGCTCTTGGGGTTCGGGCATTGCCGCGGAGAGATGACTCTTGCAAGGCGTTCGTGCCTTGGGGTTCGGGCTTATTGCCGTTGCCGAGAGATGACGCTTGCAAGGCGTTCGTGCCTTGGGGTTCGGGCTTATTGCTGTTGCCGGTGAGATGACTGTTTGCAAGGCGTTCGTGCCTTGGGGTTCGGGCTTATTGCTGTTGCCGGTGAGATGACCGTTTGCAAGGCGTTCGTGCCTTGGGGTTCGGGCTTATTGCGGTTGCCGGAGAGAGATGACCGTTTGCAAGGCGTTCGTTGCCTGGGGTTCGGGCTTATTGGTCGGAGATGACCGTTTGCAAGGCGTTCGTGCCTCGGGCTGGGAGAGATCGCCGTGAAAGGTCTCTGCAAGAGATGAGATCGGACCGTGAAAGGTCGCGATTGAGGGATCGGACCGTGAAAGGTCGCGATTGAGGATTGGAATCGGACCGTGAAAGGTCGCGATTGAGGATTGAAATCGGACCGTGAAAGGTCGCGATTGAGGATTGAAATCGGACCGTGAAAGGTCGCGATTGAGGATTGGAATCGGACCGTGAAAGGTCGCGATTGAGGATTGGAATCGGACCGTGAAAGGTCGCGATTGAGGATTGGAATCGGACCGTGAAAGGTCGCGATTGAGGATTGGAATCGGACCGTGAAAGGTCGCGATTGAGGATTGAAATCGGACCGTGAAAGGTCGCGATTGAGACTTGAAATCGGACCGTGAAAGGTCGCGATTGAGACTTGAAATCGGACCGTGAAAGGTCGCGATTGAGGATTTAATGGTGAGGACCATTATTAAATTTTAACGTCGGGAGACGGAATAGTAGCTGAAATGTCCGGAGACATGGTTGAACGTTTCAATGTCAAACGTCAATCGGATCAATTTAACGTCAGAGACGAGCGTTAGTGAGAACTAACTTTGATTTATCCTCGGGGATAGGGCGTTAGAAATGTCTAATCGGGAAATTTTACACTTTCGGGGCCAAAAGTGGTAAAATTGGAATTGCCAAAAGCCGAGGGGCAAAAGGGGCAAAAATTATTCGTGCGCAAGAGTCCTGGCCGGACTTTTACTGATTTTCCAGAATCTTTTAAATGCCGAGGCTGGGGAAGAAAATGGCCATTTTCTTCCATTATTGCCGGCGAGAGAGGAGAGAAAAGAGAGAGAAATCCAACCCAAATTGCAAGGTTTGCTCGAATTTGTGAGGGAAAATCGCTATGGAGGGTGAAGGAGGACCAATGGCTCGCCACGGAAGGACCGACGACGAAAGAACTCGATTGGTTCGGACCATTCGAACCACCACTCTTCCATTGAATCCGGCGGAGTTTTATCCGGCGAGGGACCGCCACAACTCCAAGGGAGGGATCGAAAGACAAGTAAGTTTCCTACAAATTCCATTAATTTTAAGAATGTGCATTCTTTAAATGTTAGAAATTTGTTAGGAATTTACTTAGGGATTTTGGTGCCCGAATTGGGGCTTTTGACTTTGCTACGAACATTTGTCGAAATTGACTAGGATGTAGTTCAATTGACATCATGGGTAGATGACATAAAAATTTTGGTTGCAAAATTCCATGTCTAAATGCATTTTCCAAAATTAAAGTAGCTTTAATTCGGGACGGAGCGAAATTTTCGAAAAATTCGAAAGAATTTGAAAGTTCCGGATTCGACGGAGTTTTCGAAAGATTTTGAAAGTTCCGGATTCGACGGAGTTTTCGAAATGATTTTGAAAGTTCCGGATTCGACGGAGTTTTCGAAATGATTTTGAAAGTTCCGGATTCGACGGAGTTTTCGAAATGATTTTGAAAGTTCCGGATTCGACGGAGTTTTCGAAAGATTTTGAATATACGTAGGAAATGAATGAGAACCGTATCTGCATTGCATCCTTTTGACATGCGCTGTTGCATTCCGTTGACGTTGCTTCTGTCTTGTTTGTCTCATAGGGACAGGGACGGTTAATACTCATAACCGTAAGAGTCGGGGTGCCTTTGAGGCGGTGCAGCATTGTGGGGCATTATCCCTGACGTGGCTCGAGAGGGAGAGAGGAGTCCACGACACCGGTGATTGACTCCGGGTTGGCCGGGTTTATCAGCCGTGGCGGCGACAAACCGATACGCCGAGGGGCGTGTCCATGTATGTCGCGCCGAGCGAGTACCGGTGGGATACGACCCACACTTTCCATTTCGTATGGGGAGGCGACGGTGACTCCCACGGATTTTGCCGCTATCACCGGGTTGCCGACTTATGGCAACACGCCGGTGTGGGTTGATGGTTACACCCCGGAGCAGCTTGTCCGGGGCCGGGTTTTGATATTACCGATGCCAGGGGCTTAGGCATTCTGCATGTGCCGATGGAGCATCACTTGAGGGAAGGGGTCGCCGATTATCCGCCGGGTCCTCGAGGATGACCGCGGAGCGTCCGGCTCGAGGGTTCCTTTTGGTTTGCGCCGTCGCCGACTTTGTTCCCGACTTCCGACACGTCTTGTCACTTCCTCTCGCTCGGGTCGCCGGTAGACTTGGATGCCGTGAGGGGGTTTGCGTGGGGGAGGCCGGATCGGCCGAGCTCTACCATTCCCCGGACAGTTCTCGCGGGGAGAGGAGCACTCATTTAGCCGCTTCACGCCCGTCTTGGATGTAAGTTTACGTGCTTTTTCTCTTCCTTGCCTCTTTTATGTACTCGTATGTATCTCGCTTTGTAGCCGACATAACTTTCCATTCTCTCGCGGTGTCCGGTGCTACGAGGTGTTCAAATTCAAGCAGCTCGGGACATCAAGGAGCCGTACCGTCCCTCGTTCCCCGCCATGCCGGTTTGGCGTAAGAAGGCGAAGAGGGCGGTCTCTTCGAGAGTTGGCACTCGAGTGTCATACGAGGAGATATCTCCGGCGCCGAACCCGGAGTTTTCCGAGAGGATCCAAATGACCCGGTGGAGCAGTGTTTGATCATGTCGCGGTGCAGATTGCCGCCGAGACTACACGGCGGCGGAAGCTCCCGGTGGGACTTCACCGTGACGCCATGTATTTGGGGGAGAGGGTGACCCGTCAAAGATAGGCAGGGTCTCTTCCATCGTGCCGGTGGATCCTCCTTTGTACATGCAAGCATCCCCTGGAGATGCCGATTGATGAGCCGGAGGGGTACCTTCAGTGGTGTGTATTTCATCGAGTACATCATAGCGGGGGCCGCCTATGATGTTTTCTTGAGGATGAGGCCGAGGAGCCCGCAGTGCAAGATAGAGAGGGCGAGGTCCCCGGAGGTCCTCGAGATTTTCCGACCCCGCGACCTAGGCTAGCGTACGAGGGACCGGATGGTTCGCGTAGGCGACTTGTGATCCCGCTCCGGCGCGCCGAGACCACGATACAGGCGGACTCCCAATGCTTCGGTGAGCACCTTTTTGATTTTCTCGCATTTGATAGTAGCATTCTCGCACATGATGCATCCGTACTTTCGTTCGCTTCGATGATTTTCCCGGTTCGCAGTATCCGGCCGTACGTATAATGAGGCCACGAGGCCGGTGGACGGGTGGTCCGCCTACGCCAGGAGGCTCGTGGAGTTCATGCGGTGCGCCTCCCTGAGGAGCGTGGACGTCCGCGATCGGGGCCGTCTAGGCCGAGGGGTTCGCCCGCTCCCACAAACTCGGTGGGGAGGACTTCACACAGGGGTTTGGCGCTCGCGGCGGAACGGCCGGATTTGGAGCTCCTTCTTCGCGCACTCTGGGCGCGAGAGGGGGAGTCCTCGAGTTCGCGTACTCCGAGGAGGCCCTTTGCCTATTCCCTACTGGAGGAGTTCGGCGAGTTCCCGTTTGCGACAGATCCGGCGGCGGAGCAAAGACGTCGAGTGTACGGATGACGAGCAGACTCGCAGTAGTCCCCTTTTTATCGCTTTCTTTCTTTACTATTTTGTTTAGACAAAATGCATGTATTTGTCAGAACAAATTTTGATTTGAAATGTATTTGCAAAAAGGCGCCCGTGGGGCGGAACTCCGTATTTCGCATATTTATTCTCGTGATCACCTTCTCGTTACTTTTCGCAAATAAGCAAATAGGTTAATCAAAAATAAATAAAAAGGAGAAATGCATTAAAAATTGAACCGGTCAAAAATTAAGCATGTATGCACTAATTTTTAATTATTTGCACCGTTGCACGAGCCCGGGCGAAGGGATATTGACATTGGTTGAATGAAATCAAAGGTGCACGCAGATTTCATAAGAGTGAACAGGCATGGTTTGGAAATGTTTCCAACTTTAAGGCAACTGGCTGCAGAGTTGACCAAGTCAACTGCAGAGGGAGTCCGGCACGACTAGAATTGAATTTCCGCATTCTTTAAATTGCGTCACTTTGCAATTTGTAAGAACTCGCGCATTGTTTTTGCTCATTCTCGCTGAATTCTTTTCCCTTTCTTAAGGTTTTCTTCACCTTCCGACATGGCTCCTTTCCCAAGTTATCGTCTCTGATGCAAGAGCGATATTTGGACAACTTTCGCCGTGGGTACGGAACCACACGAGGCGTAACAAAAGGTTTTTCGAAGGTCAGTTACGGGATTAAATCTGCTTTGGGCTTTCAAGGAGCTCATGCCAGATTGGGATCTTTGAGAGCCGCGTCTCGGTTCTCGGGACGTAAGGAGGAACGTGTACAGCCTTTTCGTACAACGAAGTCACTCCTACGTTTGAAGATTTCCGGCCATTCTGGGAGGACCCGAGACGGAATGTGCCTAGTTCTTCCGTATGCCGGTGGCATGGCCACCGTTGAGAAGCTAGTGTCTTTGTTGGGTATCTCGGCCGGAGAAGCATACGGATGCCGGTACAGATACCGATTACGTTGACATTTCGGGACCGCCCGAGAGATTTGCCTGAGCCGAGGGGAGCGTCTTTTCGTGGGACGCGTTTGCTCGTGCGCGATTGCTACTCGTTCACATTCACGCCTCGGGTGTGTGCCATCACAAGCAGTACCGGACTCCGGTGAGGCAAAGGCCGGAGTGGAGGAGACATCGTGCCATTGGTCTTGGGCGAGACGTTCGGGCATAGGCCGGATGGCGACCGTAGCCGATACATGTGGGGAGGGAGTCCCGCTATGCCGACCATGTGGTTGAGGGAGAGGCCGCAGATGATGCCCGAGGTGCCAATGTCCCGTGACGCTTGTCTTTCTCGCGACGTCCTTCCGGTGATAGGAGGCAATCAGCCGAGCCGGAGCTCGATGGCCGCACTTTGCACGCATCATTTGCGATGGTGGGTTCCCCATTGGAAGTTACAGACTTGCAGACCGCTCAGAGGGTCTATTGATCGTCGAGTGCCGGGCCGTCTCGCACGTCTTTCTATATTCCATCATTGGTTCTCGGCAAGATGGGCCGGAGCAGAGCCACCGACCGATCTCGAGTTATGCCGCTACCTTTGAGGTGGGATCTCTCGCGGATGGAGGATCCTTCGACGCTATTGCCGATCACCCGTGGTGGCAATATACGTCCTTTCCCGCCAGGGTTCTCTTTCACCGAGAGAGGGCACTGTTCGTCGACGCAAAGATTCGAACCGGTACGAAGAGTGTATGGGGAGACACAGTATGGCTCTCTTGTGGAGACGGAGTGAGCCGTCGGGTGCCGATCACCCGGACAACTCGACCTTGAGGAGGACAGGGCGAGGGCTAACCCCGGGAATCGTATCGGCGATGCCATGGCTGATTATGTGGCAAGTGCCGATCGGGAGGCCAATCAAAGCACTATGATGATGGCTCGAAGCGAGGCGGCTCGAGACAGAGCTAGAGAAAGGATCGTGTTGACACCACAAGCTTGACGGAGGCGTCGGAAGGGTCCCCGAGCCTGTAGAAGGCCTACTGAATATTTCCCGCGAAGGTGAAGAACACTCGCCGGGGAAAAGGGAAGGGGAAGAAGGATGAAGGACCTAGTACGGAAACTAGGTTGACCTTGTCCGTCCGTAGTATCCACCCATTGTCATTGCGTACACATTAATTGATTAATGTTTTATTGTAGTTTTGCTAGCGTGTAGCGAGTCAAGAGTTGACCGTGCTTGAACTCATCAAAGAATGTTTTAACCGTTATGAATTTGTAGGTTAAATGAAAAGAGTTTTTCGAAACACAAGCAATTGATGCTTATTGTATTTTTTATTTTATTTTTTTTAGACCGAACCAATGATGGCCGCCTACGTTCCCTTTACAATTGGACTAAGGGGCTCAGTCACCGTAGTTCGACACTTTAGGTGAATTTGAGAAAAACAAAGACAAAAGAAGTGCGACTGCTTTTTTACCCGGATCATTAGCGGGAATGTATCCAAATGGGTATTACTCTTTTAGCACTTTAATTTACCGAGGGGGACGGTGTATGGGGAAGGAGAGTTGACTCGTGCTCTTCCTCAAACGAAGTATCTCAAGGAGCTTGCTTCCGTTCACGGGGTTAACGAAAGGGTTTCCGTCCAAATCTCGCTAGCTTCCATGGCTCCTCCTGAGAAGATTCTTTGTACCACGAACGGTCCTATCCAGTAGGCTCCCACTTTCCGAGGGGATTGGTCTCGCGTAGGAGGCTTTTCCTTTAGCACCAAGTCGCCTTCTCTCGATGTCTCTGATCTTGACTTTCTTGTCGAATGCTCGTGCCATTCTCGCTCCGGTAGGCTCGAGTGTGTTCCATGGCTTTCAATCGCGCTCGTCGAGTAGAGCAAGTTCGTCGTGACGGCTCGTAGCCATTCGACTTCATTGATCCCGTTTTCCAAGAGGACTCCTGAGGGATGGAATTTCTAATTCCACTGTAACATCGCTTCCATTCCGTAGGTAAGTGCGAACGGAGTCTCCCCGTGGCGGTTCTCGACCGATGTTCGGTATCCCTGCAGGGCTAGATGTAGCTTTTCGGGCCGCCTCCCGACCTCTCGGTGGTCATCTTTCCGATTATCATGGCGAGAGTCTTGTTGGCCGCCTCTACCGCACCATTGGTTTGTGGTCTCGTAAGGAGAAGACTTGTGACGTGTGACTCGAATTCGGCCGCAGTTGGTCACAATCTCCTTCGAAGTGAGTCCCATTGTCGGAGATGATCTCGCTGGGCACTCCGTATCGGCACATGATGTTCTCTCGGATGAACTCGGCCACCTTCTTAGAATTCAAGCACCTTGTACGATCTCGGCTTCTACCCATTTGGTGAAGTAGTCGATCGCGACTAAAATGAACTCGTGACCATTGCTCCTCGGAGGAGTGATTTTGCCGATGACGTCGATTCCCCATGTGGCGAAAGGCCATGGCGTAGTCATGCAAGAGAGTTCGTGAGGAGGGATGTGATTGAGGTTGGAGAACCGTTGACATTTGTCGCAGCCTTCTGACGAACCGGATGCGCCCGTTTCCATTGATATCCAATAGTATCCCATACGGAGAATGATCTCGTGTCAATGCTCGGCGTTCATGTGCGGACCGCAGTTCCGTTGTGAACTTCGCTCATTAGCTCGCCGGCTTTTTCTTTGTTTACACACCGAAGGAGTGGCCCTTGGTGGCGCTTCTTGTATAACATACCCCCGTAATGACGAAATGGGATGCCAGCGTTTTAATGCCATCATGTTTTTGGCTTTGATCCCTTCTTTGTATTTTCCATCTTCACTTGTGAAGGAAGCTTCTCCGCTTTGGAGGTACTCGGTAAATTTGATTATACCAGTGGTTCGTCGATCGTTTCTTTTTCTTTTTCGATCTCACAAAGAATAGGCGGGTGTTTCCCGTCCGCCTATTCTCGAGGGGTTTTACCGCTTTCCTTCGGGAATTTCGACAAGAGAGGCGAGGGTTGCTGTGGCCTCGCGGCGGTTCCCGTCTCTTGGCAAATAGTGAAAAGAGATGTCCTTGAACCGAGCAATGAGCTCCTCCATGTACGCGTGGTACTTCAAGGCCTAATCTACCGTCTTCCATTTGTTGGATACTTGATTGATGATCAATGCCGAGTCTCCATATACATCCAAATTTCTAAGATGTTGCGCCGAGGGCGGCTTCCAAACCTCGCCGCACAAGCCAGATTCTCGCCGCATTGTTGGTCGCTTCAAAATTCACCTTGACGGCTATGGGAGTATGCTCGTCCTGGGATCGACAAGGAGCATTCCAATGCCATTCCCCTTCTTGTTGGCTGCCCCATCGAAGAAGAGTTGCCGCCGGTTTGCGCCGTCAAGTGAAAAGATTCCGTCATCCGGAAATTGCGGATCGTGACCCTTAGGTTCACTGCTTGGGAAGTCGGCCACCGATCTCGCCATTACTCGCCCTTTGTTGATTTTCTCGACCATGTACTTGATGTCGAACTCACCAGAAGAATGACCACTTGGCTAGCCGCATTGACAGGGATGGCTTGTCAAAGAGATATCTGACAGGTCCACTTTAGAGACCAGAGCACCGAATGCGACCGCATGTAGTGTTTCAGCTTTCCCGACTACCCATACCAAGGCGGTACAAGTTTTCCGATGCCGAGTAGCCGAGTTCACTTCCTTGAAGCTTTCGGCTTACGAAGTAGATTGCATGCTCAACCTTGGAATCTTTCTCGTTCTTGTGCCAAGATTGCTCCGATTGACGTGTCTCATCGTCGATACAGGAGTAGTGGCTTGTCTTCATGTGGCGGGCACAGTAATTGGGGGATTAACCAAGTAGGTCTTGATCTTCTCGAAAGCCGTTTGGCACTCTGAGTCCCATTTGATGTCGGCATTCTTTTTCATCGCTTGAACATGGGCTCGCAGAGAGATGTCAACCGGTTGATAAAGCGACCGATGTACTCAAGTCTTCCCATGAAGCTCTTTACTGTCAGTGGTTTGAGGCGGCTTCATGTCGATGATGGCCTTGATTTTCCCGGGATCGGCTTCGATACCTCTTTCTCGTAACCATGTACCCCAAGCACCTTGCCGCGCTTGACGCCGAAGGTGCACTTTGCCGGGTTCAACCTCATGGAGTGTTTTCTCGAGTCTCGTTGAAGAACTTCCTCGATCCGTCATGTGCCGCATGTCCGATCCCTTGGAGTGGATGATCATGTCGTCGACATATACTTCGATTTCTTTGTGAATCATGTCATGGAAGAGGGTCGCTGTGCTCGCCGGTAAGTAGCCCCACGTTTCTTAGACCGAACGGCATGACCGTGTAACAAGCATGTCCCCCATGGAGTGGTGAAGGCGCCTTGGCCTCGATCCTCCTGACATCTTGATCGTCAGATCCAAGAAACCCGTCCACGAAGGACTTTACTTCGAAATTTGCCGTGGTGTCGACCAAAGATGTCGATGTTAGGCAAAGGGGAAATCATCTTTAGGGCTGGCCTTGTTGAGATCCCGGAAATCTACGCAAAGATCCGACCTTTCCGTTGGCCTTGGTGACCGTCACGATGTTGGAGAGCCAAGTCGGGTACTCAATCACTCGATGAAACCAACTCTGAGCATTTTCTCAATTTCTTCTTTAACTTGCAAGGACCACTCGCTTGATCTTGCGCAGCCTTCGCTGATGTGCTTGGATTCGGGATCCAGGGAATTCTCGTGCTCCACGATTGAGGGATCGAGTCCTGGCATGTCCCGGTATGACCAGCGAACACGTCAACATACTCCCGAGGAGGCTTATCGTGGCTTCTTTTTCTCGCATCGGCGAAGAAACCGCCCACTTGTGTCTCTTTAGGCTCTTGCACCGACCCCGTGTTCACTTTGGTCATAACCTCTTCTAAGCCTTGGGCCCTATTGTCCTCTTGGTCAACTACACGCCGAGAACTTCTTTAATGTATTGTTCGTTTAATGTGTCTCGCTTCTTTATCAATTGAATTATTAACGTCTTTTAAGTTGTTTGTTAACTTATCGCTTGTTAAAGTGGCAATGAGAGGATACTCCGAAAGGTCGACTTTTCATTAAACAAGAACGGGAATACATGATTGGCTACAACATTATAGTCCTCCTGGCGTAAGGCCGCTGGATGACTCGTAGGACCGGACTCGACAAGGACCGACTCGCAGGGTTTGAGACCGGGTTTAGGAGATGTGGGTGCGGGCCCGCCTTGTCTTCCACCCGCCCGGCTTGCCCTCGTCCGGTGAAAGTTACCCAATTCTTCAAGGGCATTGCCGGATGCTTGATGAGGGTGCTGGGATCGAGAGGCTTGGCTTCGCCGTCCCTATCATGGCGATCATGCCGTTGTCTGAGCCCCGCCGATCAAGTTGGGCAACTCCATGACTTCTTCAAACAGACTCAGAGCCGGTCCACCGAGAGCGTTTTCTATGAATTCCGGTTCCTTCGCTTTGGATTTACCGTCTCGAATGTGGCCTCGGCGGCCGATCCGAACAACTTGTTTCCCATGGAGAGTACCTTGAGTTGCTCCTCCAAGTCTCGGGATTCCTTCAATGTGTACTCATGCCGGACCGTGGTGGCAGCTTGGTCCAGTAGAGCCGTGATGTCGAGGAACGCTCCCCTTATCGGATTAGCTTTGAGTCCTCTCAAACGCTGAGGTCCCGTGCTAGCCGTTCCATTCTTCCCGTAGTCTTGGTGCCGACTATCCCCGCTTCTTTCTCATCTTCATCGCCCACCGTCGGTCCCTCGCCCGCTGCCGGTTCCGCCGTCGGTCCCTCGCTTCCCGCTGTTTCCCTTGTCGGTCCCCTCGCTTCGCTGTCGGTTCCTTGGTGAAGTAATGAGCGAGGTCAAAGCCGTAAGGTCGGAGATTGGGTGTGCCGTCTGAGGTTCCCCTTTGCGGGCCGTCGCCTTGGTGCGGGCGAGCCTTTGTCTTCCTTGACGTCGCCGGTGTTGGCACGTAGCCAAGCCCCCGGACCGTGGTGTGGTCCTTGACTTCGATAACTTGGTGTCAGCCTTGCAGCCTTTTGCCGAGCCCCGCCCCGGGATGAAGTTCATGAGTTTCATCATCCTCATGGCGGGAGGAATCGATCGTGAGACAAAGGAAGGTCCACGTTGCATATTTGGATCTTGGAGGTCTCCAGAGTGAATCCAGCAATGGCATGTCGTCATTATGCTTGATTTCCAATACCGGAATGTCGTTGGTGCCGGTCCCCTATGGTGACACCGTCGCCGTAGACCGTGGTTAGCTCGTTGCCTTGCATGAACTTGAGGCACCGGTGAAGGGTGGATGCCACGCCATTGATTTGATGCAGCCAGGACGCCCAGATGGCCGTGGAAAGTGATTGGAATGTCCAACACTTGGAATTCAGTGGGGATCACCCGCTGCCGAACCGTATGTTGAGAGTAGCAACCCCGAGAACCGTACGGAAGTAGAGTCATAGGCCTCGACAAAGGTGGACCGAAGGCTTAAGATCTCGTGGGCTTGATATCAAGCAGTCCATCATCTTGGCGGGCAAGACATTCATTCCGAACCTCCGTCTACCAACACGCGGAAGGCGACGCCGTCCACTGGATCGTGATGTAGAGCGGCTCATTGTGATCAGCCCCAAATTTTGGAAGGTCCAAATCAGAAGGTGATAATGTTGCCATAGTGGATGTTGCCAATCATCCGAATGACTTCATCTGGGGTCAAGGCCCACTGGGACCATGGTACGGGCCAGCTTTCCTCTAGCTTGAGCTTGTGAGGATAAGAGGAGGTGAGCAGAGACCAAAGGGAAATGTTCGCCCGAGTCCGCTTGAGCCGAGTGAGGATCGGGTCCTCTTTCAAGGAATTTGCGTCTTCGGGCCGGCCGGATTGCAATTCTCGCCCGTCGGCTTTTTGGTGGCCTTAGGTGGTAATGCATGGATTTGACCCGATCGGGTTAGAACGCCGACATCGTGTTTGGTCCCTTCGAACAGCCGCTTCCGAGTTGAGCCATAGTTAGAGGAGGATTCCTCGTAGCATAGGGCCATATGTCTTCCTCAACTCATTGATTGTGGATGAATTCCCTGAGCTTCGGCAGTTGACGGATTCTCGTCCCCAGATACCGGCTTAGGTGCCTCTCGCGGGAGGTAGCCTACGCTTGACGCAGCTTGTTCGAATGTCGCCGCACAACAAATGGTTGCCCGAACCGAACCGGCCGTTAACCCTCCGGGAGGTTGGAGAGTTCTCGGCTCAAGCGAACGGTCTCCTTGATCTCTTCACGATATATCGCGTTCCTTTCCTTCTTGCCGAGCATACTCTGGCATTCCGAGTTGGGTCCGGCGATACTCGTGGTTTGCTAGTTTTCCTCCACTCGGGCCCAGATCAACCTTCTTGCAATGAGCTCGCGCCGAGAGTTAGCGCCTCGCGTTTCTTCCCATGTGAGAATAGCCGTGCTTCTTTGAACCGCGTGCGGCGCCTAGGTAAACCTCCATCGGGAGAGTTTTCTCCTCTCGCTTTATCTCGAGTGGCGGGTATGTCGGAAGGTGAGTACACGGCTTCCCGAACATCTCGCCCATGTGACCGGTTGCCGTCCCCAGCTTGATCGTTTCGTAAACGAAGGCCGTAGACCGTGGAATTTCCCCGAGTAGTTGCTCGAGACGAATTTCCATCCTCCTCTGTTTTTAAATAGACCTTCCTCCCCGAGTTGGCCTTTCAATTTGAGTGCGGTAATGATCCGTTCCCATCCTCCCAGACCCTCGGGAGTCCGGTTTTGTTGACTTCATGCCCGGCTTGGAAGAGAATGGTTTCATCGTCTTCATCGTCGCTTTCACGAGAACTTGCTTTCCTCGGGAAGGTAAGCGCCGGGATTCATTCCCGCCGTGTCGTTCCATCTCCTAGGTCATTGGGACCGCTGACCACCCTTGCCTCGGCAGGGGTTGGATGAGAACAGACGGTAGTCGTGGAAGTTGCCATGAGCAAAACTCTTGAGGTCGAACCGGTCTAGAGTGGCCTCTAGCTTTCGTCCGAAGCCGCCCGTGACACTTTAAGGGCTTGGTCCCCGTAGGTCTTTCGAGCTTGGTCTTCGTCCCAAAGACGACTTTCTTGAGCGGCTAGCTCCATGAGAGCTTTCCTTGCGAGACCTAGGCGCCTCCGTAGGTGCGCATCGTCCGGCTAGTGTCCGTAACCGTGATTACATTCAAATCGCCGAACGGCGGGAACACTTGGATTACATTGACGAAGGAAGTCGGACCGACATTCCATGCGGCCTTCCTTGATCTCGATCACCAAGAAGTTTGCCCATATCTCGCTTGATTGACCCCACGGGGTATTGAATTCTCGCAATGTTGACGGTCTCGTGATCTCGCTCGATCGCCAAGTCTATCAAAGCTAGCAATGACCGGCAGTGATGTCTCGAATCCGGGGCCGCGACGGGCCGGAGTAGAATCGAACCGGAGCATGTTGATGCCGAGGTGGTCATTTCCGTGTCGGAGGCCGACTCGCCTTGCGGGGAAGACTTTCGCAGATGTTTTCGGGTGGCCGCTGTAAGCTGTTCCCGAGGTTGATCTCGACTTGTAGCAGGTGAGGAGCTTGGTCTCCTTCGCCGTTGCCCTCGCCTCGCGGTGCTCGAGGGTATAAGCTTGACCGACGGCACGGGCCGGTTGCCACCGGGCCGGTACTGGAAGTAGGGATGAGCTCGAGCTCGCTTGGCCAAGGCCTCGTTTACCATGAGCAGCAAAGCCATCAAGGGTGACCTTGGTGTTACAGACCGATAACAAGGACCGGATCCTCGCTTCATCAGATATCTCGAATAGATGATATTGACGAAGTCGCCGCCCTTACTTGATCGTAGGATTCCTCGCTGCGTGAATCACGTGCTTCCAATTATCGGATAGCCGCTCAGATCGGACATTGAGCTTGACAATTTCCATGGTATTGGAACCTTGGTCGTAGGTGACCCGACGGAAGGAGTTCCGTCCTCAAAACCGAGCATGTGAATGCAGAGGTCCGCTTGCGGGTCCGCGCGTCCTCGACTCCGAGAGTCCAGATTCATCGTCATCCGATCGCTCAATCCAGTGTGTAGGGACGTATTGCGTCCGGTTGCGTTGTTGGAGCAAATAGGAAAACATCATGCTCTTCGTTGGAGAAAAGGGGTGCAGGGTAGTTCCTCGTGGAGGACATCCCATACAACTTCCATGCATTCATCACGAGAATGACGGTGCTTGTTGACCTTTATCACAAAGATCTCCTCACTGCGGGGCCAGAGTGAGTTTGGAGAATGCTGACAAATCTCCGAGCGGAGACAGGGGGTTTATGTGCCCGCATCATGGCGATGTTCGCCGTTTCCTTCCACCCGCTCCAAATGTTGGAAACGACAGCTGAACTTGATGTATCGGACCGCTCTGTGGTCTCGCCCGCTCGAGTACGTTTACATAGTTAGCATCTCCTGACTCGAGGGATTCTCGATGAGATTTGCCCCGTAGTCCCTTGGTTGATTCGAAGGAGGTAACCCCTGCCCGAGTGCGACACGCTTGGCCACTGTCTCGGCTTCGTTTCCTATGAGGAAACTATCCCCTCGGATGACTTCAAGATCTCCCCGCCGGTTAATGAACTTAACGCACCGATGGAGAGTGGAAGCTATGGCTTTCATGTGGTGTAGCCAAGGGCGTCCCAAGAGAGCCGTGGAATTCGGATGGAATGTCCATCACGTGGAATTTTGCCGGCACCATTCGGGGTTTCGAACTGCAGTTCCAGAGTCACCGTCCCCGTGATGGGACGGGACGAGTTGTCGTAGGCCTTGATAGTCCGAGTAGACGGTATCGTATGGCTTTCATGGATGCGGAGAGCTCGCATCATGCCGAGAGGGAGGACATTAACGGCTGACCCGTTATCTACCAATACTCCGGGAGTGATATGGTGTTGAGTTTGAGAGTGATGTACAGAGCTTCGTTGTGCCCCGAGGCTTCTCTCGGTAAGTCTTCGTCACGTAACGTGATCATGCCGCCATATAGGCGGGAGTCGTAGATCTCGTCTCTATCCGTAGAAGGAGAGTCATCCACCATCCGTTTCGTCTTCCTCTTGCGAGGTAAAGCCTGTGGAACCTCGTGAGTGTGTTGAGGCCGCCCGTGGCGGTTGCCGCCCTTGGTTAGCACATTGATCGAGTGCGATTGCCAAGCCGACCTTGATCTTACTTTGCCGGTCCGAGCTCTAAGCCGGACAAATTGAATCTTGGCCGATCCCGCGGAGGGTTAGGCTTCGACCGGCGCAAGAAGATTACCAAGATCTCGAGGTATTCCGGTGTCCCTGTGGTCTCGAATTCTCGGTTTCAAACTGGACTTTTCGGCTTTCCCACCCCCGTTTGCTCTAAAGCCGCATGGCCCGGAGGCAAAGAGGACTCGGCCGGAGTACAAGACGTAGTAGTCGAACCTCCCTGAGGGTTCTCCAAGTGTACCTACACCGGTATCTCCAGCCTTCGTATCTTTCTCTCGCCTGCCGTTGAGAGGATTTCTTCTTCGTTTTCTGAGGATTGCTCCGGACAGCTCGAGACTCGTACCTGTGCAAAGTGAGCGCCGCAAACATCGTAGCCGATGTGGACATTAGAGGAGGATCCAAACTGAGAGAGGCGGAGAAACCGGTTCTCGTGGCACTCTTCTTGGGCACCCACTCAATGGAATTCACGCCGTTATTGTTCGGAAAGGGATTCCCGATCAGATTGGCCCACGGGGCGCTCTAACTTGCCTTCTTCTATCAAGTTCGGATTTCGTATCGTAACCCCAAACAGCTTGTCGCTGGTATGGCCGTGATACCGATGGAAGGCGCAAGATTTGCTCTTGTCCGCATTGGCTACGGAACTTTGGGTTTGTAATTGGCCACGGGCTTAAGGAGACCCTCCTTGATTAACCCTTCCAAAGATCTTGCTCAAGGGCATGTCCAACTTGTCGAAGTGTACGACAGTGCCGCTTCGAGTAGAATTGTTGCTTTGCGGACCGGGTTTCGTTACCCGACCGTTGTCCCCGATGGACGTAGTTGACAGACGTATCTTTCCCTTTGCCGGGGCCGGTGCAGATTGAATGCAACCGTTGAGCGGTATCTGTATGGCCGTGCAAGAGCCAACTTTTCCTTGAGATCCTTCTCGAACCGTGAGCCGGCATTGACCATGGCCCGAGATCCGGGAAGAAATTGTGACTGATGAGAGTTCTCGATGGACGGTCTTAAGCAGACTTGAAGATCCGCATCCTGTTCGTCTTTGGAGAGTGGCTCCATGATCTCTGAGAGTTTCCACTCCATCTCTTGTAGAATTCCCCAACACTTTCATCCGCTTCGCTCGTGGTGATTAAGTCCTCGCGACTTGTTTCCCACTCTAAGTTGGATCTGCACTGCCCAGAAGATGTTACCGATCCGTTCCTGTGTGTGGCGATCCGCAGCTTGACCTCGTAAACCATCGTAACGCCGAACTTTTGAGCGTATGCCGGAAGTGGTCGGCCATTTGGCCGGAGGGTTGCTCCTTTTGCTCTCATGCCGAGAACGTAAGTGTCGACGTGCGTTTGAGGACATTCGGTTCCATCGAATCGGTCCATCTCCGGCATTCTCGAACTTGGCAGGAGAGGCGTGACCATTCCCGGATCTCGTGGATTTGAGCGTTTCCCGCTTTGAGCCGCTCATGGTGGCTTTCTGTGTCTTTCATCCGCTCGACCATCCAGCTAAGGTCGGGTCCAAGTGGACCGTGAGGCTCGGCGCCGGTGCTACCACGTGAGCGGTAGTGATTGGAGGTGGAACGCTTGGTATATGAGCATATACGGGAGCCTTTTCTCGAATCAGACGGGGTTTGTCCCTGTTTAGGGATTCGTATAGGCAACGGGACGAACCCGGAGGATATTGAGGGATATTGGCATCTCGAGATGGTCCAATGGTGCGCCGGTGATATTGAGTGATGGGTGTAGCACCGGGCCGACCAAAATTGACAGGTTGCCCCGAGAGGTGGCAACATGGAGCCTAGGTCGGCCGTTTCCTTGGCCGGAAGGCATCCCGTAAGTTGGCGGGGAGGAACCCGATTGAAGGTTTGGTGAACTGTTTTGGGAATCGTCATCCTCGACCAGACAAAAGTACCGTCTCGACCGGGGATAGCCGCTATACCTCGCTCATTCGTAAGCCGTACCACGAAATTCCGCCGATCTTCTTCGCCTCTTGTGAACCTCACAAGCCCGGATGGCTTCTTCCAATGTCATATCTCGTTACCGGTGGCGGGGTCCTTCCCCGTCACGATTTCTCGGTGAGCTAGACATGTCGGAAATTCTGCCGAGGGAACCGAGGGAACCGAAGAACCGTCTCGACGCCGCCGTTACCGTGATCCCGGCAAGGCGCCGACCCGGAAATCTGAACCACTTTCTGCTCGCTGCAGGGAACGAAAGGAAGGGTTTAGGCTTCGGAAGAGGGTATTTGGCTCAAGGTTTTCGGGCTTGTGCAATGTGCAGCTACCGATTAATGTTTACTTAAAGCGCGTTTTCTCAGAGTCCTAATTGGTTGGAAAAGAGCGTGTCTTCTTTTTCGCAACTAATCCTAGAGCTCTAATCAGTGGATCTCGTCACTACGCTTATAAGCCCCTCGTTTCCATTGTAGATCATCTTTCTCAGGACGGACTATCCCGAGCGAGGTCTGATAAGGCAAGCGAGTTCCACCGACAAAGGAAAAAGTGAACTTAAGGCTAGCTGATCACGCAAACTTTCAACGTATGTGACGTACGGGCCACGGTCGAAGTCAACGTCCTTAAGTTAAGGCGGGGATCGTGCCAAAATTTGGGCATGACCTCTCCTGACTCGCTTGTGCGAGAGACCTTAGCTTTTTAGCGTTGGCCAAGTTGTGGCTGGCACGGTACATACGGCGAGGTTTGGTGACACGGCGTCACATTGAACCTTCGGGTATATTTTTCGGCAGAGCTCCGCGTCAAAGTCAAGGCCGAAAAAGCTCAAGACTTCGGGTCGGGAGCGACCTTCGGTCTAAAACTCTCGAGCTTGACTCGAGCGGGCCCGCGTGAAAACATACACTTAGGCTTTATGACACGAGCTAAGCCAAAACCAACCTGGTCTTGGACAAAGTGTGACACAAAGAGTGCATGGCTTACACGGGCTAGGATGGGATGTTTGGGACGACCCCGTGCGCCCCGAAAGGTGTCCGGCACTACCAATCGGAGTGCAACCGATAAGGCCATCCCGGGTTAGGGGTTGTAGTGTGCAAAGTGTACCGAGGCAAGAAGTGCACGTGAAGTGCGGTGTTCCGAGGCGAAGTGCGCGTAGTGTGCGGTCACTAAAATTCTTTTTCCGAGTAAAACAGAGATTTTTCGTAATGTGTCTTAAAGAATTTATGATGCACAGTTCAAAAGACAGCATGAAAATCAAACATGAATGGGGATGCACAAACATGGTATGATTTTGGAAAGTTGACAATGTAATGCCTTTGAAACAAAAACCGTTCGAGGTTTAAAGGAACACACGCACACGAAAACGAGGAAGGGTAAACGAAAGTTTGACCCACGGAAGGCTTTTTTGAAAACATCGGTAGTTTTGAAAAAAGTATCTTTTCCCCAGCGGAGTCGCCAACTGAAATTACCCGATCTTTTTCGCGCGCGGGCGGGGGGCGCGGAAAAGGCGGTTGTCTTTCGCGGAGGGGCGTTGGTGTCTGAGACCTCGCTTCATGGGAAGGAACAAAATGAGGAGTCGCCACGCGGTTTTTGTATTTTGAGCCCAAAACGTCGTTTTTATTGGTAGCAAAAACTTAGGAAAAGGCTTTTTGAAAAAGGGGATCATTTTTATTGGCAGCAAAAACGAGTAAAAAGCTTTTTTGTACCAGAGATTGTTAGGTTCGGAGGTCAGGTTACGTTTCGGGTAGAGTATGACGAGATCGCCCGAAACGCCTCGCATGACGAGTCTTTCTACCTTTCTCGAAATCGTGCGTGTGTGTGTGTCTGTGTTTTGAAATGGGGGCTTGAATGACAAGCTTAATCTTGGTTTGAATGACAAACGTTGATTAGGTGACTTTTGAAAAGACGAGCGTTTGAATGACAAACATTGTTTTGAGTTTGAAATGAGCGTTTGCGTGGCAAACGTCGATTTTGAGTTGAAATGAGCGTTTGCGTGGCAAACGTCGACTTTGAGTTGAAATGAGCGTTTGCGTGGCAAACGTCGACTTTGAACCGTACGAGTCATTGTTAACGATTTTTACGGAAAAATGCGTATTAAATGATTTTAAGTGTCAAATGGCGGCTTTGAGTTTGAAGATGAGCGTTCGGAGGCCGAACGTCATTTCGCGTTTTGAAAGAGAGTTCGACGGACGAACTCCGGTTTTGAACCGGGCATTACATTGTTAACGATTTTTACGGGAAAATGCGTATTAAATGACATGCGATCAACGAATCGGGTTGCGACTCGGACTTTGAAAAGTAAATACTATCACAATCCAAACGGATCGGACTTGTAAATGACAGTATTTAAAGCGGTGTCAACGGAATCAAACGATCCGGATTCGTAAATGACAATCAACGAGGCCAAACGGCTCGGAATTGTAAATGACGATCAACGAGGCCAAACGGCTCGGAATTGTAAATGACGATCAACGAGGCCAAACGGCTCGGAATTGTAAATGACATGAAAGTAAACGGAACGGGGTCGGAACGCCGTTTTAACCCGTGATTACTTCTCTTACGGAAAGAGAAGAGGATCGAGGGGCTAAAACGTATCGGACCCCGTTAGACGGAGGCGTCTACATTTTGATAACGACGTTCGAAACAGTTATAGCGACTGGCGCGTAAACCGAGACGGAATGGGAGATTTAGAGAGAGGGAGTTATACCTATGGCTAGGGTCGACTCCTTTGGCTCGGAAGGTGTGTACGGGACACGGAAAGTGATTCGAAAGGTTCTTTCTAAGTTGTAGGGTGCGTATTTGATGGAAATATGAAGGTTTCACGCGAATCGAGACGAAACGGGAGCTCGGGAGGGGTGAAAACCAGTTTGGACCGTGGGGGGTGGTGATTTTTTGTGTGAAAATCCCTTTTCTTGCCTTTGACAAAGAACTTCTATTTATAGGGTGAAAATTGCGTAGGAGTCCCCGGACTTGACCGAATTTCAGGGGGTTTTGGGGATTTTGGAAATCTGGGACTTGCCGGCAATTTCGTGAAAAGTGCACAAAGGAGTCCCACGGACTTGGCTTGCAAACCAGGGGCATTTTGGTCTTTTCCCTTTGAATTTGATTGAAGGGTGACTAGAGGGAGGTGGCATGGCTGCCACGTGCCCTCTGAGTCACCAGCTGAGGTGGAAGATTGTTTCCCGATCCCGGTTTTGTCCGTTTTTTAAAATAACAAACCGGAAATGTCCGAAACGCCCGAAAGTGCCGGAAAATGCGTTTTTCGTGGAAAGCCATACTTTTACGTGAGATGTCACGTGCTAAGTACGGTTCGACGCCGGGATGCACGGCGCTCCCGGACGTCTGCTGGCACGGCAACGGGGAGTTTAACGAGTTCCGGTTAACCTGGAGCGGGCCAGTTAACGGATTTCGGTTAACTTTCTGATGGATTTGGACGATCCGGATTTGGGTACTTACAGGGAGAAACTCCATTCGCCCTGACATACGGGATGGAAGCGTACTACCCGTGGAACTGGAGATTCCCTCACTCCAAATGTTGCTGGAAAATGAAATCAACGAAGTCAAAAGGCTCCGAAGTCGACACGACGAACTGGCTCTGCTAGACGAGCGACGACTACAGGCCATGGAACACGTCCGAGCCTACCAAAGCAGGATGGCTAGAGCTTTCGACAAGAAGGTCAAGTCCCAAGAAATCAGGGAAGGCAATCTGGTACTCAAAGTGTGAGAACCCCGACCCGGAACCTACACGTGTCCCGAGTTGAAGCGTCCTCAAACTAACCCAATTATTCAAAACTTTTAAAACTTTAATTCAACTTTCAAACATAAACATCATTTACATAACCATTTCAAAATAACTCCACTCCTCTCCACTTTGGAGGAGGAGTTGACCAACTTTGAAAACATTCATCTGTTTAGTTACAAAAGACATTACGGTTCCAACGTAGAAATTTAAGTTATAATTACAAACTTCCATAGAGGAATTATAACAAAATATACTTTCTACGCCAACCTAACGTACCCCGACAATACCCAAAAGCTCACTGCCAAACTCCTTTCCGCCCTTACTTGGTTGGTCCGCCTGTCTCGGGATCTAAAAACATTAAAGGGAGAGGGGTGAGAATAAATCTCAGCAAGCTATTATGAATGCAGCAATATGCCAAATAAATGCAACACATAACAAGTCGCACATAACACCTTGGAAAGCTGTAAACACATTCCATTACCTTGGTTTACCTTTTCCCGTCTGAACAATAGTCGTACAACATTGGGTATAATAATACTCCAATCTTAAGTGAGCTGCTTAAGCAATACTCACATCTTATAAGACCCATTTTTCAGGGAACCAAATAAGATAGTAGCAACTCTGTAAGGCTTTTGGCTCACTACAGATGCTATAACCCCGACCTGTGGCCACAGGAGGGGACGGTCACAGATATAACATAATCCTATCACATTAGGTCACACTTCCATAATTGATCGTATTATGTTATACCCCCAACATCAGCTGATTAACAAATATCAAGCACATAATAGTTACTTGAAATATAATCCACAAAGGGGATAAACAATATAACCACATGGTAAAATATACTCATGCCCAATCAATATCATAGTGCACATTTATGCAACACACTATGCATAATATAAACAATGTATATGAACTCAATGTAAGGCAAGGAAGTATCATCAATCCATCCTACAAGGTCATTATACAATAATACATAGCTTCTATGAAGGTTCAAGCTCAATTTACCACATGGGAGTCACAATTTATAAGTGCCCAAACAAGGTTGCCAAACTAATTCTGGTTCAGATTTAAAATTAAGTTCCTGGGGTCTTGGGCGACCGCCTAAGTGGATTTTAAAGTGACCCTAAGCTTCTGCCCTCTTGGGCGACCGCACAGCACCTCTTGGGCGACCGCCCAAGAGGATTTCCAAGGCATAATACTTTCTGGCCGCATGGGCGGCCGCTCATGCTCCCTTGGGCGACCGCCCAAGGCCCTTTTCAGCAATTCCCAGATTTTCTAAATTCCTCTCTTGCCATTTTCTTTTCCTTTGAAATCTTCTTTATACTTATGAACACCTAAGGGATTTCTAGCTCTACAAGGATCATCATAAACCAAGTAAACCCATAATAATGTAAACTTAAATTATTCATCCCTAAATCTTTCACCCATTTCATACCCTCTAAATCATCTTCCATAAACATTAGATTCATCCTATTTCATTTATCAATCATCCAACTCATATAAGGTTCCCAAAGCATGAAACAACTTCATAAGAACAAGAATATCATTGAAGAGGTATGAACATTTAAGAGAAAAGAAATCATAACAACTCACCTTAGCTAATACAAGATGAAATGAAGCTTTTCTAGGCTTGATCAACTCCTTTAGATGTACCACTCACAAAAGGACACTTGGATTTAAAAATGGACAAGGAATGAACTTGGTAGGAGTTTGAGAAATGGAGGATTTCACAATGCTCTTTCCATGGAGAATGGTAAGAGTGAAATGAGATGGATGAGGGAGGAGGTAGATGGAGTATGGGAGTGTAAGAGGAAGTATGGTGTGCATTGACTAGTGAGGGGGAAGGAGAGTAATTTAAGGAAATTGGTCCCCCCCACCCTAACTTATAATTTCCAAGGCTTTCACCAAAATACCAATTTATTCCCCTAATATTCCAAAGCATTTAAATTAAACTCTCCTACTCAAGTATTTATTCCACATACTTTAATCCTCCTTCCACATTTTATTCATTTCCTATTACTATATTTTCCAAATGCTTTATTTTATTTCTCTAGAAATTCTAAGGGTTCTAAATCATTCTCCAACCATTTCATCTTGACATAAGAATGTAAAGACATAAAATAGACACATGAGTTAACATTAATATTAAAAGCATATAATATTATACTAAAATTGTGCCTAGGGTTAGGGTCGTTACACTCACTCCCCCTTAAAGAAAATTCATCCCGAATTTTAAAAAGACTTACTTGGATTTTCAAACAACCAGGGATATTTCGCTCTCATCTCCGACTCTAGCTCCCACGTTGCTTCCTCAACGGTATGATTCTTCCAAAGGACCTTCACTATAGGGATACTCTTAGTTCTCAACTCCTTAACTTGGAATTCTAAGACTCTTAATGGCTCTTCAACATAAGACATGTCCGCTTGGACATCATCGGGGGGAGAACTCAAGATATGAGAAGGATCATGACAATACTTCCTCAACATAGAAACATGGAAAACATCATGGAGTAAAGAAAGAGACGGAGGTAATGCCAACCGGTAAGCCAAATCCCCAATCTTCTCTAAGATCTCAAACGGACCAACGAACCTCGGAGCCAATTTACCCTTATTACCAAGCCTTTTGATTCCCGTCCTCGGAGAGACCTTCAAGAACACAAAGTCACCAACCTGAAAAGATAAATCCCGTCTTCTATTGTCGGCGTAGCTTTTCGTCTACTCGAGCCGTCTTCAATCTATCCCGAATCACCTTGATCTTCTCCGTTGAATCTCTAACCAAATCCGGGCCCCAAAGTCTCGCTTCACCAACCTCGTCCCAACACATCGGAGATCGACACTTCCTACCATACAACGCTTCATACGGAGCCATCTCAATACTAGACTGATAACTGTTGTTGTAGGCAAACTCCACTAAAGGTAGATGATCCTCCCATGACAATTGGAAATCCATCACACAAGCCCGTAACATATCCTCAAGTATCTGAATAGTTCTCTCGGACTGACCGTCGGTTTGAGGATGAAACGCCGTACTGAAACACAATTTAGAACCCAAGGCCTCATGCAATGCTCTCCAAAATCTAGAAGTAAACCTCGGATCTCTGTCGGAAACAATACTAACCGAAACCCCGTGAAGTCTCACAATCTCCTTCATATACAACTGAGCTAACTTCTCTAACGAAAACTTGGTTGATACCAGAAGAAAATGAGCCGACTTTGTCAATCTATCCACAATAACCCAAATAGCATCCATCTTCTTCGCGGTAAGAGGCAAACCCGAAACAAAATCCATCGAGATACCTTCCCATTTCCACTCCGGAATATCCAATGGTTGAAGTAGTCCCGCCGGTCTCTGATGTTCAGCCTTAATCTGTTGACAAGTCAAACACTTAGATACATAATCCGCAATTTCCCTCTTCATACCGTTCCACCAATAACCACGCTTCAAGTCTTGATACATTTTGGTACTACCCGGATGAATCGCAAACTTGGAGTTATGGCCATCCTCTAAGGCACGCCTCTTGATTTCCGGTGATGAACGAACGCAAATTCTCCCTTGGAAGGTTAAAATCCCATCTCTATTCAACGCAAATTCCTCGGTTTTCCCATCTTGCACTTGATCTAAAATTTTCTTTAACTCCGGATCACCCTGTTGAGCTTCCTTCAAATCTCCATACAAGGTAGGAACGGCTCGAACATTCGCAATGATTACCTCACTCTTCAATTCTCGGGAACTCAAAGTTGTCACATAAGCCTTTCGGCTAATCGCATCCGCCACCACATTGGCCTTCCCCGGATGATAAAAAATTACACAATCAAAATCCTTCAAAAACTCAAGCCATCTCCTTTGTCGGTTGTTCAACTCCTTTTGGGTAAATAAGTACTTCAAACTCTTATGATCGGTGAATATCTCAAATTTTTGCCCCATAAAGGTAATGCTTCCATTTATGTAACGCAAACACGATCGCCGCCAATTCCATATCATGAGTAGGGTAATTCTGTTCCGCCGGTGATAACTTCCTAGAGGCATACGCAATAACTTTCCCATTTTGCATGAGGACACAACCCAAACCCGCCTTCGAGGCATCACTCTAGATCACAAAATTCTCACAACCATCCGGAAGGGTAAGAACAGGAGCCGTCGTCAACCTCTTCTTCAATTCATTAAAACTTTCTTCACACTTGGAATCCCATATGAATGATACATCCTTCCGAGTCAACCTAGTCAATGGAGTCGCAATCCGAGAAAAACCCTCTATAAACCTTCGGTAATACCCCGCCAGACCAAGGAAACTACGAACCTCAGTCACAGTCGAAGGTTGCTTCCAATTAACCACAGCTTCAATTTTCGAAGGATCAACGGAAATTCCCGAACTCGACACAACATGCCCCAAGAAAGAAACCTGCTCAAGCCAAAACTCACACTTGCTGAACTTGGCATACAACTGCTTCTCACGAAGAACTGACAAGACAATCCTCAAATAATTTTCATGCTCTTCCCGGGACTTAGAATAGACAAGGATATCATCAATGAATACCACTACAAAGCTATCAAGATAAGGCTTGAAAACACGGTTCATTATATCCATAAACACGGCTGGAGCATTAGTCAACCCAAAAGGCATCACAACAAACTCATAGTGACCATATCTAGTTCGGAAAGCTGTTTTAGCAATATCATCCTGCCTAATCTTCAACTGATGGTATCCGCTTCTCAAATCAAGTTTTGAGTAGATAACGGAACCTTGGAGTTGATCAAATAAATCATCTATATGCGGAAGAGGATACTTATTCTTTATGGTGGCTTGGTTCAACAAACGATAATCTATACATAATCGTAAGGTACCATCCTTCTTCCTAACGAATAGAACCGGTGCTCCCCACGGTGACACACTAGGGCGAATAAAACCCCGGTCTAGCAATTCTTGCAATTGGACCTTCAACTCCTTTAACTCGGCCGGAGCCATTCTATAGGGTGCTTTAGAGATAGGGGAGGTACCGGGTACTAAGTCAATACAAAACTCTACCTCACGATCCGGAGGCATAGAGTACTCACTAGAAAACACGTCACTAAACTCATTCACAACCGGAACATGAGCTAACTCGGGCGACTTCTTATTGGAATCTACCACATAAGGTAAGTACCCCGCACACCCCTTAGATAACATCTTTCTAGCTTTTAAGGCGAAAATAACATGTAAACCGAACATAGATTTATCCGCATCAAATATAAAAGTAGGCACATCAGGCATAGCAAATGAGACGCGTTTTCTACGACAGTCTACCAAAGCATGACACTGACTCAACCAATCCATCCCAAGGATCACATCAAAATCACGGATTGGTAACTCGACCAAATCCACCGGCAATACATGCCCACATATAGTCACATCACAACCACGATATAACAAAGAAGATGCAAGGCACTCTCCCATAGGAGTAGAGACCTCCAACACATAAGGCATAGATTCAGGCAAAATATGCAATGAGAATGCAAAATGAGATGCCACAAATGAATGAGAAGACCCGGGATCTATAAGAATGCGGGCCTTAACTCCTGAGACAGGGACTATACCTCTAATGACGGCATTGGGATCGACCTCTCCTCGACCCAAAGCAAACACTCGACCTTGCACTCTATCTTTGGGTTTCCCATCGACATCTCTCTTCACACCACTACCTTGTCCCCCTTGACCACTACCCGAAGCTTGCTTGATTACGCCACTTGGACAATTCCTCCGGAAATGGCCTGTCGCCCCACACTCTAAACATCGGCCTTGCTTGCTCCAACACTTGTCCTCCGAATGCCCTTGCTTCTTGCAATATCCACACGGTGCCCTAGACTGACCTGAAGTCGAACGATTTGCTGGAGCCGCGACGCTTCCTCCTCGATTTGTTCCCGAAGTGAATGTCCTCGGCTGCCCTCTGTTCTGTCCCGAACCTTGACCTTGGAATCTATTTCTGTTCCCACCTTCATTTTTACCATGATGCTCCTCTATATCATTCTCAATCCGGTACGCCATGTTCACAGCCGCTTGGAAGTTGGCGAAGTCATGAGTCAAGCCGTTCCGAACTCCACCCTTAAGCCTTTCACGAACCTGTAGATACGCCTCTCTTCATCCGGTACCAAATGAGGACAATATCGGGCTAACTCCGTAAACTTCGCTGAATACTGTGCTATAGACATTGCCCCTTGCTCCAATTTCAGAAACTCAACCTCCTTCTTATCTCTAGTCACCATCGGAACGAAGTGATCCCGGAACTTACGTGTGAAATTTTTCCAAGTCTGCGGTGTCAAATCCCGGTCCCAACCATCCTTCACTACCTGCCACCAGTGCTCCGCGGGTCCTTCCAACTTGAAAACGACACATCTCACCTTTTCTGCATCCGAACTCTCCATAGCCAAGAAAATTTTGTTCATCGCTTCAAGCCACCTCTCCGCCTTCACCGGATCCGGATCTCCGTTGAAGCTAGGAGGAGACATCTTCACGAACTTCTCTAGACCATGGTGCCCTTGCCTACCTTCAGGTTGTTGTTGTCCCCTACCTTGATTCTGATTTGCCATATTCTGAAGAAACACTCGGAACATATCCATCATCTCGGCATTCGGATTACCAACATTACCCAAAGCCCGATCCTGATCTCCATCATTACCCGCCATTAGTACAAACTCCTGCATTAAACACTCGACGTCAGTTATCACACACTCTCACTCAGCTAGACTCTACCCGAGAACTCTAACCGAGCTCTGATACCAACTGTGAGGACCCCGACCCGGAACCTACACGTGTCCCGAGTTGGAGCGTCCTCAAACTAACCCAATTATTCAAAACTTTTAAAACTTTAATTCAACTTTCAAACATAAACATCATTTACATAACCATTTCAAAATAACTCCACTCCTCTCCACTTTGGAGGAGGAGTTGACCAACTTTGAAAACATTCATCTGTTTAGTTACAAAAGACATTACGGTTCCAACGTAGAAATTTAAGTTTATAATTACAAACTTCCATAGAGGAATTATAACAAAATATACTTTCTACGCCAACCTAACGTACCCCGACAATACCCAAAAGCTCACTGCCAAACTCCTTTCCGCCCTTACTTGGTCGGTCCGCCTGTCTCGGGATCTAAAAACATTAAAGGGAGAGGGGTGAGAATAAATCTCAGCAAGCTATTATGAATACAGCAATATGCCAAATAAATGCAACACATAACAAGTCGCACATAACACCTTGGAAAGCTGTAAACACATTCCATTACCTTGGTTTACCTTTTCCCGTCTGAACAATAGTCGTACAACATTGGGTATAATAATACTCCAATCTTAAGTGAGCTGCTTAAGCAATACTCACATCTTATAAGACCCATTTTTCAGGGAACCAAATAAGATAGTAGCAACTCTGTAAGGCTTTTGGCTCACTACAGATGCTATAACCCCGACATGTGGCCACAGGAGGGGACGGTTACAGATATAACATAATCCGATCACATTAGGTCACACTTCCATAATTGATCGTATTATGTTATACCCCCAACATCAGCTGATTAACAAATATCAAGCACATAATAGTTACTTGAAATATAATCCACAAAGGGGATAAACAATATAACCACATGGTAAAATATACTCATGCCTAATCAATATCATAGTGCACATTTATTCAACACACTATGCATAATATAAACAATGTATATGAACTCAATGTAAGGCAAGGAAGTATCATCAATCCATCCTACAAGGTCATTATACAATAATACATAGCTTCTATGAAGGTTCAAGCTCAATTTACCACATGGGAGTCACAATTTATAAGTGCCCAAACAAGGTTGCCAAACTAATTCTGGTTCAGATTTAAAATTAAGTTCCTGGGGTCTTGGGCGACCGCCCAAGTGGATTTTAAAGTGACCCTAAGCTTCTGCCCTCTTGGGCGACCGCACAGCACCTCTTGGGCGACCGCCCAAGAGGATTTCCAAGGCATACTAGTTTCTGGCCGCATGGGCGGCCGCTCATGCTCCCTTGGGCGACCGCCCAAGGCCCTTTTCAGCAATTCCCAGATTTTCTAAATTCCTCTCTTGCCATTTTCTTTTTCTTTGAAATCTTCTTTATACTTATGAACACCAAAGGGATTTCTAGCTCTACAAGGATCATCATAAACCAAGTAAACCCATAATAATGTAAACTTAAATTATTCATCCCTAAATCTTTTACCCATTTCATACCCTCTAAATTATCTTCCATAAACATTAGATTCATCCTATTTCATTTATCAATCATCCAACTCATATAAGGTTCCCAAAGCATGAAACAACTTCATAAGAACAAGAATATCATTGAAGAGGTATAAACATTTAAGAGAAAAGAAATCATAACAACTCACCTTAGCTAATACAAGATGAAATGAAGCTTTTCTAGGCTTGATCAACTCCTTTAGATGTACCACTCACAAAAGGACACTTGGATTTAAAAATGGACAAGGAATGAACTTGGTAGGAGTTTGAGAAGTGGAGGATTTCACAATGCTCTTTCCATGGAGAATGGTAAGAGTGAAATGAGATGGATGAGGGAGGAGGTAGATGGAGTATGGGAGTGTAAGAGGAAGTATGGTGTGCATTGACTAGTGAGGGGGAAGGAGAGTAATTAAAGGAAATTGGTCCCCCCCACTCTAACTTATAATTTCCAAGGCTTTCACCAAAATACCAATTTATTCCCCTAATATTCCAAAGCATTTAAATTAAACTCTCCTACTCAAGTATTTATTCCACATACTTTAATCCTCCTTCCACATTTTATTCATTTCCTAGTACTATATTTTCCAAATGCTTTATTTTATTTCTCTAGAAATTCTAAGGGTTCTAAATTATTCTCCAACCATTTCATCTTGACATAAGAATGTAAAGACATAAAATAGACACATAAGTTAACATTAATATTAAAAGCATATAATATTATACTAAAATTGTGCCTAGGGTTAGGGTCGTTACACAAAGAAAAGCCTCCCACTCGAACCAACCCACTGGGAAAATGGGAACCAACATGGATTGGCCTTTTCGTGGTTCAAAAGATCTTCTCCGGAGGTGCCATGAAGCTAACAGACCTCGACGGCAATCCCTTCATGAATCCAGTCAACGGAAGCAAACTTCTCAGATACTTCGCCTAAAGAAGAACAACTGTGCATCTCTTGGCACTCCATGTAGTGTCGAACTACGCAGACCTGAGCCCTCTAGTCCGGGGGAACGTAGGCAACCTTAATTGGTCCGGTCTAAAAACACACAAAAAAACAAAAGTTTGAATGTCAATCAAGACCTCCATCAAACTACACACTTTCCAAGAGCATGCCACCAACATCACCTTGACCAAGTCAAAGGACAGCGGCAACATCAAAGGACATCCGAGGGTCACTCAACGTCAAACGACTGACCCATGTCAACTTCCAAGCCAGGGGCTTGTCTTCGCCCTCATGCGCTTCAAAAAAAAAAAAAAAGAGCTCGAGCAAAGGCTCTAAAATAAAAAAATAATAATAAGCTCAAGCAGAAGCTACAAAAATGAGGTCAAGAGCTCGACGCCAACAAACAAGAGGCAAGGAGGCTACGGAAAAGACCATCCAAATGACTTGTCAAGGGGATCATCCAACCTCCCATACAAATACAAAACCCAGGTGAAAGGGGATTGCCGTCAAGGCCCAGGCTGCTTCAGCCCGCAAATACAACAGAAAAGTTCAAAGATGGACGCCATCAAGGCTCACAAAAGAAACAAAAAGCGAACAAGAGATCTTGCGTCTCGACAAAGCTTTAAAAGTAAATCACAAATCACTAACGATTACAACATTTCTTGATGAGTTCAAGCACGGTCTACTCTCAAGTTCACAACATGCTAAAAGACATCTTAATACATTTAACAAATAATGTGTTTGCAATGCAATGAATGGATACCTAGGAGGTCATTCTGCGCCATCTGCGCTTGTCCCCTCGCCATTCTTCCCTTTCTTCCCTCGTCCCCGGCGAGTCTTCTTTCGCTCCACGTGAGCCAGCTCTGCATCTCTCAGTCCGAGATTAGGGGTCCTCCCCGTAGAGTCAAACAATCCAGTAGCTCGCAGGGCTTCATTCGCCCGTGCTTCGACTCGGATCTGCTCCCTGCGAGTCTGCAAAAGAGGACCTCTCTCCGTCAGTCGGTCAACTCTGGTCTCATAGTCAAACAAAGTGTCTCCTGTAACACCCTGACGGTCAGACCAGGCTTTGGCACTCCTAAGGCAATAGCTATGACGGCAATCGGGCCCTAGAATGGCTTCACGCCTGCTCCCCAAAATCACTTGGGACTGCCCAACGCACTGCTCATACCAATCCAGGTACACGGTAGTCAATACAACGCTCTCCCGACGTCGAAGGAGCACAACAGGAGGGAAAGCGGAATACTTCCATACCCTCAGGAAATACAAAAGAGCACCTGGAGCTGCCATACAAAGAGGAGTCACCTCCGCAGTAGCAAGGTCATCCCAGCCCAACAAAGGCGCCTGCCTCATCCCGAACTGCCAGGAAACAAGTGACGGAATGTAGAAGGAGGACCAAGACAAACCTGGAACTCTGACAACATAGGACCCTTCCTGAAAGGCCCTCCTAGTCTCGATTCCCCAATGCGGAAACCACCAGCTGATCCGATGCGTACCAAGTTGTGCCATCAATCTCTCCCAAGCGGACTGATCCATATCCGATATAAGAGGTCGCCGAGCAAACGACCACGGGCAAAACGATGTCAGAGCCTCGGGCATAGCCTGAAGTCTCTCTCGCAGCCACAATGGCACAATATCCTCTCCGGCTCAATGAACCTATCTCCAGTCGCCAGACGATCAATGCCGTGAAGGGTCTCCCCCAGCACCAATGGCACAATATCCTCTCCGGCTCTGCAGTGCCCAACCACATCTAGCAAAGCGCCGTCACAAACCCCAAGGGAGCTGACCATGAAAAGCGTCGCTATCACGCACAAGGAAAATGCATCCCACGAGACGTCACTCTCGTCATCACTCGTAAACTGCTCCGGCAGCGCAGAAATGTCAATATGACCCGAATCAAAGGTCATACCCTGTACTTCTTCCAATGAAGCCCGAAAAAAGCATGCAAGATTCACACTCACGGCAGCGCCGCCAATCAAAGGAAGCGAGATGGCCTCCACCTCCGGTCCTCCAATCAAGGCCCGAAAATCCTCAAAAGTGGGCGTCTCTTCATTGTAGGAGAAGCTATACACATGCCTCCTGACGTCCCAGAACCTCGCGGCAGCCCGCAAAAATTCCCAATCAGGAACTAACTCCTTAAGGGACCAAACCAAGCAGAGTCAAAACCTCACCTCGAAAGCCCGCCTCTAATGCCTCATACGGTGTCGCATCCACATTTTCAGCCGCTCAAGGAAGTATGCTTGCCTCTCCTTCGAAAGCCTCGGCAAAACTCGTGGAACATACGAAGAATCCATGGCAAAAATGGAGGCTTCTAGAGAAAATGGGGAAGAAAGCTTGAAATGACTGCAAATGGGAAGTGAGGAAGTTCAGACATCCTGAAAAAACTTATCCTCTCCCCAAAAGCAGAAGAGATCCGTACGGACCTTTTTGCATGCCTAAGTGGTCCGTACGGACCTTCTTGCAACATGGTCCCACAGTTCCTGCAAACAGTACAACAGCCACTGTTCCCAGCAGGACCTTGCTCCAAACTGCCCAAATCCTGGCCAAAGCCATTCCTGTTAAGCATACACTACCCACAAACGCACTCCCAGCTCACGTGGCATGCACAAATAATAAACTAGCAACAATTCCTAGGACAAACCCCGAGAATCACAAAATATGACATTACATCTTAAAATAAAATACTTTGCTGTGCAAATACAAGTGTTTTATTACAGGTACTCAAAATGTCTGTTGCTAAACAAAAAAAAAATAGAAAAAAAATGGAAAGAGGGAAAGCAAATGAGCCCTACTCCGACTCCTCATCATCAACCTCATCAAACGTGAAGTCAGGCATATCGGCAAACTCGCCAGTCACGCCCTCGTCATCCGAATACTGAACCCCCTCCTTGGGCAAGTACTCGAAGTAAGCCCCAGGATCGAGCCCGGTAAAAGGATCAAATAAGGAAGGCTCTGATGAACCCGCTCCCTGAGAATCCTGCGCCGGCAAGAACTGGTGAAAAATTGGCTGCCGCCGGACCCCCGAAGACATCCCTGCATCCATGCTATGCCGCCCACGAACGGGTCCCTCCTGCTGTGGCCCTGGCTCAGCTCTCGACGGAGGAAGGTCAACAGAATGCCTCGAAGGCATCGGCTCGTACGTCGGTACACGTCGCGAAGACTGGCAAGACAGCTTCCCCGCCATCTTCTTCACAAAAGACCGTATCGCCACGTAATGGCGGGTCAACGTGTCAAAGGATCTCCCCGAGACCTGTACAAGCAAACAATCAAAGAAACGCTCAGCAAAAGGAGATACAGTCATACTCAGCAAAAGAGAAAAATACAGAAAAGATGCCAAAATGGAAAAGAGTAAGCACACTCACCGGCGCATCCGGGTCAACCCGATAGGCAGCAGGAGCCAGCTCAGGCACGGGTACCGATACCCTCCGCCTTGACGAGTCGCCCCGTACATATGTAAAGTCCGGCCCCAGCACCGGAACATCTGGGGGATGAGGTGGACCATCCCGCCTCTCTCTCGCCAACATCTGTGGCATCCTCAACTTCCTCCTAATGAAGGACCTGTACTCCTCAAACAAAATGAACTCATCGGCACTCACGCCGCCCAAGTACCTGTCGTACTCTAACACATCCATGTCACGGGGATTCATCATCCCAAAGGGCGGATCCCTCGGAGCCATAGGGGGCACACCCGGGCCATGTTGCCAGAAGACCCTCTCCCCCAAATACATGACATCGCAAGTCAGGCCCCGCAGCATATTCCTCTGCGCAGTCACCACGGGACCACCCTCAAGCTCGTCGCCTCCATACCGGGATACAGCTCAAACTCTGCCGAGCTATCCTTCTCCAGGAACTCCTGCACATCCATATAGGCGATGGTGAGCTTCCCCCTGTTCATCCTCCTCCTCCTCAACTGACGGGACCAGCCCACTAAACGGTAACACAAACACCGGCCGTCATCGTAAGCCCGGACCTCGCCCACTAAACGGTAAAACAAACATAAAAGGCACAAACGCCTCCAAACACAAGTCCCAAGGCACAAAACGCCCCCAAAACATAAAATGGTGAAACAAGCACCGGCCATCAAAGTAAGCCTGAAATCACCTTCTCAGCGGACAAAGCCCATACGAGACTATACGTCCCCAGCAGACGAACACCGACAGTCATCGTAAGTCCAACCCTTCCCCAGCGGACAAAGCACGAGGCAATCACGCCTCTCACAATCAAAGCACCAGGTTCATACTCCTGAACCAAAACCCATAGTCAGAGGACACAACACATCCTCACGCACGACACCAACCACGAGTCACAGAGCATAACATACCCTCATCACTATATCCGCAGCCCGGAAGGCTTTAAACCACTCGGTTCGGAAGACCGTATAAACCTACCAAATCATTATCTCCAACTCGGAAGGCTTTAAATTACTCGATTCGGAAAACCGTAAAATTTCCATTTCAGGACACCACCACGTCCTCACAGTCGACCTCAGTGATCACATCACTTCAGGGCACCACCACGCCGCATACACTCATAATTTCACGATGTCGGAACTACGATCAGGCTTGATTCCCGCTAGGGATACGTAGGAATCCTATCACAGGGTCCAGCCAACCGACCTATACGGTCACAAAGGACGCCACCACGTCCTCACAACCGACCTATACGGTCACCCAGGACACCACTACGTCCTCACAACCGACCTATACGGTCACCCAGGATGCCACCACGTCCTCACAAACGACCTATACGGAACCTAGGACGCCACCACGTCCTCACAACCGACCTATACGGTCACCCAGGATGCCACCACGTCCTCACACCGACCTATACGGTCACCCAGGATGCCACCACGTCCACACCACCGACCTATACGGTCACACACACACAGGACGTCACCACGTCCTCACAACCAACCTAAACGGTCACCCACAGGTTACTGACACGTCCACTTCCCCACACACCCGAACTACGATCAGGCTTGATTCCCGCTAGGAATATGTAGGAATCCTATCACAGGGTCCAGCCAACTGACCTAAACGGTCACACCTCAGGACACCACCATGTCCTCACGCGATCTAGATCAGGACCCTTATCTTATCAACGACCCCACTTCCTTCGTAAGTGACATCGTCGAGGGGCTTCTGTAAGTACCCCAATCTGGATCACCCTCTTTCGAGCACCAGGGAAACACCGCAGACTCACTCAAACGCAGTCTCGAACACCCGAAACCCACAAAAAACCCTCAAACCCCTTCAAAAACCCTCAAAGGCCCAAAAAACCACCAACCAAACCAAGGGGGGGCCTTTCTGGGACAAAAAAACATAAAAGGACTTTTTGGGAACTATGCAGAAATTGGAAAAGCAGGGAAGGTCCGTACGGACCTCTTTGCATGCTAAAAGGTCCGTATGGACCTTCTTGCTACCAACTCTCATAATTACTAAATCCCTCTAAAGTCCACAAGATTCCCCTAAATCTGAGAAAACTGCAATTTTGGATTACCTAGAAGGTCCGTACGGACCTTCTTGAAATTTTTCCATGGCTATAAATAGAGGGCTCCCCCTCCCTCATTTGGCACACCATCCTCTTCTACTCTCTCCCTAGGCCTTCTGGCTCCCCCTCTAAGTCCTCCCAAGGCACTCCCGGCCCCTTTCGGATCCTTCTGAGGCCTTTCGAGCTCCCTTATGGTGCTTCGAAGCCTTTTCGAGCGCTCTCGAGATGCTCCCGCGCTGCCCCGAGGCACTCTCGAGGTACTCTGAGGCCCCTTGTTGTACTCTGAGGCCTTGCCTGGTCTTTCCCGAGGCGTCCCGGCTCTTTCCGAGTCAAACCGGCAACGCGGACGCATGCCGAAACTCTGCCCGAACGCAACCGACGATCCCGACACACGCCGAACCTCTGCCCAAATCCAACCAAAAATCCCTGCGATCCTTACGCACGCCGAAACTCTGCCCAAGTGCACACCTGACAATCCCAAGGCATGCCGAAGCTCTGTCCGCAGACAACCGGCACATCCCGAAGCAATCCCGATCCGTCTCGGAACACTATTCCATCCTCAAACACTATTCCCCAGCGGAAGACAAACACGAACCAACATTGGTAAGGCTTCAATCCTACACTATTTCAATACATTTCAATAAGCAGTGTACAATGTAGACATCCGACACAGCATGCATCTTTAAAAGCACACACACACACACAACATTTAAAAAAAGAAGGGGTATCGAAAGACTCATTTTTACGAGGCTACTCGGGTGAGCTCTAATATTCTAATATTCTCTTCCCGAGGAGTAACCTGACCTCCGAACTCAAAATCTCATCACACAAAAACAATTTATTTTTAAACTGATACCTTTTCTCAATGTTTTGGGCTTAATCAAAATGCCATGGCGACTCTACAAGCAAAACACAGCGAGACCAGTTTCCAATGCGAACACAAAAACGCGAACGGAAAATGCAAACATCGAAAATGCCAGATGTCGGGGCGCGATCGCGCTGCCTCTCGGATCCGGGCAATTTCAGGTACGCAATCCCTGCAGGTAAACACAGCACAGGTATGAATATCTCATTTTCTCCTTAAAAGAATGTCAATCATTGTCCATCATATTGCATTATTCTTTCATATTTGTCCAATTTACGTAAAAAAATGGTCATTTTCCTTTGAGTCTGTCTTACCCTTTTTTCAAATAAAATTAGGTTAAATCATAGAGCATTGTAAGTGTCCCAATCTGAACCACCAATGTTCCTTCAGCCCAATTTAACGTTTTCCACGTCAAATAAACATTTAAGGCCATTTTGGTCACTTCCTAAGGCAATTTAAACAAGGAAGGACCTTAAAGGAACAACAAAAATAGGTTGGGTCTCGCTGGAAAGAGTCATTTCCAAGAAATTGACCAACTTTTCATTAAATGTAAGCAGCTAAAACTGCTTTTCTGCAAAATCAGGCACGCCTACATTCCACTCAGCGCGGACAAGAATGAGACTCAGTCTCATCCGCGCGGATATCTTTGAAACCTAATCCAGCTTATAAATTCAACCCTTCTCTCTCAGTTTAAACAGGAACAACTTACACACTGTTACTCTTCCGAAATATCTCCAGAAAATAGCCTTCAAACACTCATCCAAACACAAGCCCTAAACACAAATCCAAACACTAAATCTTGATACTCCTCAAGTCAAACTCTAACCAAAGAAGATAGGGTGTCACCATTGGTAAAACCCTCCTTCTTTTGGCACCAAACTTATCTTTGTTCAAGCAATCATTTTCATTAAATCTTGTTAATCTCTCTATATTTGTCTAGATCTTGTTTATCTACTTGTTGAATCTTCATTATCTTGTGCTTTGCTTATTAATTGTTGATCTTCTTGCATATTGTCCTTGGATCTAGGAAGATCTCCATGGAGTTCATCTCCATGGATGATCTTCCATGAAGATCTACATCTTTTCTTATGTTATTCCCTAAATGACCCTTGTCTTTACATAAATTTGCTTTACTTGACCTAAGAATGTTCACCTTGGGGTAAAATCTCCATGGATGACCATCTTAGATGGTCTAAGTTGTTTAACTTTCCTTGCAAATATTCTTCTCTTAAACCTAAGATCTCCACCTTGGAACAATTTCCATGGACGAAGATCACTAAGGTTCCTAGGTTACAAAAAAGGTGAAGTTGATACATTGAGTTTAAAGATCTCAAGGATGGTCATCTTAATGACCACCTTAGAAATCCACTCTAAAGTTGATACACCTTTAACCTAAATTTCATTTTCAATCTTTATTTTATGTCAAATCCCCCATCCCAAGCAAATGAAATGTTTTAAAGTCCTAATATACCCTAATGATGGTTTGATTTAGTAATCACCACTAAACAAATTAAGTGGGACACTAATCAAAGCCTAAGGATGGGGACAAAGCATGGATGCCAAATTCAAATATCCTTTTTACTTTACATTTTCTGTTGCAACTCCAGTTCTGATTCTGTAAATCCAGTTGACTTTCTGGAAATTACAGAATCAGACTGGAATGAAACCTACTGCCTTATCCGCGCGGATAGGATTGAGGCTCGTCCTGATCCGCGCGGACATGAATATTCCATGGCAGATATTTTTGTTTCCAGCCTTTCTCACTCACAGAAGCACAATGTTTTGATTAATTTCAGTTTTGTCCAGTCAAATTATTTATTTCCGAAAAACCCCTTTTGCAAAACACACACACACAAATGGTTTCAAGTTAGGAAGACTCGTTTACGAGGCATTCCGGGTGAACGTGCTAATCGTTCTTCCCGGAGTGTAACGTGACCTCCGAACTCACTTCTCTCATTTTTGGGCATTTTTCAAAGTTTTGGCCCTTAAACTAAAAACGGGGTGGCGACTCCGTTTGATTTTTCAAAATAATAAAAATCGGGTATGATCACAGTGGCGACTCTGCTGGGGATAGAAAAATAAGCTTTATCATTTTTTTTTAAAAAAATATATAAAAAAAATGGTATTTGGTATATAGGTGGAAACCATTAAGCTTCTCGTCACCGCCTCCTAACACGAGTCTGGGATAAACTATGGTCTAACAAAACCACGTACCGGTATCATTTCAAAAAAAAAAAAAAAGATTTTGTGGGTCAAACTTTCGTCCCGGCACTTGAAACCATTTGTATATGTGTGTGTGCGTGTTTCCCCCATTTTGCATCGTTTGACCGTCCCGAAAAAATCAAAATTTTGACTGTCGGACCCGTTTCCTTAACTGTCGAATTTTATGTGCTTATGTGCTTACTTGCTTTCAAAAAAAAAATTTCAAAAAAATTTTCAAAAAAAAAAAATCATTTTCAAAATTTTTGCATGCATCATGCTCTTAAAACACATTTGAAAATTTCTATTTTACTCAGAAAAAGAAGATAGACTATCCGCACACTACGCGCACTTGACCTTACACTGCACACTACGTCCTTAACTCGAGAAAATCCCAGTAGCAGCCCGTTTAGCCTTACTACGCCTCTCGGTGCGAGCACGGGACTAGCCAAACATCCCTTGGAGCCTCGTGTTGACCATGCACTTATCCGTGACATACTTTGTCCGAGACCCAGTTGGTTTTTAGTTTGGTCCATGTCATGCCCTGTCCGTGTATACACCGTGTCAGTCAAACCCTAGTCAACACGCCAAGTCAGCATCCTTCGGAGACCCTAATCAGTCGAGGTCATGAACTTTGACCAGATCTTGACTGGCGCCTTGACTTTGACTTGCACAACTTATGCACCGACTCCCGGCATGACACTGAGTCATCAAGGATTAACGATTATACCATGTCTAATTACGGCCTAACTGACGACGGGTCAAGATCAATTATGGACATTTATCAGTCAAAGCCATGCCGACTTTTTGTCGAGCCCCCCGACATGATCTTGACCTTTGACGTCAGCTTTGCCCGTAATTTACATTGAATACGCGTTAAGACTAGATTACCCGCCAGACTTTAGGATCGTTTTTCTTTTCGGTCGGTGGGACCTGCTTGCCCTACAGAACCCTTGTTCGAGGTTACAGGTTGAGGGTCTGTAGCGTAGTGATGGGACCCACTGATCCAGGACTTAGAGTAGTTTGCGAAAAAGAAGAGCAATCTTTTCCAACCGCTTAGGTTTTAATAAAACACGTTTTAAGTAAACAAGAACAAATAACTGCATGTTGCATGAGCCCTGAGCCCAAACACCTACCCTCCTTCATCCCCAAATATCTGAACCCTCGTGTCTTTCCCCCGCAGATCCTCACAAAGCTTGGTTTTGGGCACCGGGTCACCGTCTGATCAGTTGGGAAGAATCAAGCGCATTGTCAGCTTCACCGTTTGCTTCGACTCCAATTTTTCAGAATGTCTGCATCAGCTGGTAACGATGGGGACAACACCACTCCGCCTCCCGGGACTCCCCAAACAGAATAGCAGTGGAATCAGTTGGCTGAACAAATGAAACTGCGACAGGAAGCACAGATGAATAGCCTTCTGGAAGCTATCAGGAGCCACGGTTTGGCCGCTAGTCTCAATCTCGATGGCACTTTCACTGTGGAAGAAGAGGAGGACCCCAATCCCACTCTTGGTCACCCTGACTACTCCAGGATGCCACCACCAACCTCCTATGGTACTACTACCAGAGCCCATGCTCCTCGATCTTTGGGTCAGCCGGCTCCCCAAATACAGACTACTGGACCCATGCAGCCTGACGGGACAAGTCAGTTCGCAGTTCCTCAGTGGGGACAAAATCAGTACAGAATGTCTTCCCATAGTTGGGGGTACCTCGGAATGCCACAGCAAGTTGGGATCCCGCCTCAGTTTGGGACCAATCAGCCCAGATCTTCGCAGCAACAGTTCAGGGTACCACAGCAACAATTCGGAATGCCACAACAGTTTGGTCTAGGGCAACAGTCAGGAGCCCCTCCTCAGAATGATGCTAGCTCAGATGCTCCTAATACAGCTTCCACAAACCCATTTCTCACTCAGGGTTCAATGGGCCAGCAAGCCCCTGTCCCTATCTCATCAGAATCACCAGGACCACAGTATCCTCCCGGTTATACACCCTCGCCACAGCCAGGCATGCAGTTCAATAACCAGGGACAACAACCCGCATTCAAGCCTACTTATGAGTCTCACTCTGGAAACCCGAGCTATCCGGCTACTTTAGATCTGCCTCCACCTTCTCTGCCCCTTGGAAGCCAGCAACAAGCCTTCGGGTTCAACCCTCATGTCCAGACTCCTACCCCTTAAGGCAACTCCTGTCAAGGGTATGTTTACACCTATGCTCCGGGATATGGTATTCCTTCTACCAGTGCGCCACCGACAACTAGTCCTCTCCCCAGTTTTGCTATGGGCTCAGGCATTCCCGCTCCACCTTTGGATCCCCATTTGGCTTGGTTTATGGAGTAGCACAAAGAAATGAAGGCACATCTTGCTGAATTGACTGTCAAAAAGAACACTGCTCTTCAGCCTACAGATCCCAACTCGATTGTACCCCTGCCTCACAAGTTCGTGATGCCCAATCTTGACTTGTTCGACGGGAGTGCGTGCCCTAAAACTCACTTGGACACCTACACTTTGGCAATGAAAGCTAAGGGATGCACAAACCAGCAGTTGGTCGACTACTTCAGTCTCTCTTTAAAGTCAGGAGCTTTGAAATGGTTCTTTCGATTGAAGCCTGAAGCTAGGGCTACTTGGGAACAAATTACCAGTACTTTCACAGATAAGTATAAAGCCAACTTGGAATGGGAGACAAATAGAGTTGACCTGCAGACAACAATGCAGCGCTCTGATGAGAATATTGGGGATTTTTATAAAAGGTGGAACTTAAAGCTCAGTGAAATGGCCATCCCTCCCTCTGACGAGGAGCAGTTAGACATCTTCCAGTCATGCTTGAAGCCGCATTTGAGAACTTCCCTCAGTAACTTCCCCTACCCGGACTTACGTGCAATGGTTAATTTCGGGGCTAAATTTGAAAAGGCTTATAATCAACAGCAGGCTGCTGCACCTACCTATAGATACAGGGCTGTTTCCTCCAACACTGCTCCTGCCCAGGCCAAAGGTAAAGAAGTAATTAGCTATGCGGGACAGGACTGTAACAATGCCACTTCCTTTGTTCCCAAGAAACCTGATGCATCCAGATCCCAGCTCCAAGGCTTGGGAAACTTTGGGATGCCTTTGAGTGATATCTTCAGAGGTTTGGTAAAAGAAGGTTTGCTCCGGCCTTTAGATAATTATCAGCCCAGAAACCCCAATGCTCCTTTGGATACCTCCAAGCATTGTGCCTTTCATCAGTACCATGGGCACCTGACAGATGATTGCGTCCCCCTGAAAAGGGCAATCCAAGGTTTGATAGAGCAAGGAAAGTTAGAAGCCCCCGAGGGGCCTTATACAGTCAAAAATCCTTTTCCAAGAAACCATAACCAAGTGAACATGATTGAAATCGGAGAGCCTTCGCATGCCAAGGAAAATGTGGAAACTGGTAAAGATCCCCAGATGATTAATCTTGAATCCGGATTCGAGAATAATGGACAGACCTATCCTCCCGAGATCCCTCAGACAGACCAGCATTGGATCCAGTTGGTAGAGCAGATGAGACTGCGACATGAAGCTCAAATTGACAACCTTCTGGAGGCCTTTAGGAGCCATGGTTTGGCCGCCAGTCCCAATCCCGATGGCACTTTTACCGTGAAGAAGGAAGAAAATCCTCCTCCTACTCTCAATCGTCCCGGATATGTCAGGATGCCACCACCAGCTTCCTATGTCACCACCGCCGGAACTCCTGCCTGTCGACTTACAGGCCAGCTAGCCCCCAAACAACAATTCAAAATGCTGCCATCCCAACAGCAGTTAGAGATGGAGCAATTCGGCATGCCTCAGCAGCCGTCAGGTGTCCCCTCTCAGAATGATACCGGTCCTACAGATATCAGTAGAGGGAATGAAGTTTTGAAAATAATGGAGGAAATGTGGTTAGCCATCAGGGCTCTCGAGGAACGCCAGAATGAGCAGCAGGCCTGGATCGAAGAGGCCACCCGTCATTTCGGAACATTGACAATCCCCCAACTGACTGGGGCTCCCATGAAGGACAAATATGTGCCTTCTCTCCCAACCTCTAATGCCTCTCGTTACTCCTCAGAATCCAACCATTTGCTTCCCGGCAAGCCCAGCAGCAAATCTCCTCAGTCTAGCTCAACTCAGAACCATTCTAGCACAGCTCGGCCTGAAACCCCAAATTCACCACCAGCTGTTGAGCACATTTGGTAGGATATCTGTGACTGCCGCGACTGCCTCGAGAGGGACTATCAAGATTGGATAAACGAAGATCGTCCTCCCAAAAAGAAGAAAGCCTCTTCCCAGCAAAAGTTGAAAGAAAAATTTGAAGCTGGTGATACCAGTGTGGGGATACTTGGGGAACCTTCAGGAGGATTTGACTACTATGTCATTTACTCTAATGAGCCTAAGGTCCCTTCCTCCACGAAAGCTAGCGCAAATGGACGAGCCCTTTGAGGCCCGAAGTTCAAGAACCAATGAATAGTCTTTTAGTCAACCTTTGTAGGTTCTAATATTTTTCTCTTTCACCTAAGTCCTTCCAGGACATTTGTCGTTTTAGTCCATTTTGGACATAGTAGTTAAATGTCTAACTTTTATATAAGTCTTTTTTCTTTTCTTGCTAGACTCGAGACATCACTTGTACACCCACGTTACACTTAATTGAAATGGTTTTATCCTAGATGATCACTTGTGCTGCTCAACCACTAATTCTTTGAAATGATTAATATTTAAATTAATTGGAGTGAGAAAATTCAGTTGATATCCTTCTCAAATTGGGGCTTACCAACTCCCCTTCTTGCATCTCATATGCTCACATCCCTTTCATCATACTCACCACCTCGTTGCTCGATGAATTTTCATGGATCTTTTCTCATTTAAAGCTTAAGCAAGCAATGAAGACTTAATTTCGTCCGGTAGGGATTGCGGTTGAAGCCGTTCACCCGTAGGGAAAACCTTTACCTCACCCTCACCAAACAATACCCTTTCATTTCAAGATCGGCATGTTTTGAAACTCGATTTAGCCATCATTTTTGTTTCATGCTAAGAGAAGTCCAAGCAATCCCAATAAGTTAGCTTCGAGAGTCGGCGATGCGCAAAATATCTCAAGCCATGAAGGAATGACAAAGATAATCCTCAACTCCTCAGGAGGCCTTCCAAGTTATTAAAAAAAAGCATTCTAAATCCTCACAATTCAGCAAGAATCCTCAACATCTCAGGAGGCTTTAAAAAAAAAAAAAAAAAGCTGTCGATTCTCACAATTCAGCAAAAGTCCCCGACTCCTCAAGAAGATCTCCAATGATCAAAAAGGAGCCCGAATTCTTGCAAGTTCGCGAAAGTTCTCTATAGCTTGGACTTCCTCTCATCATTACCTTAATCAATCCCAAGCCATCCTCTCGATTTTAGAGGATACTCCCATTTCCTTAATCAATCCCAAGCCATCCTCTCACTTTTAGAGGATATTCCCATTACCATTACCCTTGCCTTTGGCCAAAGTCAAAAGGTGACCTCTCATTCTTAGAGGCAAATTAGTTTCCTTACCTTAGAAATCCTAAACACATCCCTGCAAGCCAACCTTTCATCTTTAGAGGGTCAGTCAGTAAAAAGCCCAGCCGAACTCTCATTTTAAGAGGCCACAATTTTCCAAATCACCCGATGGCCGATCGAAGCCCGGAAACCCAGCTACAGCCCTACCGGATAGTAATTTCATTCCAATATCTTCGAGAGCTAAATCAAATTAATGCTTCATTGCTTGCTTAAATTGGAATCTAATCCATCTTGGCTCAAAGTCATCAATATAAGATTGTGCAAATTCAATCCATTCATTTGGCACTTCATGTGAGCACATTTCTCTTCCGCAAACACTTGCCGTGAATGTCCCACTGGGGCTTCGCATCCGTGTATTTCATCGACACTCCAGGAGGACATGTTTTTTTTAATCCTCCAAATCCTCAAAATCCTCAAAGGTCCTCAGATCCTCGAATTTCAACATTCATTATCTTTTCAATCGGGATAAGCCCGAACTACGGCGACCTGAGCTCCTCCCAAGGAGGGGAACGTAGGCAACCATAACTGGTCCGGTCGAAATCACAAACAAATCTCAAAAAAAAATCCGGTCTCATCAAGGACCGTCCCTATACACTTTCCGTCCTTCCGAGCTTGATTCTCGATATCAGTTGGTTTTCTCCTTGTGATTAATCAAAATATTTGTTCATATCAGATTTAGTGTTTGAATAACCCGAACATCAATAAAGGGTTTTAAGCAGCCTTGTGATCATCATGAATAAGACAAGTTTTCAAGTGTCTCGACAAGTCTTCTCTCTCTCCACCATAGGAAAATAGAGCCAAACACTGTCTTTCTGTCAGCAGGGGCTTCCATATACTTTTCCACACCTTGTGATGCTTATACTCTCTCAAAAGAGTCAAACCTAAAGCGAGTGTGTATACACAAAATCGGGATTCATTCTCACTTTTCGAAAGATGTACCCCTCCACGTAAAAAATTCTGAGTCTTGTCCATTGACTGATTGACTAAAGTTTGAAATGATGGGTTGCCTCCGTGGCCACAAGATGACTCTGTATGCAATAGGGATGCATTGAATCTCTCCAAGCTGAGGCTTTTGTTAATCTGTTCTCTCAGACTCTCTTTACCAGATTCCCTCCGGGTTTGCTTTGCATCATCAACTGGGGCTTCGCCATGATCACCTCATCAAGATCTGGGGCTTCGCCTAGCCATCTCTTCAAAAACAGGGCATTCTCTGCACATTCTCTGCTGCTTTCTGTCTCGGGTGCACGACACACCTTATTCTCCCTAGCAACAACTCAATCTGCTGCAATTTGTACTCCCGGGTTCATCCCCGACTTGCCTAGACTGCACTATATCATCCATCACTCATACATTTCCCCACCTCATGGGAGAGGTTCACCCCGCCATACATAAACACATACAGACCCTCTCACCACCATGCATCCCCACAAAAATCTCCCAAGGGCTCATGTAGCATGCACAAAACTTGAATCAATAAGAACAATCCTAAGTAATTGAAGATCATAAATCATAATTTCCCTGCCAAAAGCTTAGGCTAAGTGCATCTCCAAAAGCAAGTAAATGCGTCATCTCGCGAACATATGCAGTGATACTCTCATAATCATTTTGGTTCTATGCATGCATCTGTCATCATGAATGTCATATATGCATCTTCCTCTCTTAACAATTTAAACATGAAAGACCAGTTTTCCGTTACAACCTGAAGCCTCTTCGCAGCAAGGATTGTCTCCATCGAAGCATAATGACGATGACTTCAACAGAATTGCCCAAATAACTAGCAAGACCCCCAAGTCTGCACCAGCTTGACTCAGACGCCTCAAGTCACCACCATCTTGGATTCAGATATCTAAATCCCGGCAGTTATCGCAAGCTCGAATCTTCCCCAGCGAGAACACCTTCAAATAGTCTCCCTCGGGAACAAAACCTCGACTTAGGATCATACTCTTGAACTAAGTCCCCATTTAGGTTCATACTCCTGAACCAAAACCTCGAATTAGGATCATACTCCTGAACTAAGTCCCCATTTAGGTTCATACTCCTGAACCAAACCTCAACTTAGGTTCATACTCCTGAACTAAATCCCCATTTAGGTTCATACTCCTGAACCAGGTCCTCGACTTAGGATCATACTCCTGAACTAAGTCCCCATTTAGGTTCATACTCCTGAACCAAACCTCAACTTAGGTTCATACTCCTGAACTAAAAATCCCCATTTAGGTTCATACTCCTGAACCAGGCCCTCGACTTAGGATCATACTCCTGAACTAAGTCCCCATTTAGGTTCATACTCCTGAACCAAACCTCGACTTAGGTTCATACTCCTGAACTAAGTCCTCATTTAGGTTCATACTCCTGAACCAAACCTCAACTTAGGTTCATACTCCTGAACTAAGTCCTCATTTAGGTTCATACTCCTGAACCAAACCTCAACTTAGGTTCATACTCCTGAACTAAGTCCTCATTTAGGTTCATACTCCTGAACCAATCCTCAACTTAGGTTCATACTCCTGAACTAAGTCCCCATTTAGGTTCATACTCTTGAACCAAACCTCAACTTAGGTTCATACTCCTGAACTAAGTCCCCATTTAGGTTCATACTCCTGAACCAAACCTCAACTTAGGTTCATACTCCTGAACTAAGTCCCCATTTAGGTTCATACTCCTGAACTAAACCCCAACTTAGGTTCATCCCCGATGAAAGCTAACGGAATCCCATTTCTTTCTACAACACCGAACGTAAGTCAGATCCCTTCAAGCGAAGTCTGCCAAAGGACTGTTTATCCCCACAGAGTCCGTCCTCGACATAAGGACACGAGCCATCAAAGGAGATCGTTTCAAAACAAGCTGATACCTCCAGATCACCATTTATCAAGTTTCGAGGCACCTAAAATGCCATCATCAAGGTTCAAGGCACCTAAAATGCCATCATCAAGGTTCGAGGCACCTAAAATGCCATCATCAAGGTTCGAGGCACCTAAAACGCCATCATCAAGGTTCGAGGCACCTAAAACGCCATCATTAAGGTTCAAGGCAAGTAAAAGCCATCATTAAGGTTCGAGGCACCTAAATGCCATCGTTAAGGCTTGAGGCACCTAAACGCTATCACTAAGGCTTGAGGCACCTAAACGCTATCACTTCAGTTTCAACACAAAATATGAGGAAAGTGGTAAACCGCAATCATCCTCTGATTCGACAAACCGAAATCATTACCAGGTAGACACCCTAAAATAGTCACTCTAGGGTCGACGTCTGAAGATAGTCGAAAGACCCGAACTACGACCGACTTGATTCCTCTTAAGGATACGTAGGTAGCCTACCATTAGGTTCAGCCATCAGACCAAAATGGTCATTTCTTTCCCAAGCGGTCCGACCAAAATGGTCACCCTCTTTTCCCCAACAGATTGGGACCTCACTTTTATCGACGACCCCACTTCCTCCGAAAGTGTCGTCGTCGAGGGGCTACTGTAAGTGTCCCAATTTGAACCGCCAATGTTCCTTCAGCCCAAATTAACGTTTTCCACGTCAAATAAACATTTAAGGGCATTTTGGTCACTTCCTAAGGCAATTTAAACAAGGAAGGACCTTAAAGGAACAACAAAAATAGGTTGGGTCTCGCTGGAAAGAGTCATTTCCAAGAAATTGACCAACTTTTCATTAAATGCAAGCAGCCAAAACTGCTTTTCTACAAAATCAGGCACACCTACATTCCAATCTGCGCGGACAAGAATGAGACTCAGTCTCATCCGCACGGACATCTTTGAAACCTAATCTGGCTTATAAATTCAACCCTTCTCTCTCAGTTTAAACAGGAACAACTTACACGCTGTTACTCTTCCGAAATATCTCCAGAAAATAGCCTTCAAACACTCATCCAAACACAAGCCCTAAACACAAATCCAAACACTAAATCTTGATACTCTTCAAGTCAAACTCTAACTAAAGAAGATAGGGTGTCACCATTGGTAAAACCCTCCTTCTTTTGGCACCAAACTTATCTTTGTTCAAGCAATCATTTTCATTAAATCTTGTTAATCTCTCTATATTTGTCTAGATCTTGTTTATCTACTTGTTGAATCTTCATTATCTTGTGCTTTGCTTATTAATTGTTGATCTTCTTGCATATTGTCCTTGGATCTAGGAAGATCTCCATGGAGTTCATCTCCATGGTTGATCTTCCATGAAGATCTACATCTTTTCTTATGTTATTCCCTAAATGTCCCTTGTCTTTACATAAATTTGCTTTACTTGACCTAAGAATGTTCACCTTGGGGTAAAATCTCCATGGATGACCATCTTAGATGGTCTAAATTGTTTAACTTTCCTTGCAAATATTCTTCTCTTAAACCTAAGATCTCCACCTTGGAACAATTTTCATGGATGAAGATCACTAAGGTTCCTAGGTTACAAAAAGGTGAAGTTGATACATTGAGTTTAAAGATCTCAAGGATGGTCATCTTAATGACCACCTTAGAAATCTACTCTAAAGTTGATACACCTTTAACCTAAATTTCATTTTCATGCATTAATCTTTATTTTATGTCAAATCCCCCATCCCAAGCAAATGAAATGTTTTAAAGTCCTAATATACCCTAATGATGGTTTGATTTAGTAATCACCACTAAACAAATTAAGTGGGACACTAATCAAAGCCTAAGGATGGGGACAAAGCATGGATGCCAAATTCAAATATCCTTTTTACTTTGCATTTCCTGTTGCAACTCCAGTTTTGATTCTGTAAATCCAGTTGATTTTCTGGAAATTACAGAATCAGACTGGAAAGCTGCCAAAAATGAAACCTACTGCCTTATCCGCGTGGACAGGATTGAGGCTCGTCCTGATCTGCGCGGACATGAATGTTCCATGGCAGATATTTTTGTTTCCAGCCTTTCTCACTCACAGAAGCACAATGTTTTGATTAATTTCAGTTTTATCCAGTCAAATTATTTATTTCCGAAAAACCCCTTTTGCAAAACACACACACACACACAAATGGTTTCAAGTTAGGAAGACTCGTTTACGAGGCATTCCGGGTGAACGTGCTAATCGTTCTTCCCGGAGTGTAACGTGACCTCCGAACTCACTTCTCTCATTTTGGGCATTTTTCAATGTTTTGTCCCTTAAACTAAAAACGGCGTGGCGACTTCGTTTGATTTTTCAAAATAATAAAAATCGGGCATCATCACAAGCATGCACTTATCATCTTTTCCAAGTTCAATTCATGCAGTTAGTCCATCATTTTGCATGCAAGTTCAGATCTTTGCTAAACCATATTGGCATAAAAATTCAATTTCAAATCAATTTCATCCCAATAAAAGCAAGGGTTACTGACAAAAGCATACCGTGGATTTCTTCTCAGCGGCGGAGGTGTGTTCTTTAAGCTGTGGGTAAAATTCTCCCCTCAAAGCTTGCGTGATGAATAGCCGTTGATTTTTTTGAATCCCCTTTCTTCGAGCAGCCAACTCGGCATGTTGTGGAGCCTTCTTCGTAGGGCGTATCCTAGGAGGCATTGTTCCAAGACGAATTCGAATCAAACTCTCAATTTCTCTTGATTTCCCTATCAATTTCGTGCGTATCGTCTTTCTTCTTTCAGGCTCCGTTCGTCTCCCTCTCAATGTTGTGGCTTTCAAATGACGACTGTTCAACGTTTTAAAATGGGCTATTCACTTGGTTTAATACGTCGTGCGACATACAATGCCCCTTGACCAATTTTCCAAAATCGCCCCTGTGGTTTGCTTTTTTGATTTTAACCCCTGTGGCATACTTTGCAATTTTTCCCCCTTAGGGATACAATAATCAACTGAGCACAATTGAATCATGATGATTGTCCCTCAACCAAAATCGAGACAAAGAATTCAAATCTAGCAATCTCCCAGCAATGCTCGTTAAGATCATCAGTCTCGTCAGCAGATCATCAGCAAAGTCCGCCTTTTCATGGCAATCTAACAAGCAAAGTTCATGTCCTATCCGACAAAACGCTTCTAAAGTCAGTCAACCACCAACAAAGATCGTCCCTTGCACGGCAATCCAACAACTCTTCATCATCATCATCCGTAGCCTCAGTCCTTCCGGTAGCTACAGGTAAGCAAAACACAGGTAGGAAATCATATCTCATTTAATTGCAAATCATCATGTCTTGTATTCTCGAAAAATCATTTCTTTTAGTTCATCTCACGCATTTGGGTTCAGACGCCTCCAAATAGTCTTTTCGGGTTCAGACGCCTCCAAATAGTCTCTCTAGGTTCAGACGTATCCAAATAGTCTTTTCGGGTTCAGACGCCTCCAAACAGTCTCTCTCTGGGTTCAGACGCCTCCAAACAGTCTCTCTGGGTTCAGACGCCTCCAAATAGTCTTTTTGGGTTCAGAAGCCTCCAAACAGTCTCTCTTCGGGTTCAGACGCCTCCAAATAGTCTTTTCGAGTTCAGACGCCTCTAAATAGTCTCTCTGGGTTCAGATGCCTCCAAATAGTCTTTTTGAGTTCAGACGCCTCCAAACAGTCTCGGGTTTAGACGCCTCCAAATAGTCTTTTCGGGTTCAGACACCTCCAAATAGTCTCTCTGGGTTCAGACGCCTCCAAACAGTCTCTCTCTGGGTTCAGACACCTCCAAATAGTCTCCCTAGGTTCAGACGCCTCCAAATAGTCTTTTTGGGTTCAGACGCCTCCAAACAGTCTCGGGTTCAGACGCCTCCAAACAGTCTCTCTGGGTTCAGACGCCCCCAAATAGTCTCTCTTTGGGTCAGACGCCTCCAAATAGTCTGAACTACGACCGGCTTGATTCCCTCCTGGGATACATAGGAATCCTTTCTCAAAAGGTCCAGCCATCCGATCTCATCAATCATTTTCCACCATCTGCCATATCCCCTGCAAGTCCAGCTGCTCATTGGGTTTGGGATCTTTTTATCGACAACCTAACTTATTCCATAAGTGAAGTTGCCGAGGGGCTCTGTAAGTACGCCAATCCAATTCGCGACCCTTTATAGGTGCATTTTAATATGATAAAATTGCACTAGAAGCGTTTTGGTAAATTCCCGATCCATTCCGAGACTTCCGAAAACTTTTTATAAGTTTCTTGCGAAGGAAGTACTTTTATGTATTTTTCTCAGGTAAAAGGACCTATAAGGTATTATTCAGTTTGGACTTGTTGGGAATTAACTTGGAATGTTCCAGAACCAGGTCCTTGGCGCCAGAAACGGTTATTGGCTTGCTTAGTCGTGCGACATCACGAGCCACGGAAAACACAACCGTTGGGTCGTGCGACACAACTTGCCCATCATCAGCAGCCTATAAATAAGACCCTAACCCTCTCATATCTGGATCCCTTTTCCACCCCTTTTGACATACTGTTACTCTGCCCATTTGTTTACGTAACACACACTCCAAAACACACACAACCCTCTCTCTCTCTCATACCCAATTCCCTCCTTCTCTCCCTCAATTCAATCCAACCCACACACCACCACTAGATCTCCAATCCACCACTACTCCCAAGCTCAATCCAGTCCAGAAGTTGTGTTGAAGGATTCTATACCTGACTTGGGTATAGAATTTGTGGATCTACAAGGGTAATCATTTCATCCCTCTCTTCTCTTTCATACACTTTGCTACTTTCATAATTCATGCTATTTATCTTCATTTGATTCAATAGTTATACTCCATCTGTTCCTAATTGTTGAATCACAATCGCCATCTCTCTGTTTAATTGATTTGTTTGGTTTAATTCCTTGTTCATGGTTTGATCTCTTTGCAATTGTGGCTTGTTTGCCAAGGGAGTGTGGATCTCCCCATATCCATACCCCTTTGGTCAATTCGTTGTTGATTCGTGGTCATCTGAGGTGAATTGATATTGTAATTTGATCTGATTAGATCCTAGTTTAGTCTGTGTTCAATCTGTAAGGTTTCTGCAGATAGGAATCATGTGTCACGCGACACAATCTGCCAAGATGAGTCCTTTGTCATGCGACACAACTCGCCAGGCAGATCCTGTGTCACGCGACACATCTTGCCATTCTGTAGAAGCTCCTTTTCAATTGTAAGTTGTTCTTAGATCTGTAATATGGGATGTGGCCCCCCATTGTACCAAGTGGCTCACAAGTTGTAGCTATCTCATGTTATCAATAAAATTCATTTATCACATTTATTGTCATTAATGTATGCACACACTATGAATGCTTTGGATGTTTAATTTCGAAAGACTCGTTTGCGAACGAGGCGTGTTAGTGAACCCTCAAGTTCTTCCCAACACGTAACCTGACCCCGAACCCTTTTTCTCTATTTTCAAAGGTTTTCAATGTTTCCTTTAAAACAGCGTGGCGACTCCCAAAATGATTTTTCTCTAAAAATTTCGTCGAGCGTACATTCAGTATCCCAATTGTGCATGTCGACATCCCAGCATTTGATCGTCTCGAGCTGTTCGTCCTAGATGTTGACATCATTTCCAGTCCAGCAGTAACCTCTTGGACAGCCCCTATTATCAAATACCTCCAAGATGATACAATCCCATCTGAAGAGAAACACGCTCGAGCATTCAGGGTAAGATCATCTAAGTATTTACTTATTGATAACTTCTTGTTTAGGAAATCTGCTGCAGGTCACTACTTAAGGTGTCTAGAACCAGACTGCGCCCACCAGGTTTTGAAAGAGCTACATGAAGGGCAGTATGGGAATCATACCGGGGGCAGAAGCCTGTATGCCAAGGCTCTAAATATGGGCTATTTCTGGCCCACAATGCGAAGAGATGCTGCAGAGTATGCCAACAAATGTGATTCCTGTCAAAGGCACGGCGATATCCTACATCAACCAGCCGAATTGCTACATCCTATCCTGTCGTCATGGCCATTTATGATTTGGGGAATGGATATCGTAGGGAAGTTGCCCAGGGCTCCAGGAGGAAAAGTGTTTCTACTAGCCATGACAGATTATTTTTCCAAATGGGTAGAAGTTGAAGCGTACGTGCAGGTCCGAGACAAAGAAGTTATCTCTTTCATAAAAAGAAACATATTCAGCAGGTTTGGGATACCTTCAAAGATAATATGTGACAATGGCTCCCAGTTTATCAGTCGGAAAATGCAAGATTTCTTGAAAAGGTGGGGAGTCAAGATGGTGACATCTACACCTGTTCACCCTCAAGTAAATGGACAAGCAGAATCCAGCAATAAGATTATTATAAGTAATCTAAAGAGGAGACTGGACCAAAACAAATGGATATGAGCGGAAGAGTTACCATTGGTTTTATGGGCTGACAGGACGACATCTAAGAATGCCACTGGTCAGACACCCTATTCTCTAGTATTTGGGACAGAGTCAGTCATCCCTGCAGAAGTTCTAGTACCTATAGCTAGATATGGTTTGTTGACACCTGAGCTTAATAGTGACATCTTGACGCATGATTTGGATATTGTGGACGAGCTAGGAGATATGGCTAAAATACGGATGGCAGCATATCAGCAAAGAGTAGCCATGTCTTACAACAAAAATGTGAGGGTCAGAAGATTCCAGGTAGGTGATTTAGTCCTACAAAAAGCATTTCAAAATACAAAAGAGCTCAATACAGGCAAGCTTGCCCCAAAATGGGAAGGGCCCTACTTGATTGATGCACAGGCCGGAAAGGGAGCATATTGTTTGTCAACCTTGGATGGCCAAATGATCCCACGAAGTTGGAATGCCATTCACCTTAAAAGGTACTATATCTAGGCAATATTTTCCTAACCTCACCCCAAACTAGGTATGGAAAATCCTCTATTAATCTTTTCATTTATTGAATATGAATAATCTCTCATTCCCCTCTTTTTCATTTTTTTTATTTTTATAAATTACTTCAAAATAAGATGTCACTAACACGACCTGTGGAGGGGGGTCAACATAGTTGACGTCCATCTCTAATATGTCTATGTCTTGCAAGATGTTGACATATGAAAGTGGGGACATATCAAAGTACTCAAATCAAAGTGACAACGAACTCTCCTCCGCTAGATACTGGCCACCTCTTCTAAGGTAAAGGTACACAATCCCTTCTAAGGTTTAAAGAGTTAATTACCTCTTTCTAAGAATGTTAGGTTGCCACACCTTCGCATGGAGCGCAAGATATCTCTTTAATTGAGGTGTGGGGTGGGCCTATATGAGTAAAATTATATAGCTTACCCATTCCCACTCAATTAAATGATTGATCTTAAGTTTTATTCATATGGTTATGGCATATACGTGTCATCTTAAAGTACCTACGGTTTTGACATTTTTCATGTCACCTTACGAAGTTAACATAGGATCATTCAAGAAAACTTCATGAAATTGTATTAAGTCCTGACATACTTGAAAGTAACCAACCAAAGTTTTTTCTAAAGCTACCATAAAACATTCCCAAAGTTAAGTTGGCTTGTACCAACATCCAAACAACTAAGATTAAAAAGCAAAGTGTTGAACCAACCCAACACTTGAAATAAATTGTTTTTGATCCTTGTGGACCGATTACATACCAACAAAATAAAATTGTCTTTGGGTCTCCACCCACAAATTCCAGCAAAACAAGCAACTATGTTTACCTTTTCATTTGGCAGCTGCCTCAGATGTTGCCTTTTGAGTCTCCTCTCGAACCTCTGTTCCTTCTCCCACCATTTCTTCCTGAGGACTGGACGACACCTCACCTTCATCCACCGGCTCCCCTTTTAATTTGGCCAGTTTGACATATTCCTTGTTGATGTCCCAATCTTGGGATTTACCGTCTTGATGGTCCTTCATCATTTTAATTTTGCTTTGCACAACAGTCTTCGCAGCTGCAATCTTGCAAGACTTCCTCACATCCTCGATCTCCTTGAGATGATCCCCCTCACACTTGGCCAAGCTGTCCAATAGATCCTTTACCGTGTTCTCTTGCTCCTCCCAAATATTCCCCTGTTCTTTCACTTTATTCTCCAACAAAGTCTTTTCTTTCCTAGCTAGGGTTGCCTCTGACTTTGACTTCTTCTTGATCATCTCATTTTCCTTCACCAAATCTTCTAGGTATCCCATCACCTATGACAAAAACAGTCGACATCAAAAGACATCATAAAATTATAAATTAGTCAAAAAATAATGTAGATGGCGACACCTTACCCCCCCAGTCATAAAGCTCATGGATTTCTTCTTTATCTCTGCCACGGGCTTTCCATCAAACACATTTCCTACTTCTATCACCTCTTCTTGGGTAGCCTTCCTCTTTCTCACTCTCGATCCGATACCAGCACTATCCTCTTTTGCAGGGCCCTTCTTAGGAATCATGGGTGGCTTTGTCTCTATCTTAGGAGGTGAATCTCCAAGTAAAGCATCAATGTTATCCAGATCAAAGTCTGATCCCGAAGCAACTGGTTTGGAAACTGTACCAAATATGAAGAATGTCAAGAAAAGGTATGCGTTAAGTAAGAGCAGGATAAAAGCATGCTTACCTGTGGACATGATGACGGAGGGAGATGCCCTATCTTCTTCTCGAGCAGCAAAAGGTGCTTCAACTAGGCCTCTGGGTGACCTCTTGTCTAGGGGCAATTTGAAAAATTCCTCAAGCTTTGCTAATGTGTCCTCCTCCGGTGGAAAGAGTTCTCAGCGGTCAATATCTGTAAGAGAATAGAGAAAATTACGATTTCAGTCTAACTCAAAATTGAAAAATCACAAGTCAGAAATCAAAATACCTCCTTTATTCCATTTGCTAGGTATTTCGTCTCCTCCTTCAATTGATGCTCTATCGACAAATAAAAACCTATTCTTCCATCCTCTATCATTTGAAGACGTCATCGTCATTAAGGAACTTCTACCTGACCTTTTCTTAAAAAGATACCGTTTGGGCCCAAACAACTTGAAATCATATGAATAGGCTATCTCACTAAGCCCTAGGTTCAAGCCGTTTTCCCTATTGACTTTTATCACAAACGCGAAAATCCTCCATGCCATAGGCATTAACTGGACGTAAGCAAGCTGAGTTCTTTGGAAAAATTCAATAATTAAAGAAGGAAAAGGGTAGCTAAACCCTAGGAGGAAGGGATATTCCAGAAAGCAGATCCATTTTAGGGAAACTAGGTCAGACCTAAGATTGACTGAGAAGGGGTGGAAGATAGCACCTTCAGGGAAGCAACATTGTCATTTTAGAGACTCAATTTGAGTGTCACTAAACACGCATGTTTCCTCGTCTGGCTTGGAGAGAAGGTTCTCACATTCGAAATCCCCAAAATCAACGTCTATGGGCTCTTGTGGAGAAGGCACACTTTTTGTCTTTGAAAAACTCCATCTAGTTCTACCCATGGTGACAAGTAAACAAATAACGGAAACTATGGAGTCAAGAGATGAAAAGAGGAAGGAACGAAGAAATTACTTATGGAGGGTGCCGTCGTGAGAAGAAGCAATTGGAAGGGTTTGGAAGCTTTTAATTAACAACACGGTTGTTTAAATCCAAGGGAACTCTTTTTACAAAAAACTACTTTTCCAAATTAATCTCCCCAACCGTTCAAATAACTCCTCCAATTTAATTATGGTTGTCAAATCATGCAGAAGACAGTTGGCTCTTTTGAAAAATATTTACCTCTTCGATTTCCGTGAAAGGCAAATATTTTTTGGGACAAATTGTTTTGGGTATTTTCAGCATTGTGACATCCTCAGTTGTTCCTGTATGTCAAGATGATATCCCACTGTAAGTATTGCATAATATTTATTTATTTTATTTAATATTATTGTTATGGGTAATAATCAGGATTGATGCATCTTGAGTTTTTATCAGCATGTCGACATCTTCACACTCGAGGGCAAGGTAAAAATTATTTATTTAAATCAATTATTTATTTCTGTTATATTTAATCACAGGGGTAAAAAAGCACGTGGGAAAAGACATGTCCAACAGACTCCTTTCAACAGATTGGAAGACTAAGTCAAGATGAAGATGACTTACCGAGATTGTAGGGGAGTTGGTTAGGATTTGATTTTTTCTGTTTTCTTTTTTATTATTTAATGCTCATGGCTGGAAACACAAAAACACAACACAACACAGATACACATGCATTACACTCACATAGCTCAAGAACACTTTGTAATCCGCCATAGCTTTCTACCTTGTAATTCATTATTAATACAATTGTTTGGGAAGGTAGGTGCTCATAATCACCTCCTGAGGTTTTGTCCTGGCGAGATAGTTATCTCAAGGGTTTTCCTCGTTACATGATCGAGCCATCCTAAATTACATTATTATACCAATTATACTCCATTGCACCCTCCTTCGCTTCATTTTAAATTTCTTCATTGTTGATTGTTTTTACCAAAACAGTTTGGCGCCCACCATGGGGCCATTGGTTTTTTAATTGGTTCAAAATTCTTACGTTTCTACCATGTCTACCCAACCTTTGACTTCCGCCGTCACCAAAGCCCTTCCTAGCAGCGTGAATCCTCAAACCAGTAGTCGGTCGACAACCGGAGGCCAAGAAACATTGCCTCCTCCTCCTGTGAATTCTGGCAAGAAGCAGATGTCGCCGTCTCCTGATCTTGAGATCAAGAGCATGCTGATGCAGATGAAGAATCAGCTGGATCGTCAACAGATAGCACCTCCTTGATAGACGAAAGCTTGATCAAGGTGTAGAAGGAGCAGGAGTTACTTTCCAAAAGAATGGATAATGTTTCTCCTTACCATCCTAGAGTCCTTGATTTCAACATTGGGGACAGCTCTCAAACTTTTAATAAATTCCTACCAATGGCTTCATCTATAAGGATGTCAACATCTTCCCCTCCCGTTACTACTTCTGTGGCTATGTCGACACCCTTAGCTACCAATGCCTACAGGATGACCTTTCCAGAAGGGCCAATCTTCACTAATAGCACTGTTCTGACATCCTCTACAGATAATGTTAATCCTTTCATTAATTTCAATACTAATCCTATTTTGGATAATACTGCTCATACCACTAACCCTTTTGCAGGAACCTACATTACAAATCAGCTTCAAGAATTGAGAGATATGATCATGAATGTGCCAGGTGTCACCCCGCCTATCCAGCAAGTCTCCCCAACATGTTACAATCAATCTCGCTTTACTCCAGCAATTGCATATGTCGACATCCCAAAAGGATTCAGCGTTCCTGCCATGAAGTTGTATGATGGAAGTTCTGATCCTGAGGAGCATGTCGCCCACTACCAAGAAAAGATGGAGATTGTTCGCATCCCGCTCCAGTTTCGTGAGGCCTGTTTGTGTCGAGGGTTCGGTTCGACGTTGGTAGGACCGACATTGAAGTGGCTGATCCATCAACCTCCTGGTTCTATTGGCTCATTTGCTCAGCTTGTCAACCTCTTCAACAATCAATATTCTTGCAGCCGGCAATTTAAAAAGCTCACCAGCGACCTTTATCGTATCACTCAGCAACCCAATGAAGCATTGAAAGACTTTTTTAACAGGTTTAATAAAGAAGTCTTGGAGATCCCCAACCGAGACATGGCAACGGCTGTAGAAGCCTTCAAAATGGGCTTAAAGAAGGATTCCCCTTACTATGAAGATCTAGTGATGAACTCGTGCAAGAAAATGGAAGATATCCGAAATCGGGCTCTAAGATTTATTAGGCTGGAAGAGGACAAGTCGCAGCAATCTAAGAATCCTGACAAAGCTTCAACATATGACCATCCTGACAGGAAGATAGAATCATCTCACCAAAGACAGAACAGATCCAGACCCTATCAGAGAAATGACCATAACAAAGTCAATTATGTGAAAGATGATGGGGATGATGATGTTGAATCTCCTAAAATTTCTGATTATTGTTTTTCTGTGGATGTTTCAGGTATTCTTTGTGCAATGAGTAATCTTGGAGATAAAGCAAGGTGGCCTCGAAAGACTGACAAGTCATCCGGCTGGAAGGACAACTCCAAATGGTGTGCCTATCATGAAGATTTTGGACATCTTACCGAAGATTGCATCGCCTTGAGGAGAGAGATTAGTTACCTGTTGTCTAAGGGACATCTTAAAGAGATCCTTCGGAACCGCAAGACCAAGATTGAGAACAAAGAACCTGTTGCAACCAGACCACCATCTCCTCCACCGGTAACAAAGGTAATTAATGTTATTAGTGGCGGTTCTGATATTTGTGGTACTTCTTATTCTGCAGCTAAGAGATTCGCTAAGCAAGCTAAGGATGAGAAACTCGAGAGATCCTCCAAGATGTCGCAGCTCACATCTCAAGATGTCATCTTCTTCGAAGAAAGTGACTGGGACAATGTTCTGGATCCACATCATGATGCCTAGGTCGTTGCACTTCAGATAGCCAACTGCAAGGTCAGACGTATCCTAATAGATGGGGGCAGCTCTGTAAACCTCATCATGCTGGATGCTCTGAAGGAAATGAAGATCCCTGAAGACAGCATTGTAAAAAGGACCTCGGTGCTCGTGGGTTTCAGTGGAGAAACCAAAAGTACAGTGGGTGAGATTACACTTCCAGTCTACATCGAGAAATTCTGTGTAATTGATAGTACAACTTGTTATAATGTAATCCTGGGAAGACCATGGATCCATGGGATGAAGGCTGTACCATCCACCTATCACCAATGTGTCAAGATGCCGAAACCTTGGGGAGTTGTCAAGGTTTACAGCGATCAACAGTCATCTAAAGAATGTTACATGACTTCCATGAAGGCGTCAACAACTCCTAAGATGGCATAGCAATTACAGAGAAAGGCCCGTGAGGTTCTGAAGGCGAAGGAACATGATTTGAAAGAGATACTCTTAGACCCCTCAAACCCGGACCTCAAAGTCTTTGGTTGACCAAGATGTTCCAGCAGAAATAGAAGAAGACCTTATTAACCTCTTGCAGAGCAGGATTAGAAGCTTCGCATGGAAACATGAGGATATGACAGGCATCAGTAAGGATGTAATCACCCACAAACTCAACATCGATCCATCTTTCAGACCGATCCACCAAAAGAGAAGAAAGTTCGCACAGGAAAGGAATATTATCATTCAAGAAGAAGTGGATAGACTACTCAAAGCTAAGATGATCAGAGAAGTCGAATATCCAAGATGGCTAGCAAATGTGGTGGTAGTAGAAAAGAAGAATGGAAAATGGAGAGTTTGCTTTGACTTCACAGACTTAAACAAAGCTTGTCCCAAAGATCCTTTTCCCTTGCCAAACATTGATACTTTGGTGGATGCCACTTCTGGACATGAAGTGTTGACTTTCCTAGATGCATCTTCAGGATTCCAGCAAATCCAGATGGAACCATCCGATCAAGAAGATACCGCCTTCATCACCCCAACAGGTATTTATTGTTACATTGCAATGCCTTTTGGACTAAGAAATGCAGGTGCTACATACCAGAGACTAGTCAACATGATGTTCAAGGAGCAGATTGGGGACACTATGGAAGTATACATCGACGATATGGTGATAATGTCAAAAAAAGCTGAAGATCATGTTCGAGATCTTGCTCAAGCATTCGACATCCTAGACAAGTTCAACATGAAGCTGAACCCAGCAAAGTGCAATTTTGGCATGAAGTCCGGGAAATTCTTGGGCTACATGGTGACACAAAGAGGGATAGAAGCAATCCCGGAGCAGATCAGAGCAATCATCAACTTAACGTCACCCAAATCCATAAAAGATGTTCAAAGATTGACAGGGAAGGTGGCAGCATTGAATCGATTCATCTCAAAATCCTTAGACAGATGCAAGCCATTCTATGACATCTTAAAGAAAAATTCTAGGTTCAAGTGGACTGATAAGCATGAACAAGCCTTTCAAGATTTGAAGATGTACCTGTCAACACCTCCCCTTCTTTCAAAGCCTCAAGAAGGTGAGCCATTGTGTGTCTACTTAGCTGTCTCTGAAACCGCAGTTAGTGCCGTCCTGGTTTGTGATCAAGATGGCATCCAGCAGCCAATATACTATGTAAGTAAAACATTGCTCGATGCGGAAACCAGGTATTCACACCTTGAAAAATTAATATTAGCTTTAATTTCTGTTTCAATTAAGTTAAGGCATTATTTTGAAACTCATGTTATTGTCATTCGTACTAACTATCCAATAAAAAGTGTAATGAAAAAACCAGAAATGTCAGGAAGGATGGCCAAGTGGTCCGTTCAGTTAAGCACTTATGACATCAAATATGAGCCTAGAACAGCAATAAAATCACAAGCACTTGCAGATTTTGTGGCAGACTTTAGTCCAAGTATGCAACCAGAAGTAGAACTTGAGGTCCAACAACTCCAAGATGGGGACACCCTGAGGATGTGGACTCTATTCACAGATGGTGCTTCTAATATGAGGGGCACAGGGCTAGGTGTTGTCCTAAAGTCACCACAAGGGGACATCATACCCCAGGACATTAGTTGTGATTTTAAAGCCACCAATAAAGAGGCAGAGTACGAAGCCTTAATCGTGGGCCTAACCGTGGCTCTAGACATGAACATCAAAGCAATACAGGTATATAGTGATTCATTATTACTTGTAAATCATTTAACGGTTCCTATGCAGCAAAAAATGCCAAGATGACAGGTTATTTGGGCATTGTAAAAATTTTGGCAAGCAAATTTCAAACATTCTCTTTCGAACAAATACCCCGAGAAGATAACTCTCAAGCAGATGCATTGGCTAATCTTGGATCAGCTTTCAAAAGCTTATCTCAGACTAATATCCCAATCATACATGTTGACATCCCTGCTGTGGAAAGGTTAGAACTATTCTGTATAGATGACGATATCCTTGATAGTCAGATGGAGATATCTTGGACGATGCCAATAATTAAATATCTTCAAGATGGCACTATTCCTGATGAAGAAAAGAATGCTAGAGCATTCAGGGTAAGGATTTCAAGATTTATATTAATAGATAATGTGCTATTTAAGAAATCATTTGCAGGACCATATTTGAGATGTCTCGAAGTCGATCAAGCTAAAGAAGTCCTAAGAGAATTACATGAAGGATCATGTGGTAACCATTCTGGGGGCAGAAGCTTATATACAAAAGCTCTAAGAATGGGTTATTACTAGCCAACAATGCGACAAGATGCTACCATCTTTGCCAAGAAATGTGATTCCTGCCAGAGGCATAGCGACATCTTGCATCAGCCCGCATTGTTGCTTCATCCAATCCTCTCTACTTGGCCATTCATGAGATGGGGAATGGACATAATGGGAAAATTGCCTAAAGCTCCTGGGGGAAAAGTTTTCTTGCTTGCTATGACTGATTATTTCTCTAAATGGGTTGAGGTTGAATCCTATGTGCAAGTTCGTGATAAGGAAGTCATATCCTTCATTAAGAGAAATATATTTAGTAGGTTTGGCATCCCATCTGAAATAATATGTGACAACGGCTCTCAATTCATCAGCAAGAAGACCCAAGATTTTCTTGCTAGGTGGGGAGTTAAGATGGTGACATCTTCACCTGTGCATCCTCAAGCTAATGGCCAGGCAGAATAAAGCAACAAAATAATCATCAATAACCTGAAGAAGAGGCTAGATCAAAAGAAAGGAAGATGGGCAGAAGAGCTTCTTTTTGTCCTATGGGCAGATAGAACCACACCAAAGAACGCGATAGGTCAAACCCCCTATTCTTTAGTGTTTGGAGCAGAAGCGGTCATCCTGGCAGAAGTTGTCGTTCCCACCAGAGCAAAATGATACCAACCTAAGTCATGATCTGGACACTGTTGACGAACTGAGGGACCTTGCTAAAATGAGGATAGCAGCATATCAACAAAAAATTGCAAGATCCTACAATAAGAATGTTAGGTTGCGAAAATTCCAAGTTGGTGATCTAGTCCTACGAAAGGTGTTTCAGAATACAAGAGAACCCAATGCTGGAAAGATGGCTCCCAAATGGGAAGGGCCATATCTAGTGGATGCTGAAGCAGGCAAAGGTTCCTATTGGCTATCGACTACAGAAGGAGCAAGGATTCCCAGAAGCTGGAACGCGATCCATCTCAAAACCTACTTTATGTAAGTTTACATGATTGTTTTACAATGCAAATAAAACCAAGGTACGATCTTTACCATCCTAAGTTCAATAAAAGTACTTGTTTCCATTTTTATTCAAATTTTGGAATAATTACGGACTTAAGCATCGGAGGGGTGTTAGCTAAGCTAACGCCCACCCCTAACATGTTTCTGTTTTGCAAGGAAACGAGAAACATTAGAATGTAACTCACTGATTAACTAAGATGTAAGCATCCTCCCAGGAACTTAACATCTTAAATCAGGTACGGACTATCTCTTACTCTTTATTTAGAAAGTATTTTTATAGTTCTTTTATCTTCTTTTATCAAATAAAATGTGACATCAGAAAAGATGTCGAAATCTTTCATTAACTTGTTATTTTGCAAGAACTGGAAGTCTCCAAATTCAGTCCAAGTCCTCGTGAAAACAACCGTTTTGAGACTGGCCATCTCACCTCCATTTAAGGTACTTAATCCCTTCAAAGGTTTAAAGAAATTACTTTCTTTCACCGCTTTAAGGTTTAAACACCTCGCCTGGAGCGCACGATGTCAACCTTGATTGAGATGTGTGGTGGGCCCGTATGTTTAATATATATGAATTACCCATCATCACTCAATCAATGTGCTAGACCCTAAGATCTTTACAAATGGTTATGACACTTACGTGTCATCTAAGTACAAACGGTTATTGACATTTACATGTCAATCTACGTAATTGCAAAGGATTTCTACATCCACTCGCAAGTTGTTACCATCTACGAAGAGGTTTAACATATCAACCTCCTAAAAAACATTTTTTAAAAGAGATACTTGGGGAAAGTTTTACCAAAACCCAAGTAGAGGTTTTCCTACATAAAAGCGTGAAAAGTGTTGGACCAACCCAACACTTGAAAAACATATTATCTTGACCCTTATGGGTCCATTACAAATCAAAAAATATTGTCTTTGGTACACAGCCCATTTAAAACCAAAGTTTTTCACACCAAATTTTTCAAAACCAAAATTTTTTTACCATGTTCCTTCACGGGGTGGCTACTGCCGCTGATGTTGTTACTCCTTCCTCCAAGATATCATCACCTTTGGCTGCAGAAGATCCTTCTCCTACCTCCTCTCCCTTAGCTTCCAAAGTCTTCAAGAGGGAACATTGCTGTTCAACATCCCACTCTTTGTGCTTCCCATCCTAAAAAGTCATTCCGTGTTGCTGTCATGAGCATCCTCAGCCTGTTCAAGGTCCTTGGAGCCCTCATTCATCTTTTCATCATGGATCCGTTGCAAAGCTGCTTTTTCATCATCCAGGTTCCAGTTCACAAGCTCTCCTGCCTGATATTCCTCAATCATTTGGATTCTAGTTTCAAAACTGCTTTTGCAGTTTCATTTACCAAATCATCTCGGAGTGCTTCCATTTCCCTTGCATGTCTAATATCAACACTAGCAAGCCTGGACTGCCATTTTAAAATCTCTTCATTTTTGTCCCTGATTTCCAATCCCTTTTCCCTCATTATCCTTGCAGCTTCCTTCAAATCCTTCTCGTACTCAACCCTACTCATATCAAAGGTATCACATTTTCCCCTCCATATCCTGATTTCTTTGGACATTAACTTGGTCATCGAGATAATCTGTTATCAACAAACAAAAAGACATTTTACCAAAATAAAAAGGGATCACTGTGCCAAGATCCAAATTAACTCTTACCTGATTCTCCAACACCTCTTCATTCCAAGATTGCTTCTCCGCGCTGGTAATCTGATCCACCCTTTTTCTTTTCAAAATAACTTTATTGCCCGCTTCAGGTATGGTCTCTTCCGCTTTCGTCTTGCCTTTGTATTTGGCCACAATATCATTCATCATAAAGCCCGATCGAGTCACTGCATATAAAGGTATATGTTAGTAGGATAGCCAATTCAAATGATACGTTAACCCTGACTCACTCTTTTTTGAGGAACGTCGTGACTCTGGACTTGAGAAAGACGGATAAAAACTACACCCTTTATGCTACTTTCACCATAATATAAGGAGACGTTTGATATGAAAGGAATTTGAAAAAGATTTGATGATAACGATGCCTACCGAGAATTATGGTTCCTATCAAGACTCTTTCCTTTCCTCCTCAACCGCCACGTATCTTCTCCATTAATTAACCGCAGAGCATCTAGAAGGTTGTTGAAAAAACTGACCTTTTAAATTCATTTAAAAGACAGTTTTTTGGGGACAATTGTTATGGGTAAAAATCAGGATTGATGCATCTTGAGTTTTTATCAGCATGTCGACATCTTCACACTCGAGGGCAAGGTAAAAATTATTTATTTAAATCAATTATTTATTTCTGTTATATTTAATCACAGGGATAAAAAAGCACGTGGGAAAAGACATGTCCAACAGACTCCTTTCAACGGATTGGAAGACTAAGTCAAGATGAAGATGACTTACCGAGATTGTAGGGGAGTTGGTTAGGATTTGATTTTTTCTGTTTTCTTTTTTATTATTTAAAGCTCATGGCTGGAAACACAAAAACACGACACAACACAGATACACACGCATTACACTCACATAGCTTAAGAACACTTTATAATCCGCCATAGCTTTCTACCTTGTAATTCATTATTAATACAATTGTTTGGGAAGGTAGGTGCTCATAATCACCTCCCGAGGTTTTGTGCCGGCGAGATAGTTATCTCAAGGGTTTTCCTCGTTACATGTTCGAGCCATCCTAAATTACATTATTGTACCAATTATACTCCATTGCACCCTCCTTCGCTTCATTTTAAATTTGTTCATTGTTGATTGTTTTTTACCAAAACAGTTATTCATTAATATTTTACAGCAGAAACAAAGGAGTTAAAATCGGGATATGGCCAAGCACGTCAGAGTCTCTTCAACGTTAAGGAGGACTAAGTTTTGTAGACGTTGAGAAGATAAGGGAGCATGCCGAGATTTTAAGGAATGGTTATTATCTTTATTATCTTTTTGTTATTTAAGGGGACATTGAGATTAATACACACACGGTCACTCTACATACACACTGCTTGTAAACACCTCCATTGTCTTCCAACTTGTAACTACGATTTTCATAGTGAAAGATTTAAGGTTGGAGACCTAACTCTCGGGGTTTTTTTCCGAAGAGGTTATCATCTCTAAGGTTTTCCTCGTTAACAAAATCCTTGTGTCCTTTATTTTCATGCACTTGTTCCATTTGATCGAATTCCAAAGTCCCCTCCTTATTGTTTAAATCCATACACTCTCTAAGTTAAGATTCGACATTATTATTTTTTTCTACCAAAACAGTGCTATAATAACTATAAATAGGTGTAAATGATTTGTTTTGGTTTTATTTGGAGAAATTTACTTACCCGAACTATTAGTTATCGGTTTGAAAAAAAATTCAAATCGAACCAAACAATGAAAAAATTCTAACCGAACCAAATCAAATCGATATATTTTGATTTGGTTTGGTTCAAACCGTGGTTCAATTATTTGGTTCACACCATGTTTTATCGATTTCCGATGTGGGATAATATCTCTAACAGTTTAGACTACGGGTCAAAAACAAAGATGCATGAAAAAAAAAGAATCACAAGCACAAAAATCGAATTCGGGACGGAAGGCTAACCCTCGTAAATGTTTCCAATGCTTCTTATGAGAAAAGAAGTTTGGAAACATTTACTTATCCCCAGCGGAGTCGCCAAACTGTGAATGTGGGCCCTCGGGATCGAACCGTCTTTATAGGCTCGCCGCTTCACCTCAGTTTGAAGACACCGGTTTTATTGAAAAAACGGAGTCGTCACGCCATTTTGATTTCCTCAAAACTTTGAAAAAAAAAAGATAAGGGTCCAAAGGTTAAGTTACTCCTTGGGCAGAACGGATCGCGTTCACCCAAGGAGCCTTGCAAAAGCAAGTCTTCCTAGATCTGAAATTTGTGCTTGTTTGTGTGCTCGTGTGTGTGTGTGATTTGAAAAAGGGAGGGAATGTGCCAAGTTATCTTCCGGACATATAAAAAATATAAGAAGGTTATAGCTCGGGATTCCTTGGATTTGATATTTTCGGGATTTTGATCCCGTGCTCATTTTGGACTTGTGATCATCATTACGTGACCTTTTTACCCTCCCGTTGGATTAATCAACCATAGTAGGCGTAAGAGCCTTGGTATTTCTTAAACCAACGTTTTTTGGGGACTTGGTTACATGTGATCGAGAGAGGGACACCTTTGAAAGTCCAAGAATGAGACTCTTTAGAAAAGGAGGAATCTTTGCCCATCAATCCTACATCTTGAGACGATTGAGCTTCGTATGGACATTTATGCTCGTCTCAAGTGATGATCGGATATGTCGGGACTAGGATCCGTCCGCATTTTAGTGGCGGAAACGATGTAAAGATGAAGTCTTTACACCGATCCACACCACGGGATGCTCCAAGAACCAAGGGGACTAGGGGAAGGGGTATAAAGATTGGATCTTTATGCTCATCCTATGTCTTTCGTGCCTTAAAAGGCTACTAGACAATCCTCGAAGAGACTTCCATCCTTAAGGGATATGGGGGAAATGACATTTAAAATAAAGATTGCATTTATATGTGAAAAGTAAAGGGACATGTCATCATCATGTGGTGGATCTTCCCTAGAACAAGCCACGTGTGGACCCTTGATCATCCTTGGGAGAGGATCCCCGATGAATCCTTTGTGTGGGGGAAATGATATTAAAAATAAAGACTGAGATCAGATTACAACTGGAAAATAGCCTGCTGCAGATTGGCTACTTGTGTCGCACGACGCAGACAATGGATCGGCCAAGTCCTGTCAAGGTGACACAACTAGCCACTCTGCAGAGGTTTTACAGAGCCAGGATTACAGAGGAAACAAAGGAAAGTAATGACAAATTCAGATCATCAGAGGTAGAAACAAATTACAGAGACAGAAATAAACATCCAAGAGAGTGTGAATATGATTGATTCACCCTCTACTTGGTGTTTAAACAAACAAATATAAAACACATGATCAAACATGCAGATCGAAGCATACTGGATGCAAACTGGGATTATACCAATGCAACTCTAATCAGATTCTAGACTGAAGAACATATTGAGCATGGCAATAACAACGAATAATGAGAATAGAGAGAGAGAAAGGGTGAGAGATCGTTACCCTTATAGTCCACGTTCTCTATACCAAGTCAGTAAATGGAACCTTTGAATCAGCTTTAGAGAGAGGTTAGAGCTCTCAGATTAGGAGTAGCTTTGGATCTCCAATGTGTGTGTGAGTATCTATTGAATTGGTGTGTGAGAGAGATAATTGAGAGATAATTGGTGTGTGTTTGTGTGTGTGGGAGGAGAGAGAGGAGGTTTCTGGGCATATTTTGACAGAGTGACGCTAAGGGGTCCGGAAAAGGGATCCCAAAATGAGAGGTGAAGGGTCTGATTTATAGCTGCATGGAGCTGGCCAACTATGTCGCACGACAAGACAAGCATAACCATTTTCCTTCTAGAAACATGCAAGGTGGCAGATTCTAGAATGCCCTTTCCAGCGAGGTCCTGTCCAAATTCAATATTCCTGGCAGGTCCTTCCTCCCTTGGAAAGTCTTGAAAAGTTTCCGAATTGCCCCTAAACTTTATGAAAGTTTGGGGAATTGCCAGGAAACTTTAATTGAAAGGCCGGAGCTAGATTTGGGTACTTACAGCAATGAAAATAATATTAAATAAAATACAAAACTGGGGATAGGATTAATCTATTTAATATATGTTTTTTTATTTATCCAACAATAAATATTAAATAGATACAAAACGGGCGTTAGGATTAGTTTATTTAATATTTGGGGAATTGCCAGGAAACTTTAATTGAAAGGTCGGAGCTAGATTTGGGTACTTACAGCAATGAAAATAATATTAAATAAAATACAAAACGGGGGATAGGATTAATCTATTTAATATATGTTTTTTTTATTTATCCAACAATAAATATTAAATAGATACAAAACGGACGTTAGGATTAGTTTATTTAATGTGGCTTGATCTGGTAGTTTGGTTTGGTGGTTTGGTCTCGAAGTTCGGTTTGGTGGTTCGGTTTCACAGTTCGTTTTGCTGGTTCGGTCTTGATGTCTCAAATTGCGGTTTGGTTTGATTTGATTCGATCTGAAAAGTTAGACCACAAAACAAATCGAATCATGTGTTATGCCAATATTTGAGACTGGACCAAATCATTAATAATTGAAAACCAAATCAAATCAAATCAAAAATGCATAATTTAATTCGTTTCGATCTCTAACCGCGATTTAAACAAAATCACTTACACCCCTGATAATAATCACGTGGTGGGTGTGGAAGATTTTTCTCCACGTAAATCCCGATATTAGCGGCAATATAAGACCATCTCCAATGGTTTCAACTACCAAAATTATTCAACTGCCTCCACATCAGCTTCTCTCTTATCCACCTAATCATTCAACTCCCCATTCAATTTTAACCCCTCCAATGGTTAGTTTAAAAAAAATTCAACCCCCTCCAACTCATCATCCTATATCCCACCACTTTTGTTTTACTTCCCTACTTTTATTTTATTTGATTTTATATTCTTTATTTTTATGATTAATAAAATAATAATTATTATTATCATTTATTTTATATTCTTTATTTTTATGAATAATAAAATAATAATTATTATTATCATTTATAATTAAAAAAATACTTCACACTTAATTAATTTTTTAAATTGCAATTAAATAAATACGAGAACTGTCGATAATTATTATTAAATCAAAGAAAAATTACAATAGACTAGACTCACAATACAATAAAACTATTAAATCACACATTAAAATACTTAAAAATAATTTTTATTCGCGTCACATTTCGAACTTTGCCCATATGTGCTTGATTAGATCCGCCTACAATTCATGATGAACTTTTGGATCACGAATTTCCGATCTAGGATGCACATGATTTGCAAATGCAGGTAGTACCTCAGTCGAGAATGGTTAATGTGTACTAGACCCACTTACCTCGGGTTATTGTGTAGTAGACCCTCTTGCCTCGGGTTGAAAGTCTTTCCAATTTTGAGCATACTTATCTCGTTCATCCTCAACAATCATATTATGCAATATGATACATGTCCTCATGATGATAGCCAAGTCAGTTATTTCCCACATTCGAGCTGGTTCTCGAATGATTTTAAATCGAGCTTGGAGTACCCCAAATGCTCGTTCTATATCCTTCCGATAACCCTCCTGAAATTTTGCAAATAATTTATCTTCTTCACTTTGAGGAAGTCTAACTGATTTGACGAAAGTCGGATAAGAAGGGTATATATCTTCAGCAAGATAATACGTCATATTATATGGACGTTCATTCACAAACAAGGTGACTCGTGGAGTATTTCCTTGTTCAACATCATCGAACACTGGCGACCGATCCATAACATTTATATCGTTCAATGTGCCCGGACATCCGAAAAACGAATGCCAGATCCATAAATCATGAGAGGCAACTACTTCAAGAATAATCGTGGTGGCTCCCTTATCTCCTCTTGTAAATTGACCTTCCCAAGCCGTTAACAATTCTTCCATTCCCGGTGCATGCAATCAATACTCCCAATCATCCCTGGGAACCCCCGCATCTCACTAACTTCAAGTATTTTTTTTCATGTCATCTCGGTTTGGGGCCCTCAAGTACTCTTGCTCATACAATTGGATGACACCTTTGCAAAATTGGAGTAATGTCTCCAATGCTGTAGTTTCTCCTATTTTTATGTATTCATCAATACTATCGGTCGACATACCATATGCTAACATTCGCATGGCTGTGGTACATTTCCCTAATGAAGATATGCCTTCTTTACCAGCAGCATCGAATCTTTGAGTGAAGTAGTTGTCGTGGTTTGAAAGGTCCTCCACAATTCGAAGGAATACATGTTTCTCCATTCGAAAACGTCGGCGAAAATAATCTTTGTACCTAGCCCCTTCACAAAAGTAGTCATCAATCAGGCTCTGGTTATGAAAATCATGATCTCTATTGATATATTTTCTTTTAGAACGAGGTGTTTCTTCTAATATTATACGACGACGCTTTGCAAAATGGTTTAGCATAAATGTCTCCTCAATTTCAGATTGCCTTTTGTAGGCTTCGATATCAAAAGGAAATTTGGATCGATCCATTGAAATTTGTAGGTATGAAAAATATGAAGTGGGTGTTTTTTGAGTGGTTGATGTAGGAAGAATATGAAGAGGGTGTTATTTGAGAGGTTGATGTAGGAAGAATATGAAGAGGGTGTTATATTTATAAGAAATTAAGTGGTCGAAATTGACGGATTCCAAATAGAATTCAATCGAGTTAATAAAGTTGAGTGGTAGAAAATGACAGATTCCAAATAAATTCAATCGAGTTAATAAAGTTGAGTGGTCGAAAATGACGGATTTCAAATAAATTCAATCGAGTTAATAAAGTTGAGTGGACAAAAATGAAGGATAAATAAATACGAGAAATGACGATAAAACTATTAAATCACACATTAAAATACTTAAAATTAGCATAATAAATAACATGCACACTTATTTTACATCTGTTTGCCTCCTATTTGGAAATTAATTTCCAAAAAAATCATTAGTGAACATATCAAGAAGTTGTTTGCTTCGTTCATCAAGATGCTCGTTCTCATGTAACTTGATCCACAAATTCATCTTGTTACATCTGTTTGCCTCCTCTTGTTGTCCGTTTTCCTCCTCTTGTGCTTTGATTGCCTCTTATTGTTGTATGGCTATCATGTCCAATCGTTCCAACTCTTTTTCTTTGAATTGTTGAAAATTTGTAAAGTCTTCGTTTACAGTTTCTAAGCCTACTCCCTTATCTTTTCTTCTACCCTTTTTCTTGGCTGCCTCCCTTCCCATAGGACGAGGAATGGATCCAGTCGAGTTTGAATCATCTTGATCACTTTCACGTGCTCCTTTAAATCCACTGCTCGTTATAGTAATCTGCAATTTTACGCCAATACACATCCCCTCGGTTCCAAATTTCATCCACCCACTCAGTAGCACTAAATTTTCCTGAGTGGTCCATTTGGAGTGTTTTCTGCGAGAAGTTGTTGAACCCTCTCCAATTGAAATTGTTGAACCCTCTGCAGTTGGAATGTCATTAATACTCACTTGTGTTGAAAATTCTGGAAATTCAGTTGCTCCAGAATAAGAAACATTTTATTACCCATTGACATATATGGGTTAAAATTCTGATGCTGCATTTGGGGTGGTTGAATTGGCATCCCATAATATGGATGAAAATTTGGCACAACTGAAGGCATCTCATAATATGGATAAAAATTAGGGCGTATATTTTGAGGGGGTGGTTGGTTGGAAGATTGATTTTCAACATTAGGATTGTTGTAGTTGAGAGGAAAAATACTAGAATTTTGAGTGTTGAAATGTGTTAGGTCCAATTGGCAAGAAAATAGGCAAGAGGGGGGTAAATAGCTTTTTTACTATTTTAAAAGAAAATACCTTGAAGATCAAAGTCACATAATCAGTAGATTGTAAATCAGTCAGTAAGCACAGCGGCAAGTTTGTGACTTAGTTTAAACTCACACAAAATCAGCAAGAAGTTATTTTGAGCTTGGTTTTAACACGTGGTATTTCTTAAAGCTTTATGCAGTGCAACATGTTTGATATAGGGAAAAGCTTATGAATCAGTAGGATGAAATGTTGTAATCAGTAATAGAGAATGACTGGCAAGATGAAAGTAAAGCAAAGTAAGGTAAAGACAAGGACACGATATTTGGAGAGGTTCACAGCGTGAATGCTGCTACGTCCTCTACCAAGTTTGGTCAGAACTTGGATTTGGAGAGAAGTTTACTATCAGTTGGTCCTAATCTATTACAAGGGCGGCCTTGCCGGTTACAATGATTTAAATCTAGGATCTACTGATGGATCGTAAGACAAAAACTGACCAAGTGTTTTTGAGCGGCAAGTTATGAACATATCTCACTCAGGTGAGTGTGTGTGTGTGTTTCTCAATCAATGCATTTCAATGATTGTCTTGTTGGGGAATGCTTACAAGTTTGATTGAGTTGTGCACGAGTGTATGTCCCTAATAAAGTCTAATGATTTTATAGACTTGAAGGCTTGAGCTTCATTGAATGCTTCAAGCACACTCTCTTCAAAATGCAACAACCAACCATCTTCAATGCAGCAAAGTCTTCAATATATACTTGGAGAGAGAAGAGCTATGTTGCCGCTTGAAGGGTAGATTCGGAATTTGAAAAATACGATTGGTAGGTGAGGATCAATTAATTCCATATCTTTTGCAATTAATGCGGGAGATTTGGGATAAGGCATTTCGGCGATGTCCAACGGGTAAAAACCCCTTTTTCCCAACCAGTTACCTGTAACACGCAGACAAATGACAAAGTAGAGCTAAAAGTAGCTCTTGTGTCAGAACTGGCAGAATGAGGTTAGCAGAAAATATAACTTCTTTTAGCAAACAAGTACGATGAAAAGAGATAGAGATGTGACCGTTGTAGCTGGAAGACTGTTCAATGAAGAGAGTCATCACGAGTTCCAGTCACCTATCTTGCTAAATGATGTTGCTGAGTAGAGTTCTCTTCTGCTGGTTACCATACTGACCTCACCAGCAGGTTGTCAACCTGCAAGATTTAATACACTAGAACAGAAGGCATCAGCAAGAGATCCAAAAATAAAATCTAATTAAATTAGGGGTCTCTAACTAGCCACGTGATTGGGATTAAGCAATTTTGAGTCCACATATATTTTAGACCCAATAAAATGGTTGTTAATGTGATCCATTTCACTAAAAAGAGGGTTTTTTTTTAGGTTGATGAAGGATAATTAGGAAATTTATATGAAAAATGAGGGATTTTTTTGATGTGTCGAAATCAAATGAAAGAAAAGTTTATTTATAGAGAAAAAAAATTATGAATTTTGTTGTAAAAAAAATTTTTTTTTTTGATATAGATAATGCCATTTGAAAATTCGGGTGCGTTTTGATAAAATAAAAATCACAGCAGCCAATAAGAAACTGACACGTGGCATTGAAGGAAAAAAAAAGCTGGAGCTGAACCATTGACACGCCCCTGCCGGCTGTGTGGCTCACGCGCCACGTCGGCCCAATCAGGGGGCGCCACATGGCATAAATTCAGCCCAAAAAAATTTATTCAACCCGATTGAATAAATTCAATGCATGACCCACTTTTTTTTTATTCAACTACCCATTCCAATGGTTTTACACATTTTCAATGGTTGATTTTCTTTTCAACTACCCATTCAACCATCCATCGGAGATGGTACATATTTGACTCGTTATTATTGTATAACAATTAAAAATAAATCTTTTATCAAATAACATTTATCAAGTTCGATTAAAAAAAAAACACAATTTATAGATGAAAATCAATACTTTAACAAACTTTAGTACTTTTATAATTTATGTTTTAATAATATGATCATGTATCAAAATTACATTTTTATCAGACCATTTAAAATGATGCTCTACGTGTTTTTTTTTTTTTTTTTTTTTTTTTTTTGAGCAATGTCTCTACGGTTATTAAATAATATTTATTAAATTAATTAATATTGTCTCTTGAAGAATTCATTCTATGACTAGACAAAATTTAAATGACTTTTGTATATAAAAAAATACTGATTATATGTAAAAATAACATGCCACGTACTCTCTCCGTTCCGGTAGAACTTGCACAGTTACTGTTTGCACGAGAATTGAGAAAAAAGTTAGTGGGGAAAATGTTGTGAGTATGAAAAGTGAGGTTGGAGAGAGAAAGTATGGTAGGAAATAGTGATTTGATTGGTGTTGTGAGTATAAAAGTAAAGTGGGAGAAAGAATTAGTGGGTGGAATAGTAAAATTTTTTTGCCATTATAGAAAGTGTGCAATTTATAATGGAATGCCTAATAAGAAAAATGTGTAAGTTGTAGCGAACCGAGGGAGTATGTTTTATGTTTTAGCTAGGAAACAAATGATACTCTCTTTATCCTAAAACTAGTTCATAGCCCGTCGAAATTTGACGGGAATAATAAAGCTAATCAATTAAGAAAAACTAACGCAAAGCATTTTCAGAGAGAGAGAGAGAGAGTCTTAAAACTATAGTACAAAATTAAAGTTGGGACCTCTTCAACAATCAACTGGAAACATCTATTAAAATAATCAAGTAATTTTATGAGGGTCTCATTCATTCAATTCTTTAAAATCAAACCATCTATTAAGGAAGTTTGGGAATGGAATGATAAATGTCATCTATATCTTATTACAACCAACTGCAGTGGTGTCTGTGGCTACGTCATCATTGACGCCACCGGTGCCATCTAAATCATTATCAGACCCTTGAATTTATATTTCTGGAGGGTGTGAGTTCTCAGGCATAACCTCTGCTTCATTCTCATTGAAATGCTCCTCAACCATTTTCTGGAAAAGCAAACCAACTTAAGTGTGTGCAAAAGTATACACTATATCACAACAACCACACAACCACAAATATATACAATTCGCAAGCATGTACACTTGCATACACCAACAAAAATATCATTTTAACGGCCTACAATACACAAACAAACAAAAAAGGCTTTTGATATTTGGAAAAAGCATAACATAATTATTACCGGAACGGGTGTTCATGTGAAGTAGCACATACTATTCAGTAAAAGCAAGATCAGGCAGTGACAATAATCTTGCAAGACAGTTGACAAGCAATGACAGTTAACATAATACTTGCATCTTTACCTCTCCCAAAACCTTTGAACCGAATGAGAAGAAAAGAAGAGATATCTTTTGGGCTCACCCAATCTTCTCGCGCCACCTCAAACAGGCAATTCCATAGATAACGCGCTAAACTTCTCCCTTCACAAGTTCACATTTTCATTAAAAGCTTAAATGCAATAATTGGACTACTATGAGACTATAAATGGCTGCATAAATACAAAAATTTGATTTAACAGGGACGTAACAAAATAGGTAGAAATGAAATAATCTAATCCAGACTTCTATTTCTTTTTCTCTGAAAGACATAATTTAGAGCCATTTATTCAAAAGTCTAAAGGAGAAAATTTGAAAATCGAGAAAAATAAAATAAAATGGTCAAATACTCTTTGGGATTGATATTCACTTAGACCCATGGCTCTATTTTTATCCGTCACCCTCATTCACGCAAAAAAACAGATTAGAATAATAATAATCTAATCCAGGATTCTATTTCGTTTACTATGTTTCAACTTGAATCAACATAGTAAACAATTACATAAAACAATATGACCTCTCAGTTAGCCAGTAGTTGGAAATGTTGGAATCAAATCAAGATATCTGCCACTTTCTTTGTCTTTCGAAAGCAAGTCTATCACTATAGAGGCTGTGGATGCATCCGGTGCAACTTTTCTGTCTTTCATTTTCTGAAATAGCGTAATCACCTCAGGAGCTTTATTTGCATGGCACAATCTTTCCAAAACAACAAAATGCTAACAACATACTGATGCCTCACTGCCATAAACCAATTAATCAGGTCTGAGAGAAAGTAACAGAGTTTTACCTGATGCCAAAAACCAGCAATGTGCTGCCAAGATTTAGCATTCTCAAAAATCCAACACAACCTGAGAAAATCTGACTGCTTCAACACAGATTGGATCAGCAACAACCTGGAATCATGAACCATAACAACCACTAAAACACTCTTATTCTCTTTTAACCAAAATAACAACCAAATAACTACATACTGATTTCTCACATTCTCAAGCCAATTAAAACCAGCCATCACTCTACACTGATACATTGCAGAGTCTTCCATTGGAAAATGCTTAAACAATTCCAACAGAATATTAGAATCCAAAACTAATTGAAACAACACCAATCTAGGCGTCAATTGATATCCCCAATGCTATGATCATATTTAAAGTATAATTCTTGACTTAACCTAAAATTATTATTGATAAACCATTATAAATACTATCAATAACTATTTTTTTACTTTCTTTATGATATTTGAATTAACCATTAGAAAGAGATTGGCTTCCTTACCTTCTTAACACCTTGGATCTTCTTGGCTCTGTTCTTCCGTTCCTTCATTGGCTCTGTCTTTCATTTTCTGAAGTAACGTAATCACCTCAGGAGCTTTATTTGCATGGCACAAGCTTTGCATAAGTGTATTAATTGTGACAACATTTGGGACGCAACCCTTTTCTTCAATTTTCAAAAGCAAATATTTTGCCTTGTCTAAATGTCCTACTATACAGAACCCATTGATCATGATTGAATAAGTTACGACAGTTGGCACTAAGCCTTTCTGAGATAATTTCATAAATAGATCCCAAGTTGTTTCAACCTTTCCAGATTTACACAGTCCATCCATAATACAGTTAAAAGCTTTAATGCCAAAGTCAAATTCATTGTTTTTGAGCCTTTGAAACAATTCCATGGCCTCTGAAACATGATAGTTCTTACAAAGCCCATCTAAGAATATGTTATAAGTAATATGATTTGGCATGAGACCACTTGCATGTAGTTCACCAAACAATTTATGTGCATCCACAACTTTACCTACCTGGAAAAGACCTGTTAATAAGGTGTTGTAAGAACAATACAATTTAAACAACAGCAGAACCATAAGCTGGTGACTGGAGAAGAACTATAGGATACAAAGTATGAGTGCAACACTGCAACATGAAAACATCTTGGCAGTTGAGATAAGGAATTAAGGAAGATACAATATATACAATCACCCATTCCTATGAATCAAGAATTCATTCTACAGAATGTATAAAGCTTAGAGGTTTATAATCTAATCAGAGTTACAAAACCAAAATCTTTCTCCTGCTGCTCCACATCAAATTCAATGCATACAATTCAAAGGCAATTGATTGAATACTGATTGAGTAATAACAGAGTTACAGAGTAACAAAACCAAAATCTGTAATAAAACCAAAGTCTTTCTCCTACTGCTCCTTCTTTACTTGTTTAAACTACAATTTCATCATGTCTGCACCTACTCATAAAACAAACATAAAAAATTTAGGCTAAAATCATTTAGGTTGCAGAACAATCGTTCACAATTCAAATACCAGTCATTTGAAGCAGAAAATTGCATATGTATGGTATATAAAATACATCTTACGGAGTATTAAGAAACAATTTCATTCACAATTTTAAAACATTACCAAAAGAAAGATGAAATGCAAGACTGCAAAACAAAAGATAATGCAGAAAAAAACAGCAGCTCATAATGTAGTAGTATAGTTCAAACCTAAAAATTGAATTGCATCATCAAATGCTAGAATCTGTACTGCTATCTTCCACACAGATAGTTCATATACTTTCCCTATTATATTTTCTGGTGAAAATAAGGTAAACATGGAGCCTAAAAATTTAGGACTGTATCTGCAACCCCAACAATCTCCAGAAAATAAACTAAATTAAATCTTTAACAGCATGGCAAAATGGAGAGTTTCAATGCCATCCATAACTGTTTCAACAAACAATAAGGTAAATTGAACATTTTAGCGATTAACAACAACAAATCTGGTATCGTTAAACATGGCGTAGATGTAACTAACACTCGTGTTTTCTGTTTTACATCCACTTTTCTTTATCTCCCTCGCTTGTCCTTCTCCATTTGTTCAGCAAAGCTAGCTTCAGTCTCCCCGAGAGCCGCTACTACTTGCATAAGTTTTCTTCCCACTATATTTCTGTAAAAAAAATATAAACAGTCATAACCGTATCATCTACACAACGTGGTGGCATTTTCCTGGCATATCAAATCAGCTATGTCGTTCTCATTATCACTTAAAAAAAATTAAAAAAAAATCCCCAAAAGTCAGTGTCAGTGTCAGTGTACAAAGTATTGCCTAGAATAATCAAGTTACTGAGAAGTCGCAGTTGGAAACCTTGGTTTCTAGGTTTCGCCATGTAGAAATTGCAACCTTAACCGTGACTTTCTAAACACCCCACTTGATGAAGCCTAGAAACAGCGGTTTCCAACGGTGACTTTTTGGTTATTTTGGGCATTACTTTCTCTCCACAGTGACATTTTGAGATAGAGTTCCAGTTATATACTGTATATGCTAATATATGGAGAGAGAGGGGTCGGTTGACTCTTGGACACCTTCCACTCCCTATTGATCTCTCCTCTGTCTACAATTCCAGTTATATCTATGCTAATATTATTCAAAGAACTTACTAAAATGTATATGTAAATGATAAATAATTCCTGAATGTAAATTAGAAAACTACTAATAAATGATTAATTAGTTAATTTCAAGGGGGTATGTAGGAGGGGAGAGAGGTTAATGGGATAGAGACAGAAAGAGCCCATCCATTCTCAATAATCAGTAAGCCTAAGGAAATAATGTGATGTCAGTAGATAAGAAAATTGTTAAGTGATAATATATAAGATGACTCACCTGCTTTCCAATGTTGAATGGGCCGTATTTGTATTTGATCATGTGCATAATTTGGCGCTTCATGGTGAGGGCAAATAGAACAAACCAGTAACATAGTAATATTGGCCAAAACACAGGCACATCAAATATGGAGAAGAAGGTCGCCAGAAATGCTACACAGAAAGCCATTGTTATGGCATACCTGAAACCACCACAAAACACCATGAGAAGTGAAAGCAACAAAAAACAAAAACCAACTATAAGTTGAAATGAGTAGCTGTGATGATGTGTATCCGAAAATTTTCCCATTTTTATTTGAAAAAATCAACGAAACGGAGTCGCCACGCCATTTTTATTTTGAGGGCCAAAACTTTGAAAAAAGCCCGAGATCAGAGATTTAGGTTCGGAGGTCATGTTACACGCCGGGAAGGACGTTAGTGTGCACCCGGAATGCCTCGTAAAACGAGTCTTCCAAGCTGAAAATCATTTGTGTGTGTGTGTGTGTGTTTTGGCCAAAATACTTTGAAACTCAGAAAAGTAAAAATTGGAATATCTTTTTAAGACTTTAAACTGATCCCATGATTTTTTGGAAGATTTTTGGATTGAGATTTGGTACTCAAAAGACCTTTTGAAGTTGAGAGCCATTTCTGCCAGAATGAAAAAGGCAGTGGACCTTTAATTTTGAAATGGATTCAAGGGTCTTAAAACTTCATAATCTGGATAAACTCAGAGAATGAAAGTTGTTCCAGACACCTTAAATAAGATTTGTGCGAAGAAATTTTCCATTTTGGAGAAGATTTGAGGGGTCAAAATCTTCTGGAAACCTCAGATATGAGATCTGGATTCCCAGAAGCTGATGAACTAGCCTCTGAAAGAAAATTTGAAAAGAGGAGTTTTTCTCACCCAAAAAATAAAGTAAAAATATGTATGGAAATATCTGGATGTTGGCTACAAAAAGTATTTTGTAGTCAATACCAAATTACACATTTATCTGTGTCCAAAAAATTAGACCATGGACTGAGGTCTGAGAAAATTGCTACTGGACAGCAACTTCTCAAGAAAGAAAATATGATTTTAAGGGGGGTTTTGCATCCATGCTTGTCCCCATTTCCCTAGGTTTTGGTTAGTGATCACTTGACATTTTAGTGGTGAATCAACTATACCAAACCATCCTTGGGGTACATTAGGACTAAGCACTTCATTTGCTTGGGAAGGGGATTTTTATCCTTTGAAAATGAGATTTGATGCTTGAAAATGGTTTTTAGGGTTTTGAAAATGAGTTTTCTTTGCAAGAAAGTAAGAGAACTTGAAAATAATTTTGATCTTTGTAGAAGATCATCCATGGAGATGGTCTTCCATGGTGATCTTCTTAGATCTAAAGCAAGAAGATGAAAGAACTACATTTTGTAGTTTGCAAATGCATGCATGGTTGGAGTTTAGGGTAAGGAGAAGGAGGGTTTACCAATCTTCCTTGTGTTCTTGAGTTTTTGGCTTGAGTGTATGAGTGTTTAAGGCTTAAATATGAGAGTGAGTGGATGAGTGTGAGTTGGGAAAGATTGAGAGAAAATGGTGACAATTCTTGACGAATTCTCACTGTTTTCTCTCTATATTTCGCCAGGTTCGGTGCAATTGGTGTTGTTCCTCCTTATTTTTGTATTTGGAGGGCTCAATTTATAGCCCTCTCGAAAGATGCAAACCTATCCGCGCGGATGGGATCCTTCGGCGTGCACCTTGTTCATTAAATGCGGCTCCGGCTTTGGACAAGAGGAATATTTCTTTTGAAATTTCAAATTAACAAATGTACTTTATTGTTCCCAGCCATTTCTATTTGTGGTTTTATTCCTTTTGTTTTACTTTTTGAGATTCTTTTTGAGGTTTAACCTTAAATAACAATGCCCATTTTACCCTCACTTTGTTAGAAAAGTTAGGATTGTTAGGAATTGTTAGAAATGTTATAACTTTCGTTAATTTTCTAACGAAAATTCTAACAAGCTCAAATTGGAGCACTTACAGTAGCCCCTCGGCGACGGCGCTTTCGAAGGAAGCGGGGTCGTCGATAAGAGTAAGGCTCCATATTTGGCGGGATGATCGAGTGATCGGGTGGTCGAATCCTAGCGATAGGCTACCTACGTATCCCGAATGGGAATCAAGCCGGCCGTAGTTTGGGTCTTTGACCCTGGAGATGATGGTGTTTTAGGTGCCTCGAACCTGATGAGCGAGTTCTACAGTCGGTTGCTGGAAAGAAACTCTGCTGGGGATAAGAGATGACCATTTTCGGTCTGATGGCTATCCGCTCTGCTGGGGATAGGAATGACCATTTTCGGTCTGATGGCTATCCGCTCTGCTGGGGATAGGAATGACCATTTTCGGTCTGATGGCTATCCGCTCTGCTGGGGATAGGAATGACCATTTTCGGTCTGATGGCTATCCGCTCATTGGGATAGGAATGACCATTTTCGGTCTGATGGCTATCCGCTCTGGGGATAGGAATGACCATTTTCTCGATGGCTATCCGCTCATTGGGATAGGAATGACCATTTTCGGTCGATGGCTATCCGCAGGAATGACCATTTTCTCTATCCGCTCGATTTTTGTGATTTATCGTTTTCCTAGTGATAGCGTCTTAGGTGCCTCGAACCTTGGAGATGGCGTTTTAGGTGCCTCGAACCTTGGAGATGGCGTTTTAGGTGCCTCGAACCTTGATGATGATGGCTTTTTAGGTGCCTCGGACCTTGATGATGATGGCTTTTTAGGTGCCTCGGACCTTTGGAGATGGCGTTTTAGGTGCCTCGAACCTTGATGATGATGGCTTTTTAGGCGCCTCGGACCTTGATGATGATGGCTTTTTAGGTGCCTCGGACCTTGGAGATGGCGTTTTAGGTGCCTCGAACCTTGATGATGATGGCTTTTTAGGCGCCTCGGACCTTAATTTGAAATGGCCTTTCGGTGGACTTCGTCTGCTGCCGAAGGAGAGGGTGACCGTTTTGGTCGGGGGGCTGGACCTAATGATAGGCTACCTACGTATCCCTAGTGGGAATCAAGCCCTTTCGTAGTTCGAGTACTACTCGAGATTCCGTTGGCTTTTGGGATTCCGTTAACTTTCTTTGGGATTTTGTTAGCCTTTCTTGGGGAAAATCGGACGTATTCGTCACTGGGAAATCGGTCTTACGTTTGATCGCCGTTGGATGATTTTGATGAAAGATACGGGATCTCGTTATCTTTCTCGGGGAAATCGGTCTTACGTTTGACTGCCGGGGAAGATTTTGATGAAAGATACGGGATCTCGTTATCTTTCTCGGGGAGATCGGTCTTACGTTTGACTGCCGTTGGATGATTTTGATGAAAGATACGGGATCTCGTTATCTTTCTCGGGGAGATCGGTCTTACGTTTGACTGCCGGGGAAGATTTTGATGAAAGATACGGGATCTCGTTATCTTTCTCAGGGAGATCGGTCTTACGTTTGACTGCCGGGGAAGATTTTGATGAAAGATACGGGATCTCGTTATCTTTCTCGGGGAGATCGGTCTTACGTTTTACTGCCGGGGAAGATTTTGATGAAAGATACGGGATCTCGTTATCTTTCTCGGGAGGATCGGTCTTACGTTTGACTGCCGGGGAAGATTTTGATGAAAGATACGAGATTTCGTTATCTTTCTCGGGGAAATCGGTCTTACGTTTTACTGCCGGGAAGGATTTTGATGAAAGATACGAGATTTCGTTATCTTTCTCGGGGCACTCGGTCTTACGTTTTACTGCCGGGAAGGATTTTGATGAAAGATACGGGATCCGTTATCTTTCTCGGGGCACTCGGTCTTACGTTTTTCTTAGGGAAGGATTTTGATGAAAGATACGAGATTTCGTTATCTTTCTCGGGGCACTCGGTCTTACGTTTTACTGCCGGTTGATGATTTTGATGAAAGATACGGGATCCGTTATCTTTCTCGGGGCACTCGGTCTTACGTTTGACTGCCGGGAAGGATTTTGATGAAAGATACGAGATTTCGTTATCTTTCTCTGGGCACTCGGTCTTATGTTTGACTGCCGGGAATGATTTTGGTGAAAGATACGAGATTTCGTTATTTTTCTCGGAGCACTCGGTCTTACGTTTGACTGCCGGGAATGATTTTCTTGACAAGGGGCTGACTTTGGTTAACTTTGGTTAACTCTGTCAAGTTGGGGACTGAATTGCAGAGTCCTGGAATTTTAAGGGGCAAAAGGGTCATTTTGACCCTGACAATCCTATCCGCGCGGATAGGAGCGTGTTCCAGGGTTTTTAAATGAGGGGCCGCCCCCTTTCTCCTTCCCCATTCTGTTTTTGAAAAATTACGAGAGAGAGAGAGAGAAAATCCGAAATCCGCCATTGTTGTCCAAAAAGCTTCAAAAATCTTCCGATTTCTTCGATTTTTTGAGCAATGGAACACGGGGAAGGTGCTTTTCAAGGCCAAGGACGTGGCCCGGTGGCGGAGAGACGATTGGAGCTCGTCCGGATGAGGAGGCATTACAATCTTTCGCAATCGGTTGCGGAGGAGCATTACCCCGATGCTTGGCAACATTGGGCTTCGGATTCGAATCTCCGAACGGTATACTTTGAAACCCTTTGATCCCTTTGTTGATTTCTTGTTTGAAATTTGAATTTTGGGTGATTTTTGAATTTTTTTTTTTTTGAAAATTCGAATGATTGATATTCTTGGCTTTGAATCTTGATTTGGATGCTTTGCATGTTGCAATGATTATGTGGGTATCCCAAAATATGCATTTTGCTTGGAGAAAGAATTGGCCTTTTCGCCATTATTTTTTTGTATCCGAAAATTGCATGTGAAAATTCGAAAATTGTGATGATGATTTTTTTTTTTGAAATTGAATGTTGATATTGATGAATGATGCATGCATTTTGTTTGGAAAGAATGGGCATTTTGCCAATATGAGATGTATGTATGTTTAGGATTTTTTTTTTTTTGAAAAGTTGGACGGATTTTTCCTCCCATTGCATGTAAGATGGATGATATGCATGTATGCATTTTTTTTTTGAAAATGGGACGGAGTTTTTATTTCCGTCGACTTCTTGTAGGATATGCATGTATGCATTTTTTTTTTATTGAAAATTGTTGAATGGGATTTGCTGAAAACTGTCTTTTCTGTGAGAAAAATGGGGCTATGTCTATTGCATGCCGTTATGCTGCCGAAATTTTCTTTTTTTTTTTTTAATGCATGTGTATGCTTTTTTTTTTTGTGCAAATGCAAATGCAATTTTTTTTTTTGACATTTTCTCTCTCTTTTTTTTTTTTTTTTTTTACAGGCGGAAACCGTTTTGTGACTGAGCAATGAACAAAATGAAGACTCAAGGATCAGTGGAGTCCGGGGTTGACTTGTGGGACCGGCTTCCGAATGCGGGCCGAGGAGCTTTGCCGAGTCCGAGACATTGTTGTTGAGACGGCTTTGGGAGTTTGTCGAGTGCTTCGAGGGGACCGGTCAAGTTCCCTAAGAGCAAGGGCCTCGATGTTTGCTTTGGCGCAAAGATTGGTGGGACGCGACCCACACCTTTCACTTCTTCCGGGGCGAGGCTACGGTTACGCCTCCGATTACGCTGCGATCACGGGCCTGTCCTTCAATGGGCGCAGCATTGAGTGGCGGGATGGCTACAGCGATGCGGATCTGCAGGCTCTTCTGGGATTTTCCCCTATTCCCAAAAAGGGGATGGGGATGGAGTATGCGGTGGTCTACGGGAAGATCGTGGAGACCATTGTGAGCTACGAGGCCGAGGAGGAGAGGATAGGCGCTGAGCAGATTGCTAGGGCCTTCTTGTGGTTTGCTTTTTCGAGCACCCTCTTTGGGCATGCTGAGGGGACGGCAGTCTTTGCCTTGCTGAGGTCCTTAGAGGACATGGAGACGGCCTGGAGATGTCTCGTGGGGAGAGGCCGGGCGGGCAGAGCTTTACTTTGCTCTTGATAGGTACACGAAGGCCGCGAGCTCCTTTGCATCGCTTGAGTTTGCCCCGGAGGTATAAGCTCTCTTTTGCTTTCCTCTTTTTTTTTGAGCACGCACTTTTCTTTTGCACCGGATTGATTGGATTTTTACCTTTCGCAGTATGGGCGTTGGAGTTTTTCCATCGTCACGATGTGGCGGCAGCCGCGGAGTACGTCCGGGCGTATCCGGCCATGCATTCTTGGTCCAAGCATGCCCGGGAGAAGATAAGCTCCAGTGGGGCGTACGACTCTCGTGTACGCGGATTGCCTTCCTTTGACGGAGGCCGAGACAGTATGAGGGGATGATATTCTTCCCCCGGGATCGCTTCGAGGTGGCGCACCGAAGGGCGCCGAGATTTGACCGTGCAATGGGAGGATTCCGAGAGGTCCGACTCGCGATGCATATTATCTCGGGAGAGAGGGTGACGCGCCAACATGGCGTGAACTCGCCTTTGAGGACACCGGTGGAGCCTCCCGCCGATATGATGCACTCCGAGTGATCGGTCCGTGACTGGGATGATTACCGAGCCGCCAAGACTTCTCGGCATTTCGTGGCGACTGAGCCGTATGCGACATTCGTTTTGAGGAGGCCGAGGATGCCTCGTGTTCTAGATAGAGAGGGGCTTGGGATCCCGCGGTACCCTGACGGATTTTTCATATATCCAGGATGGGGTCCGATTGAGGGTGTAGATCCTCACTCGAGCGGCTTCCACGAGCTTTCCGGCCTCGTCCGGTATGAAGGTATGGCTTTTTACGCTTCGCTCTCTTCCTTTCTTTCTTTTGTTTCATCATCTTTAGCATCACTTCCTTTTTTGACGCTTGCTTTTGTGCAGCTGAGGTGGTCGTCGAGAAGCCGACGAAGCAAGTGATCGGAGCTAAGAGATTCATCAGAGGATGGTCGCTTGCGGGGCTCCTCGTGCTAGAGCGAGGCGACCACGGCCGGCGCCCGTCGACGGAGGCTTCCCTATTCGCTCGTAGACTTCTTCGTAGACTCCTCTCGTCTCCTCTCCTTGATCCCCGCGCGGTGCTGCCTTCGGATCACGTCATTCTCGAGGATCCACACGGGCAGGGACACGTATGGCAGCATGGCGGGTCGTCTTCGTACGTCCAGGAGTCCGACGCCTTCACCTTCGGATACGATTTTTTCACAGATCTCGGCTTGCCCTATCGTAGCGTGCCTATGGTCCCGACGAGCCTCTTTCTCGGGAGACGAGGACGATTCTCGAGCCCGAGATTTTCGTGGCTCCCGAGGAGGCGGGCCCGAGTCGCAAGAGGAACCGGGGCGTACATCGGGCGCTAGAGACTCCGATTGATTTTTTTTTTATTATTTTTTTTTTTTTTGAGATTTGAGATTGAGATTTGTACAAATTTTATGCACATTTTTTTCTTTTTTTTTTTTTTTTGGGATGTAATAATTTAGGATTTTATTGATGTTTGTTTGTTTTTTTTTTATGCACACTCTCTTTTTTTTTTAATGTAATAGTTTAGGATTTTATTTTATGAATGCAATGCAAGATGAATGCAAAGTGTTGCATGAGCCTTGTTTTTTTTTTTTTTGGCAAGGGTGTTAGTGTTTGGTATATGGACCGGTTTGGGGAGATTTTTTGCACAGTTTCGAGCAACCGGGACGGAATATTCCTCTTTTGGTGTAGCACTTGGACTGTTGCATTTTTCGATGGAAAGCAATCATGTCCGCGCGGATGGGGTCCCGCATCCGACATTGTCCTTTAATTTTGCTTCAGATCCGGTCTCACTTTATTTCAAATTCAAATATCCTCTTCAACCTCCAAATTCAAACAAGCCATTTTCGGGAGAAAGAGAGAAAAACCATGGAAAACTTTAGAAAAGCTCCATCAAAATTGTCCCAAGAATCCCAAATGTCATTCTTCAACAAGTTCAAGGATTGGTCCCGGAGATTATGCATGAGAGGAGGTCCTTCTTTGAAGAAAGGTACAAGGTGAAGTGCTTATGGTCTCTCAAGGAATTGATTCCTGGATTATGAGCTTTTGAGGGCTTCTTCCTCATTTTGGGACACTAGAGGCATGTCTTTTGCCTTTCCTTCAACGAGATTGTTCCGACTGTCGAAGAGTTTCGGGCCTTGCTTGGAGGTCCGTGAGGTGGAAGAGATAGCGGTTCCTTTACCCTGAGGGGCTTCTTTGTTGATGACATTGTGCGTCCTCCTTCATCTTTCCCCTGAGGAAGCGCAAGGTATGATCCGTGGTCCCGATCATTTCGATATTTCCGCCTTCCCGACAGGATTTAGGGGCCTAGGCTTGGATGATGCCTATTGGGATGCTTTTGCACTTTGTATGTTTGGCACCCTGTTCATGGTCTATTCCTTTCGGGATTTGCCATCGATCTCTCGCTAGATGTTGTCGTTCACCGTCGCCCGGCGCGTAGATGTCGTTCCTTTGATTCCTGGGGAGACTTTTCATGCTCTCGATGGGTAAGTACCCCAACTGATCACTCCCTTTCAAGCACACGGGAAACACCGTAGACTCATCAACGCAGCCTCGTAGACCTCTCTCACTCAAAACCCTCTCAAAACCCTCTCAAACCCCCAACCAAACCAAGGGAGGAGCCTTTCGGGATAAAAAGGGACAAAAGGACCTTTTGGGAATTTTCAGAAATCGTAAAGCAATTAAGGTCCGTACGGACCTCTTTGTTTCAATGATTACTAAATCCCCTTAAAGTCCACAATATTCCCTCAAATCCCTAAGAAATGATTACTTCCTCGCAGAGTTGGTCCGTACGGACCTCTTTGCATGCAAGATGGTCCGTACGGACCTTATTGCACGTGGGACATCATCATTCCGTAATATTCTCCATCATTGCGCATTCCCTCAAATCGAGGAAATCCAAAATTCTCGATAACCAAGAAGGTCCGTACGGACCTCTTTGCTCCGAAATTTTTACTATAAATAGAGGGCTCCCCCTCCTCATTTTCACACACCTCCCTCTTCTCTCTTCCTCCCTTAGCCTTCTCGGCTCCCTTCTAAGTCCTCTCGAGGCACTCCCGGCCCTTTCGGATCCTTCCGAGGCCTTCCGAGCTCCCTCGAGGTGCTCCGGCCTCCCCGAGCGCTCCCGAGACGCTCCCGCGCTGCCCCGAGGCACTCTCGAGGTACTCGAGGCCCCTCGTGGTACTCCGAGGCCTTCGCCTCGGTCTTTCCACCTGTCCCGGCTCTTTCCGAGTCAAACCGACGATCCCAAACCACGCCGAACCTCCGCCCGAGTGACTCCCGCCAACCACAACGCACGCCGAACCTCTCGCCCGAGTGATCCCGACGATCCCCACGCACGCCGAACCTCGCCCGAACGCAGCCTCGCAACCTCAACTCACGCCGAAACTCGTCCGCGGACAACCGGCATCTCCCGAAGCAATCCCGATCCATACCGGAACGCTACTCCGACCTCAAACACCATTCCCCAAATGGAAGACAGATACGAACCAACATTGGTAAGGCTTCCTTCCTATACTATTTCAATACATTTCCATACATAGCATACAATGTAGACATCCGATACAAAGATGCATTTTTAAAAGCACACACACACACACACAACATTTAAAGGATATTAGGGGTATCCGAAAGACTCATTTTACGAGGCTACTGGGTGAGCTCTAATATTCTAATATTCTCTTCCCGAGGAGTCATCTCGACCTCCGAACTCAAAATCTCATCACACAAAAACAGTTTAAAATTATCTTTAAACTGATGCCCTTTTTCAATGTTTTGGGCTTAATAAAACGGCGTGGCGACTCTACAAAATGCGAAAGCAAAACGGCGAGACACCTCCAACACGCAACGCTAAAACGGAATAAGCCAGATGCCTGGCGCGACAGGCCTCTCTGATCCGGCGACTTCCCGAACGACGAATGCGAGATGCCGCTCGCGCGTGAGCTTCTGATCCTGTGTAATTTCGCTTGGCGACTCCATTGGGAAATTTTGTTTTAAAAACTTTTAAACAAAACAAAAGATTTTTAAAACGATGATGAGGGTCAAACTTTCATTTTACCCCTTCCTTTAACTGTTATGTGTGTGTGCACGTGCTTCATTTTTATTTTACAAAAAAAAATAAAAATACAAAAAAATGCATCAATATACATCTCGTGCATACATTTAAAATTCTTCAAAACTTCTATTTTACTCGTAAAAGAATTTTAGAGACCGCACACTACGCGCATCGCCGCCTCGGTTACACCGCACTCTACTCACACCGCCGCTCGGTTACACCGCACACTACGCGCACCGCCGCTCGGATACACCGCACACTACAACCCTTAACCCGGAGTGGTCTCGCCAGCCCGTTTGGTCTTCCTAGGCCTCTGGGCGCGCACGGATCATTCCAAACATCCCATCCTAGCCAAGCGTCAACCCCGCACGTTTGAGTCTTGAGTCACACTCTGCCCGACTCGGCTGGTTTTTACTAGCCCGTGTCATACAAACTGATACATATACCATGCCGGCCATTTTCGAGTCAAGGCTCGGAACTCAAGATCCCTTGCGCAAGCAAAGCGATGAAAGGTCATGCTAAAATCTTGACTCCGATCTTGATTTCCGGTTACACCTGCACGATGTTCCGTCCCGATATACATCCATGCTCGCATGACACCATGTCATCACGCCGATACGTCACCATGACGATATAACCCAGCCAACGCCTAACGTCACAGATCCCTTGCGCAAGCAAGGTAAACAGAGGTCATGCCGAACTCTTGACCCGATCTTGACTCGCCGGCTCGGTTCACTATTCACATGGCTAACGCATCAAAACGAACATGACAGCTCGGTCCTTAGGTTCGATTTTTCTTTAGGCCGGTGGAAACCGCTTGCACTATAGGACCCTCGCCCGGGGCCGTCCACCCCGGGATGTCGAAATACAGTGTGCAAAACGAGGGGCTTATAGCCGCACGTATGGTCTCCATCGACTCCAGGATCTAGCATAGTTGCGAAAAAGAAGAGCAATCTTTTTCCAACCTACCTAGGACTCGAGAAAACATGTTTTAAGTAAATTAAAACAACAAAAAAATCAAAAATAAAAGAAACGGAAACCGCATGCCACGTGAGCTTTCCCCTTTTATCCCGTTAGGCCATTCCCATGTCTAAACCTTGCCCATCACCCTCCAGCCTAACAGAGTGGTCGAGAGTACCCGGAACCCGTCTCCTGTCAAAACAAAGCAAGGTCCTACCTCCTTCCCGCTCGGCCACCAGATACCACACTCCCACGGCCAAGTCACTGATAACAACGATGAGAACGGGACCTTACCCCCAAGAAATTTCCCAACATTGGAAGAAGTTTGGCAGTCCTCATGGCTATTGAGAAACGTCAAGGTGAGCAACAAGCTCGGATCGAAGGTGCCATGCACCACTTCGAACCTTAGCCACCCAACTACCCGGGGCTTCCCAAGCCATGATCGCTCCTACAAGCCTCTAACGTCTCTCATTGTCTCCCGTAAGTCAACCTCGTTACCCTCGTACGAGCCATGCAAGCATGACGTAAGGCCACAAGACCTTCCAGAGGAAAGCCTCGCCCATCCAGCCTCCCCGAGGTCCCTACCACCGCCGAACAACGAACACATCTGTGGGACGCTCTCGACAGAAGGTTTGTCCGGGAAATGGAATTCCAGGATGCAATGAACGAGGGCCGTCCTCGACGAAAGAAGAAGCTATCTTCTCAACAAAAACTGAAAAAGAGGTATGAATCCGTGATCCCACACCGGAACCCTCGAGAACCCTCAGAAAGTTTGACTACTATGTCATCTACTCCAAAGAAATCTCCCTGCCTTAGTTCTCGCACAGTGGCCACGGCAATGTTTGCTCCATGATCAGCCGGGACGAAGCCGCACCGCCACCGAAGGCCCGAAGGTCCAGATAATCCAACCCCTGTCTTGGGAAGATCTCAAAGCCACTATTGATGCTTCAAGAAAAGCCATGACAAGAACGAATTGAAATGCGCACCGGCCTTACGCCAATCGTGCTCCTCCCACTCCGTAAACGGAGAGACAAGCAAAACCATAAGTCCAGAGGTGAATGTTCGACACGTTCCTGGCCAAATCCCAGCCAATCCTCCACGGACAGACAAAAGGCCACCATACCCGAGCCACGAACCGAAAAGGGGCCCTACGCCAAAGAAGCCGAAACCTTCGACCCAAAGGTTGAAGATCCCGTCTTGACACACCAAGCGCACTCAGCAACATCTCACTCGGTCCTTACTCACTTCATCTTACCCGCACAAGCTCAAGTTGGAAGAAAGCCTCGGCCTGCACTATGGTTCCCATCACAAAGGACACCTCGATGAAGCAGCTCGCATGATTGGCAACGTCAATTACAGCAATATCATCACCTTCACGTAGCTCGATCTTCCAAAATTTGGGGCCGACCACAACGAGCCTCTCTACATAACAAAGGTCAACCGGACGAGCGCCGTCTCCCTCGGGTGTTGGTAGATGGAGGATCATCCATGAACGTCCTTCCACCCAAAATGATGGATTTGCTAGGGATCAAAGCAATCGATCTAAAAGCCCTCGACTCGTGCAATCAAGGCATACGACTCAACATCCCGCCCGCCTTGGGAATAGCCACCTCAACCCGTGGTTCGGAAAACAAATGGTCCCGACGGATTTCCAAGTCATCGACATCCCAATCACATTCACCGCCATTTTGGGACGCCCTTCGCTACATCGTATCAATGGGGTGGCATCCACTCTTCATCGCTGCGTAAAGTTCGTCCAAGGAACGGATCTTACCATCATCTACGGCGACAAAGCATAGTCAACGAAAGGACCGAAACAAACGGCGTCCCGGTCTTAGAAATCAAACCCGACGATGATGGCATGATGCTAACAGGTTCACCATCGAAAGCCCAAAGGCCCAAGTGTGCCACATAGACCTCGCCTTTGATTTGGGACAAGATCCCTCCCCCGATGAAAATGATGAAGCACATGAACTACATCCCGGCTCGGTTTGGGAAAACGCCATCGTGGCACTCAACAGATCATCAATATCAAAGAACGTAATACCCCGCACGGCCCGGGATACTCTCCTACTCCCGAACACATTGCGGAGGACAAGCGAGCCGCACGAAAACGCTCCACGTATAACAAAAGAGGCTTCGCACGCAATCTCCGATCTTCGTCCCCATAGCCTTCGACATGACCAAGTACTTCACAAGGAAGGACGGCAAGTAACTTGGAAGAAGATCCGTAAAAGGGAACAGAGTTAATCGCCGCCAAACAAAGCCGCCGACAACCATGGACAAGCTCCAGCAGTAACCTCGGCAAGATTCAGAGGCCTCAAGCCAAATCCCGTCCGAAGAGCATTCCTCGACACACCGCCCTCGCCGGATCCACAACCACCACTATTCACAATGAATTTTGGTTCGGAAAACTCCCTCTTTGGCGGAAGAACTCGAAAACTCTCTCGTCAACACTCCCGCCTTCAACAAGCGGGACGAGTCCGCATTCGAGCTAGTAATGCCCAAGACCAAAAGCAAGAGACTCCGCAGACGATGCTTGGGACGAACCACCGCTCCACCTCGCTTCTTCAAAGAAGAAATCGAGATGCCGCATCTAATCGATTTTGTTTCGATAACTCGTGATAGCAATGATCGGGAACGGTGACATAAAGCCTTTCAAGCCCCATCTCCTATCAAGCTCATTGCCACTCAATAACCGGGCCACATTCTCCTGACCTACCGCCAAAGAAAAGGACATGATCGAACAACTTGGTCTCGACCTCCTCGAGTCCTAGAGTCTAGTGTCAAAACTCATCCCGAGTCCATTAGCTTTGAATTTGAGTCTCTCGAGTCATCTCGATGGCCTCACGCCGAAGATTACGAACTCATTGCCAATAATGTATTCCCGTATGCTCTTAATGAATGCTTCGATCTTTCCGAGTATCCTCTCATTGCATCTTTAACAACCGATAAATTAACTAACACACAAACAAGCTAATAACGATTCACTTGATAAAGAAGCGTACACATTAAACGAACAATACATTAAGCACATCTTTAAGCATGTTGTCAAACGAGAGAAAACCGGGCCCAAGCCGCCGAGGAGGTTTTAACCAAAGTGAATTTGGGAACCGCCGAAGAGCCAAAAGAGACGCAAATCGGAAGTTTCTTCACCTAAGACAGCAGCAAGACGCATTGACCGCACCGCCAAAGAGTTCGTGGACGTGTTCGCTTGGTCTTACCGAGACATGCCCGGATTAGATCCTAACATTGTAGAGCACCGGATCCCTTGAATCCCGAGGCTAAGCCCATCAAGCAAAAGCTACGCCGAATCAAGCCGTAATGGTCTTTACAAGTCAAAGAGGAGATCGAAAATGCTCCGCGTCGGCTTCATCAGTGGTGATCGAGTACCCCACATGGCTCTCTAATATCGTCACTGGTCACCAAGGCCAATGGAAAAGTACGCCGTTGCGTGACTTCCGAGATCTCAACAAAGCAAGTCCCAAGGACGATTTTCCACTACCCAACATCGACATGTTGGTAGACACTACATGCCCAATTTCGAAGTCAAGTCCTTCGTGGACGGTTTTGCCGGCTACAATCCGATCAAGATGGCCGAAGAAGACCAAGAAAAGACAAATTTTCACAACCCCTGGGAACCTATCACTACGCAATGCCGTTCTGACTAAAGAACGCTGGGCTACTCTACCAACGGCAAAGAACCGCCCTCTTCCACGATATGATCCACAAAGAGATCGGGCGTACGTCGATGACATGATCGTTCACTCAAAGGGATCGACGGACAACACCTCACGCACCCGAGAAAATTCTTCAATCGCTCCGAAAACACTCAATGAGGCTTAACCCCGCCAAATGCACATTCGGGGTTAGCAGAGGCAAGGTTTTGGGATACATGGTCACCGAGAGAGGCATCGAGGTGGATCCTCAAAAGATCAAGGCTATCATCGAAATGAGACCACCGCAAACTCGCATGCAGGTGAAAAGCTTCATGGGCCGCCCGCAATATATCGCCCGCTTGCACAACCAATTGACCTCTATACGCGAGCCAATCTTCAAGCCGATGAAGAAGAACGCCGACATCGAATGGAACTCGTAATGCCAAGATGCCTTTGAAAAATAAAGCATACCTTGTGAGTCCTCCGATTCTCTCGTCCTCCCCACGAGGAAAAGCCACTGCCAAGTTGCTATACCTAATCGTGACCGACACCGCAGCTGGAGCCATGCTCGTCAAGAAAAGAAGGAGTCACGGGTCGAAAACGCCATCTACTTCGTCGCCGAAGTTTCAAGGCAATAACTCAATTACTCACCCTCGAGAAAACCTCGCGCAGCCGGTATGGGTTGTCGGGAAACTACGCACTACATGCACACACACACACTTGGTTTCCAAAATGGACCTGGCCAAGTACCTCTTCGACAAACCATCTCTCGTCAATGAGGCTCGCCAAATGGTCTTTCTTCCCGGCGGAATTTGACATCAAGTACGTAAACCAAAAGTCAATCAAGGGACGGGCCATGGCCGAACAACCGGCCGATTTCCCAACCGACGAGGCTCGAGGCCCCGAACCACAATTTCCAGACGAGGGAATCTTCGCAATCGAAGGCGAAAACCGATGGCAACCGTTTCTTCGACGGAGCGGCCAACCAAAAGGGAAACGGCATCGGTATGCTCTTGGTGGATCCCAAGGACGAGCACACCCCAATTGCTATAAAGCTCAATTTCGAGGTAACCAACAATGCCGCCGAATATGAAGCTCGCGCCGCCGGACTACAAGCCGCACTCGAGAGGAATGTCCAGAAACTCGAAGTTTATGGGACTCAAACCTTGATCATCAACCAAGTCTCCAACAAGTGGAAAACCATAGACCCGGCTTGCAAAAATACCATGCTCGCATGGAGGACCTCATCACACAACCCGAAGAGGTCACCTTCCATTACTTGCCAAGAGACCGAAACAGTTTGGTGCATGCCTTAGCCACCTTGGCCTCCCTTGTGGAAATCCCCGAAGGAAAAGCAATCAAACCCTTCAAAGTCGGACGAAAGGAAATTCCCGCCACCGTTGTGAGATCGAACTGTAACCTAAGCCCGTCAATGAGCCATGGTATAACCAGATCTTCCAATACCTCAAGAACGGGAAATCACCTTCATGAACAAGGAAGACCCACACACGTAAGGGGTCAAAACCAAGAGCATCATGGCCCTAAAATGCCTTGCCTCTCACTTCGTCATCCTCGGGACATGCTATACAAGAAACGCTACCACGGGCCACTCCTACGCCGCGTCGCCCAAGAAGAAGTACAAGTTCATGAACGAAGTCCACAATGGGGCTTGCAAGGGTCCCCACACGAACGCCAGAGCCCCGATGCAAATCATTCTCGTGGATGGGCTACTACCGGATCTCCATGGAGGCAGATTGCATCCACTTTGTCCGAAGCCGCGACAAGTGCCAACGGTTCTCCAACCTCAATCATCTACCACCCCACGATCTCTACCGCATGACTACACCTCGCCCTTTGCCACTGGGGAATTGACGTCATCGGGAAAATCGCTCCGCTGTGCAAAGAACGGCCACGAGTTCATCTTAGTAGCCATCGACTACTTCACCAAACGGGTCGAAGCCAAGTCCTACAAGGTACTCACCTCCAAGAAGGTCGCGCATTTCCTCAAGGAAAACATCATCTGCCGATACGGCATCCCAAATGAGGTCATATCGTACAATGGTTCACACTTCAAGGGGAATTCGATGCATCGCCGGCTGAATTCAAGATCACACGCCACAAATCTTCTCCCTACCGGCCACAAACAAACGGCGCCGTGGAAGCAAAGAAACAAAACCCTCGAACGGATCATCCGAAAATGACCACCCGAGGACGAGATTGGCCCGAGAAGCCGCACCTTGCACTTTGGGGCTACCGCACATCGGCCGTAATGCCCACGGAAGAAACCCCATTTGCCCCGACATACGGGATGGAAGGGCCCTTCCCATCGAGCCGGAAATTCCTCACTCCGAGTGCCGCTGAAAATGACATCAACGAAGTCGAATGGCTCCGAAGCCGACATGACGAATTGGCTCGCTAGACGAGCGATGACTAAAGGCCATGGAACACGTCCGAGCCTATCAAAGCAGATGGCTAGAGCTTTCGACAAGAAAGTCAAATCCCGAGACATCGTGGAAGGTGACCTTGTACTCAAAGAAAAGCCTCCCATTCGAACCAACCCACTGGGAAAATGGGAACCCACATGGATCGGCCCTTTCGTGGTTCAAAAGATCTTCTCCTGAGGCGCCATGAAGCTACCGCACTAGACGGCAATCCCTTCATGAATCCAAATAACGGAAGCAAACTTCGCAGATACTTCGCCTAAAGAAGAACAACCGCGCATCTCGCACTCCATGTAGTGTCGAACTACGTGCACCCGAGCCCTCTAGTCCGGGGAACGTAGGCAACCTTAATTGGTCCGGTCTAAAAATACACAAAAAGTCAAAAGTTTGAATGTCAATCAAGACCTCCATCAAGCTACGCACTTTTCAAGAACACGCCCACAGCCACCTTGACCAAGTCAAACGACGGCGGCAACATCAAAGGACATCCGAGGGTCACTCAAAGATCAAACGACCGACTCATGTCCGCTTCCAAGCCAGGGGCTTGTCTTCGCCCCTCACGCGCTTCAAAAAAAAAAAAGAGAGCTCGAGCAAGGGCTCACAAAACAAAAATAAAAAAGAGCTCGAGCAAGGCTCACAAAAAAAAAAGAAGCTCAAGCGTAAGCCGCAAGAAAGAGGTCAAGAGCCCGACGCCAACAAGAGGCAAGGAAGCTACGAAAAGACCGTCAAAACGACTTGTCAAGGGGAGCATTCAACCTCTCGCCCAAGCACAAAGCCTCAAGAAAAGTGGGATTGCCGCCATAGCCTGCATCGCTTCAAGTCCGCAATGCAATGTAAAAGTCCAAAGATGGACGCCGACAAAGTGCACAAATGTAAGCAAAGGCAAACAAGAGATCTTGCGTCTCGACAAAGCTTTAAAAGTAAATCACAAATCACTAACGGTTACAACATTTCTTGATGAGTTCAAGCACGGTCTACTCTCAAGTTCACAACATGCTAAAAGACAACTTTAATACATTTAACTAATAATGTGTTTGCAATGCAATGAATGGATACTTAGAGGTCATTCCGCGCCATCTCGCGCTTGTCCCTCGCCATTCTTTCCTTTCTTCCCTCGTCCCCGGCGAGTCTTCTTTCGCTCCACGTGAACCAACTCGCGTCTCTCGCTCCGAGATCCGGGGTCCTCCCCGTGAGTCAAACAATCCAAAGAGCTCTCGTGGCTTCATTCGCCCGTGCTTCGGCTCGGATCTCCTCCCCGCGAGCTCCGTAAAAGAGGACCTCTCCCCGTCGCCGGTCAACTCTAGGCTCGTAGTCAAACAAAGTGTCTCCGTCACATCCAAAGGGTCGCACTGTGCTTCGCACTCCTAAGGCAATAGCTACTATGGCAACCGGGTCCTGCAATCGCTACACGCCTCGGCTCTCCAAGACCACTTGGGATCGCCCAACACGCCGCTCATACCAAAGCCGATACCGAGTCGTCAACACGACACTCTCCCGACGCCTAAGGAGTACCACAGAGGGAAAGCGGAATACTTCCATACCCTCGTAAAATACAAGAAGGCACTCGAAGTCGCCATACAAAAAGGAACTACCTCCGCAAAGAGCAAGGTCATCCCAGCCCCAACAAAGGCTCCCGCTTCATCCCAAACCGCCGGAAACAAGCGACGGAATATAGAAGGAGGACCAAGACAAACCTCGGAACTCGACAACGTAGGACCCTTCCCCGCAAGATCCTCCTAGTCTCAACCTCCAAAGGCGGAACCCACCAGCCGGATCCGATGCGTACCAAGCCGTGCCATCCATCTCTCCCAAAGTGATCGATCCATATCCAACACAAGAGGTCAGCTGAGCAAATGACCACGGCTAAACGACGCTTCTGAGTTTCTGGCATGGCCTCGAAGTCTCTCTCGCAGCCCACAAGGTGAGCAAAGCGGGCTTCCTCTCATAAAACGATCCCTGCCGCGACGGTCGACACCACAAGAGTCTCCCCCAAAGACCAACGGGACAATATCCTCTCCACTTTGCAAAGGCTCTACCACATCTAGCAAAGCGCCATCACAAATGCCGAGGAACCGACTGTAAAAGCTGTCGCTATCACGCACAAGGCAAATACATCCCAAGAGACGTCACGCTCATCATCAACCATGAACCGCTCCTACAGCTCTCGTAAATGTCGATATGACCCGAATCAAGGATCATGCCCCCGCACTTCTTCCAACGAAGTACGAAGAAAGCCTCGCAAGCTTCACGCTCACCGCAAAGACCACCAATCAAAGGAAGCGAGATGGCCTCCACCTCCTGGGCCCCCCATCAAAGCCCGAAAATCCTCAAAAGTGGGCACCATTTCCCAAAGAAACAAGCATAACAACCACTGCCCTCGCAGACCTTGCTCCAAACCGCCCATACACTCGGTGTAAGTGCTCCAATTTGAGCTTGTTAGAATTTTCGTTAGAAAATTAACGAAAGTTATAACATTTCTAACAATTCCTAACTATCCTAACATTTCTAACAAAGCGAGGGTAAATGGGCATTGTTATTTAAGGTTAAACCTTAAAAAGAATCTCAAAAAAGAAAACAAATGAAGAAAACCAAATATAGCAATGCCGGGAAACAAAACTCGGCCGGTCAATTTGAATTTTGAAAAAGATTATTCTTCTTGTCCAAAGCCGAAGCCGCATTTAATGAACAAAGGCACGCCGCCCGATCCTATCCGCGCGGACAAGTATGTAATTTTCGTAGGGCTATAAATTGAGCCCTCCAAATACAAAAATAAAAAAGAAGAACACAATGCAACGAACCTTCGCGAAATATAGAGAGAAAACAAGGAGAATTCTCAAGAATTGTCACCTTTTTTCTCTCCAATCTTTCCCAACTCATATTCATCCACTCACTCTCATATTAAAGCCCTAAACACTCATACACTCAAGCCAAACACTCAAGAACACAAGGAAGATTGGTAAACCCTCCTCTTCCTAACCCTAAATCTCATCCATGCATGCATCTTCAAACTACAAAATGTAGTTCTTTCATCTTTTTTCTCTAGATCTAAGAAGATCACCATGGAAGACCATCTTCCATGGATGATCTTCTACAAAGATCAACATTATTTTCAAAGCTTTTCTTCTTACTTGCAAAAATGCACTTTCAAAACCCTAAAAACCATTTTCAAGCACTAAATCTTGATTTCAAAGGGTAAAGTCCCCTCCCCAAGCAAATGAAATGCTTAGTCCTAATGTACTTAAGGATGGTTTGGTATAGTTGATTCACCACTAAAATGTCTAGTGATCACTAACCAAAACCTAGGGAAATGGGGACAAGCATGGATGCAAAACCCCTTAAAATCATATTTTCTTTCTTGAGAAGTTGCTGTCCAGTAGCAATTTTCTCAGACCTCAGTCCATGGTCTTAATTTTTGGACACAGATGAACTTGGAATTTGGTGTTGACTACAAAACACTTTTTGTAGCCAACATACAGAGCTTTCCAGACATATTTTTACCTTATTTTTTGGGTGAGTAAAACTCCTCTTTTCAATTTTTCTTTCAGAGGCTAGTTCATCAGTTTCTGGGAATCCAGATCTCATATCTGAGGTTTCCAGAAGGTTGTGACACCTCAAATCTTCTCCAAAATGGAAATTTCTTTCACACAAAGTTTATTCAAGGAGTCTAGAGAAACTTTCATTCTCTGAGTTCATCCAGATTATGAAGTTTTAGGACCCTTGAATCCATTTCAAAATCAGGTGTCTGCTGCCATTTTCTTCTGGCAGAAGTGACTTCTCAACTTCAAAAGGTTTTTTGAGTACCAAATCTCAAACCAAAAATTCTCCAAAAAATCATGGGATCAGTTTAAAGTCTTAAAAAGATATCCCAATTTTTACTTTTTCCAGTTTCAACTTATTTTGGCCAAAACACACACACACACACACACACAAATGATTTTCAGCTTGGAAGACTCGTTTTTACGAGGCGCGTCGGTGCACACTAACGTCCTTCCCGACGCGTAACATGACCTCCGAACCTAAATCTCTGATCTCGGGCTTTTTCAAAGTTTTGGCCCTTCAAAATTAAAATGGCGTGGCGACTCCGTTCTTTCCGGTTTTATTTGGTTTTTCAAAGAAACGCAAAATCGAATTTTTCCCGCGAAAAGGCAACATCATCGTTACAAAGGGCGACTCCGCTGGGACTAAGCTTTTTTAATAAAAAATGGTATTCGGTATATTGGTGGAAACCACTAAATTTCCTGCTATCGCCTCCTAACACGAGTCGGGGATAAATTGTGGTCTAACAATCCCACGTACCGGTATCACCGTTTTCAAAAAAGCTGAGGGTCAAGCTTCCGTCCCGCTTTGAAAATCATTTTTGTGTGTGTGTTGATTTTTGCACGCTTTCATGTTGTTTTGGCCGCCTGAGAAAGTCAAAATTTTTGACCGTCGGAATAATGTCCCTAACCGTCGAAATTTTCATGCTTACGTGCTTATGTGCTCAAAAAAAAATTCAAAAAAGATTTTCAAAAAAAAAAGAAAATTTCCAAAAAAAAAAATCATGCATCATATTTTTAAGACACATAAAAATCTCTATTTTACTCGTAAAAGAATATAGACTGCCAGACACTACGCGCACGTGACCGTACACCGCACACTACGCCCTAACCCGGGGAAATCTCTTGTCGCGGTCCGTTTGGTCTTATTACGCTCTCGGATGAGCACAGACTACCCAAACATCCTACGGAGCCTCGTGTCGACCATGCACTTGTCCGTGACACACTTTGTCCGAGACCCGGTTGGTTTTTAGTCCGGGTCCGTGTCATGCCCCCGTCCGTGTATAGACCTTTCCTTTCAAGCCTTTGTCGGCATACCGACTCAATATCTCTGGTCCCTAATCGGGCCGCTAATCCGCCGGGGTTCCGCCGGTTTTCCGCCGCAGACTTTGACCAAGATATTGACCGGCGCCTTGACTTCGGCTCGACCGGCACAAATTATACACCGACTCCCAAAGATTGACACCGAGTCATCAAGGATTAATGATTATTCCATGCCTAATTACGGCTTAACCGACGACAAGTCAAGATCAATCGTGACGCTAATCGCCCAAATCATGCCGACTTTTTGTCGAGCTCCTGACACGATCTTGACTTTAACGTCGCCTTTGTCCGTAATTTACATCGAATGCTCGTTAAGACTCGATTACCCGCCGACTTTTAGGATCGTTTTCTTCGGTCGGTGGGACCCGCTGCCCTATGTGACCTCGCCCGGGCCGTCCACCCCGGGAGGTCGAAATACAGGTGGAATACGAGGGGCTTATAGACGTAGTGACGGGCCCACCGATCCAGAATCAGTAGTAGTTTGCGAAAAGAAGAGCAATCTTTTCCAACCGATTAGGTTAATAAAGCATGTTTTAAGTAAACGTGAACAAATAACGGCATGTTGCATGAGCCTAAAGCCCAAACACCTACCCTCCTTCCATTCCCGCACATCCGAACCTTCATGTCCTTTCCCGCAGCCTCCGCACAAAGCTTGGTTTCGGCACCGGTCACCGTTTGATCGCTGGGAAGAGTCAAGCGCATCGTCGCCTTCGCCATTTGTTCCGACTCCGGGTTTCGTAATGTCTCGCACGCCCGGTAATGATGGGGATAACGTCACTCCGCCTCCCGGACCCTCGTACAGAGCAACAAAGTGGAATCGCCAGCGTAACGTATGAGGTTACGACAGAAGCACAAAGCCTAAACAGCCTTATGGAGGCTATTAAGAGTCACGGTCCGGCCGCGCCTCAATCCGGATGGCACCTTCACCGTGGAAGAAGACGAGGATGCCAACCCCACTCTCGCCGCCCGATTACACCAGATGCCGCCACCCACCTCCTACGGTGCCACTACCGTAACCCATGCTCCTCGATTTTCGGGTCACCACTCCCCAACCACGCACCACCGGATCCATGCAGCCCGACGGCACAAATCAGTGGGGGCAAAATCAGCACGGAATGTCTTCTCATGGTTTGGGCTATCTCGAATGCCACAGCTAATCGGGATCCCTCCTCGCCGGAACCGATCAATCCGGACCCTCACAAAGAACAAACAGCTCGAATGCCGCCACAACTTGGTTCTCGGGCCACGTCAGGAGCCCTCCTCGTAATGCACTAGTTCACCAAGCTCCTCACACAAATCCATTCCTCACTCGACTTCTACGGGTTACCAAGCCTCCATCCCTGTCATCCGAATCACCAGACCGCAGCATTCCCCCCGGTTACACACCTTCACCACAAGCAGCCATGCATTCAACAATCCGGGACAAGAAACTCGCACTCAAGCCTACTTACGGGCCCCACTGAAATCCAAGTTATCCGGCCACATCGGGCTGCCCCCACCTACTTTGCCGCTGAAAATCAACAAAGAAGCCGCAAGGTTCCTACCCTTGCTCAGCTCCTACTCATGCTCCCTGTGGTAACTCAAACCCCGTGACGTTTTCACCTACGTCCCCTGACCGGCCGTTCTCCTCCACCCGCCCGCTCCAGGGTAGCTCCTCTCTCTAGCTCAGCCACTAGCTTGAATGCCATGGTTCCGCCACAAGACCCTCATCTCGGCCCGGTTCATGGAACAACACAAGGAAATGAAAGCGCAGACGCCGAACCGATCGCCAAGAAGTTCGCCTTCCGGCCTACGTGCACCCGACTCCATTGTTCCTCTTCGCCCCCACAAATTCGTGATGCCAAATCTGGATCTCTTTGATGGGACCGCATGTCCCAAAACCCATTTGGACACATATACCTTGGCGATGAAAGCCAAAGGATGTACCAATCAGCCAGCTGGCCGACTATTTCAAATACTATCCTTGAAGTCCAAAGGCCTTAAAGTGGTTCTTCCGTTTGAAACCCGCCGTGGCCACATGGGACCAGATTACCAATGCCTTCACGTAAAAATATAAGGCCAACTTGGAATGGGAAACAAATAGGGTTGACCTACAAACAACAAATAAGAATGGCCCCGATGAGAATGTTGGGACTTCTACAAGCTGTGGAATCTCAAACTCAAAGTGAAATGGCCATCCCTCCTTCCGAAGAGGAACAACTCGGACATCTTCCAACCATGCTTGAAACCACATTCGAGAGCCTCCTCGCCACTTCCCATACTCGCACTTACGGGCCACGGTTAACTCTCGGCAGCCTAAGTTTGAAAAGGCCTACACCGCAACCGGCCGCCGCACTCGCCAGCGTATATCGGGCTCCTCCCGCAAACACCGCCGCTTCCCGCCAAAGGCAAAGAGACGATTAACTATGCGGGACAGAATGTAATAACACGACTCCTTTTGCTCCCAGAAACCGGCCGAGCCCAAACCGCGGGTCATAAATCTCGAAAACTTTGGAATGCCCCCGAATGACATCTTTAGGGACCGGTGAAAGAAGGCTTGCCGCGGCCTTTGGAGAATTTCCAACCCGTAAATCCGAATGCTCCCGTGGATACTACAAAGTATTGTGCCTTTCATCAAGCTCACTGACATCCGATCGACACCGCTTTACTCGAAAGGCAATCCAGGCTAATAGAGCAAGGAAAGTTGGAAGGCCCCGAAGGGCCTAACACAAGCCAAAAATCCGCCGCCACTAACCATAATCGTGTGAATATGATTGAATGCGGAGAATCTTCACACGCCATGAAGATGCCGATGAAGGTCCCCAAATACCCGTGGCCAACCTCGTCGAGGATCCCGACCTGATTCCCTCGCCCTCGAGGATATCGAACGAATCAACCCATCTTGGTCTCATGTCGAGACTCCTTGCAAGAATACGAGGCCCGCTATTTTTCGTGTGAAGGGAAGGCCGATACCGAAGAACCGGGGCTGTTCCGCCGTAACATGAAAGAACCATTTATACAAGATGGTTAGAACAATCGAGAAGAATCGAACAAGAAAGCTTCCGGCGGCGCTCGTATCGCTTATCAAGAAAGAGGCCGAAGAGCATCTGAGCTAGTACACTTCGCAAATTGGCTTGGGAGAGCCCGAATATGATCCCGAGAACAAGGAAGAATCTAAGAGGAGGATTCCTTCTATATCCTACCCGGTGTCAAATACGTGCCACCCTCTCACTCTTTCCCCCGCAATTTCTCGGGAGGAGAAGCTGAGTCACCATTGCCACTTCCGGAATGGGAACATATGACAACTTTTGCGGCCGCACGCACCCATATTCCCCAACGGGTTTGATCGACGTTCCTCTCGCCCGAAATCCCTAGTATGGGAAGAAGATTCCGATGACAGCCGATGACGATGATGATGACGAGAGCGAAGAGTCAACTGAGGCCCCGATCCGGAAACAACTGGAACGATCATGCCGAAATGAGCCCACGGGAGCCGTGCACAATGGTTGGTTATCAAGAAGCGACGACGAAGAAACTTCGGAAGACGAATATGAGACCGAGGACATGAAGGCCATGAAGTTTCATGGATCTCGAGCACGTGGATGTCTTAGAATTCAACACCGCCTACCATGCTTTGGGGAAAGGGTTTTCAGTGTCCGATCCAGCCGATAGTCGAAGATCCGATCGAAAGAGGAAAATTAACTCCCATCCGCCCAAATGAGAAAGATAACCATGGTTAGATCAAATCCACCCTGCAACAAAGTAACACTCCTTGTCGTGGTTACCCAAGAAGAGGTCACCTTTCCCGAATGTATGTCACTTTCGTGAGAAGTCCTAGAAACCGGCATGATACCGGATGCGCCTCCCACACGTAACGCTATAATCATCTCCAACTCCGAGTATTACGTAAGGGAATCAGAATGGCCGCACTATACCGGGATGAGATCGAAAAGCCGCCGAGTCCCGACAATAGCGACTCTTGTTGCATGATAACAATGAGCAAGGCCGGCCATGAGAGTGAATCGAGGACGCCCTAGCTCAAGGGCCATCCAGGGGGCAACAACACAACCCCAAACCCGAAAGCCTCGACTTGGGAAGCAAGCTATAAGGGCCGCCCCAGAAGAAGCCAAGAGCTCGCCTCACCGTCACTAGACTCCGTCGTAACCAATGGCCAATAGCCAAAAGGGCTCCCCATTGACCCTAGCAAAGATTGAAGAAATCCAAATAAGAGACGATCGATGAGGAAGTTAACTGTTGGACCCGATCCGGGCAGATCTTCCAAGGAAATCCCAAGGCGTATAAGAAGGCCACGTATCAAGCACCAAAAGAAGATCGCCGCCCTACGCTAAGACAACAAACCTGCACCCGAAAAGAGGATCCCGTGCTCACCCAGCTGAAGCAAACACAGCCAACATTTCCTCTCGGTCTCTACTCACTTGCGTCTATCCCCATAAGCCGAAGCCGGAAGAAAGCCCGGCTCGCACTCGTGCCTATTGATGCTACTCCCGATGATGTGGTACACTGATTGGAAACATCCACTACGGGAACATAATCACTTTCACAGATCTCGACCTCCCTCAATTTGGGGCCGATCATAATGAGCCTCTCTTCATCACAAACCAAACTCGGATGAACGACGCCTCCTCGGGTCCCGGTTGATAATGGGTCCGAATGAACATTCTTCCAAAGAAAGATCATGAGCTTGCTTGATATCAAGACTACAGCACTTGAAGCCTTCTTCTCTCACAAATAAAGCTTACGACTCAACATCCCGAGCAAATTCCTGAGTTGCTACTTTAGACCTCCGGTTTGGACAGTAAATTGATACCTCGTGGAATTCCAGGTTATCGACATCCCGATTACTTTCAATGCCCTCGTCGGGAAGACCTTGGCCGCACCAAGTCAAAGCGGGTCGCCTCAAGCCTCCACCAAGGTGTGAAATTCGTCTCGAATGGGGATCCGACGACCATTTACGGAGATTTAGTCACTTTAGAGGGCACAGATACGTGCGGAATACCTATTCTCGAAATCAAACATGACGAGGAAGGTCACATGCTAACTAAGCCACTGGGCCGAGCCTCCCAAGGCCCAAGTGTGCAACATAGATCTCGACGGCCACTGGGATAAAATCCCACCGGTCTTGAAAATGATGAGAAAATGAGCTATCTACTCCGGCCTCGGTCCTGGGAAGCGCCAACAAGGAACTTTCAAACTCATCGAAGTGAAAGGACAAAATACTCGCCACTACCCGGGATATGAGGCCTCCCCAAATGACACCGCAAAGGGAAAAAGATTTGAAGTCGCCACAGAAAGGTCCCTTACCGACAACCCTAAATCTCTCCCCTTCACTCCTAATTTGGCCGACTACTTTGTAAAGGGTCCCACACAACCAGAAACATCACAGAGCCCACTCCTACGGCAGATGGCTAAAGCTACAGGATAGCCTCAACAAGTTCGTAGGAACCAAGGCTAACCCGGTCCGTAGAATGTTCCCGGACCTACCCAAGATACTCCGGGGCTACCACTACCATGAAGAGCGAGTATACCTTCGTAGGCGTGCTCGACTCGGTGGAACAGCCGAGAAGCTCACAACCACTATTCCTACCGCCCAGAAGATCCGAAACCCGAATTCGAACCGACAGCCCAAAAGCTAAGGCCACTAATTTCGCTCGATGATCGGGATGGTCTCGGTTATGCAAAGAATTGTTCGAAGAAGAAGTCCAAAGCGACCCGATTGATCTCGGCTCGGCCCAAGAGATGATAGCAGAATTGAGAAAGGAAAACAAAAACAAAGACAGCTTCCCGAGTCATGAGGCCACCAATAGCGATGCCGCTAAAGAATTGGGAAACTCTCTCGTGCCCGTCCGCGACCAAGGAGGAAATGATCACCAAGCTTGGATTGGTCCCCCGTCCTTTGTGTCAATCTAGGACAAGTCCTCCCGCCTCTCTCTCGTTAAGATCGAGTCTCTAGGGTCGTCCGACGGCCTTACGCCCGAAGACTACGAGTCCGTAGCAAGCGCCGTATCCCTTTCGTTTTCAATGAAATGACGAACCTTTCGAGTATCCCTTGATTGCCACTTTAACTAATGATGAATTAATTAATAAAATTTTTTTAATAATAATTCATTAGATAAAGAAGGCGTATTACATTAAACAAAAAAAATCAAACAACAAAAAAATCTTTAAGCAAAGTGTTGTCCTGAAAGAGGAAAATCGAGCCCAAGCCGCCGAAGAGATTTTGACGAGTGTGAATTTGGGAACCGCGGAAGAGCCTAAAGAGACGCAGATTGGCGATTTCTTCAAGGAATCGAAAGGATGCTCGCAAAGTCCTACAAAATCCTCAATTCAAAGAAAGTTGCCCTCTTCATCAAAGAAAACATCATGTGCGTATACGGGTTGCCACCGAAATCATCTCGTATAATGGATCCCACTTCGAAGGGGAATGTGAAAATCGTCACGGAATTCGACAACTCCGTCACAAGTCATCTCCCTACAGCCCCAAACCAACGGAGCCGTCGAAGCAAAGAAACAAGACTCGAAAATATCATCCGGAAAATGGTCCGCCCAAGGCGTAGATTGGCCCGAGAAGTTACACTGCACTCGGGGCTACGTAACATCGCCGTAACGGCAACCGGGGAAACACCGTTTGCCCTCACATACGGAATGGAAGCCGTACTCCCAATCGAGCCGGAAATACCTCGCTCCGTATACCGCCGGAAAGCCCAGATCAACGAGGTCGAATGGCTCCAGAGTCGCCATGACGAATTGGCCCTACTAGACGAACGCCGATCAAGGCCATGGAACACATCCGAGCCTACCAAGGAAGAATGGCCGAGCCTTCGACAAGAAAGTAAAGCACGGAGATCCGAGAAGGTGATCTCGTTCTAAAAGAAAAGCCCCCACCCGTATCAACCCTCTCGGCAAATGGGAGCCCGTATGGGTCGGGCCATATGTCGTCCCGTAAGATCTTCTCCTGAGGAGCCATGCAACTTGGTGCACTCGACGGAATCCCTTTGTACACCCAAAGGAATGGTGACAAGCCGCGCGTATACTACGCGTAAAAAAAAAAAAACAAAAAAAAAAAAAAAAAAAACAAAAAAAACAAAAAAACAAAAAAAAAAGAGTGCTAAAAGAGTAATACCCAACTAGGTTAGAAACCCGAAAAGGGCGGCCTAGGTAAAAAACAGGTTGCACAAAAAAAACAAAAAAACAAAAAAAAAAAAAAAAAAAAACAAAAAAGAGTTCACCAGGTTGAACTACGAAGACCCGAGCTCCTCAAAATGAGGGGAACGTAGGCAAATGAAACGGTTCGGTCTAAAGCACAAATAAAAGCCATACTTTGGCATCAATACAATTGATCGTACCATGAAAGCGTCTCGAAAAACTCTAAAGCAATTCAAATATTCATTACAAGTTAAAAGCTCTTTGATGAGTCTAAGCCCGATTCATTCCTACAACCGGCAACCTCGCTAAAAGAAAACTAAGATACATAATCAAACTAATGTGTCCGTCATGGCAAGAAAGTGGATACTGAAACCTCGCAGTCACTCCAAGCCACTCGCATCGGCCTCTCCCTTCTTCTTCCCCTCCGAGTCTTTCTTCGAACCGGAAAATGCCTGCATTCCTCCTACCAAGCTCCTGGGTATAGGAACAGGTCTATCAAACCGGCCTCCGTCGTGGCCTTAGTAGCCCTAGCGTCATCCCTCATCTCCCGTAACCTAGCCGGTAACATAGGAGCCCTCCTCTCCCGTCTCGACGTAAGCCTCATAATCGCCGCGCCGTCTCCGCTCCCGTCATGAGGATTGGCCCTCGCCTCGGCCCTCCTCCTCTCGTAAACAACAGTCCTCCGCACCCACAATGGCCTCACGCCGTCTCAAAATAGCCACCCGAGTCTCTCCTGCATGCCTCTCGTACCAATCCAGTACCAAGTGGTCAAGAACACCGGCCTCGGACGCTCGAGAATAACCCGAGGAGGAAAGGCATCATACCTCCATGCTCGGGAAAGAAATGGAAACACCGAGGGATCATCCATGGAAACAGGAGCCACCACCCCGGTGGCTATATCATCAAAGCCCTCCAAAGGAACCTCCGCTTCCAAGCCAAACTGCCTCAGACCAGAGCCGAATGTAGAAACCGGACTCGAGAAAGCCCCTAAGCATAACCACATGGACCCGTCCCCGAAGCACTCGCGAGTCTCCACCCGCCAACGAGGCACCAACCATCTCGATATCTTCGCCCGGCGACCCGCCATCCAACGCTCCCACGAGCCCCGATCATCAAAATCTACATCAACACCTCTCCCGGCAAAAGTCCAAGGCTCCGATCATATCGAGGTTTCCCGAAGAACCCCAAACGCTCCATCAGCCACAAATGTGGTCAAGAGAAACGGGCCGCCCCGCGCATATACCGCCGTCCGTAGCTAACTGCCGAGAGCATGAAAAGTCTCCCCAAGAATCAAAGGAACGACATCTCTCGCCTGTGCGACAGCCGAACGACAACATCCAAGAAAGACCGATGGCGCATCCCAAAGGAATAGACCACGAACAGGTGCCAAACATACAAAGTGCAAAGGCATCCCAATAGGCATCATCCACCAAGCCTAGGCCCCTAAATCCGCCGGGAAGACCGGAAATATCGAAATGATCGGGACCGCGGATCATACCTTGCGCTTCCTCCGGAAAGATGAAGGAGGACGCACAATCCGTCAACAAAAGAAGCCCCTCCGGCAAAGGGACCGCTATCTCTTCCACCTCCGACCTCCAAGCAAGGCCCGAAATTCTTCGACAATGGAACAATCTCGTTGAAGGAAAGGCAAAAGACATGCCTTCTAGTATCCCAAAACGAAGAAGAAGCTCTTAAGAGGTCATAATCCGAACCAATTCTTTCGAGAGACCACAAGCATCGTACCTTGTACCTTTCTTCAAAGAATGATCTTCTCTCGTGCATGATCTCCCTACACCACTCCTTGAACTTTTCAAAGAACAACATTTGCCTTTCTTTGGACAATTTTGGAGAATTTTTGGCCATTTCCATGGTTTTTCTCTCTTTCTCCCGAAAATGGTCAGTTTGACTCGGAGGTTGAAGAGGATATTTGAATTTGAAATAAAGCAAGACCAGGTCCGAACCAAAATTAAAGGACAATGTCGTAAACCGCCCCTATCCGCGCGGATGAGTTTGCTTTGCCAAAAAAATCCGCAACACCAAGCCGCTACACCAAAAGAGGAATATTCCGTCCCGTTGCTCGAAACCCGTGCAAAAAACCTCCCCAAACCACCCATATACCAAACACCCTTGCAAAAAAACCAAGGCTCATGCAACACTCGCATTCATATTGCATTGCATTCATAAAATAAAATCCTAAATTATTACATTCCAAAAAAAAAAGAGAGTGTGCATAAAAAAAAACAAACAAACATAAATAAAATCCTAAATTATTACATCCAAAAAAATGTGCATAATCTGTACAAATCTAAATCTCAAAAAAAAAATCAATCGGAGTCTCCCGCCCGATGTCTCCCGCCCTCTTGCGACTCGGGCCCGCTCCTCAGAGCCCCGAAAATCTCAGCTCGTAATCGTCCTCGTCTCCAGAGGCTCGTCAGACCAACCGGCACGCTCCGATAGGGCAAGCCGAGATCTCGCGAAAAATCGTACCCGAAGGTGAAGGCGTCGGACTCCCGCACGTACGAAGACGACCCGCCATGCCGCCAAACGTGTCCCCGCCCGTGCGGATCCCCGAGAATGACGTGATCCGGCGCGCACCGCGCGGGATCAAGGAGAGGAGACAAAGGAGTCTCGAAGAAGTCTCCGAGCGAATAGGGGAAGCCTCCCGTCCGACAGCGCCGCCGTGGTCGCCTCGCTCTAGCCTCGAGGAGCCCCGCAAGCGACCATCCTCCCGATGAATCTCTTGGCCCCGATCACTTGCTTCGTCGCCTTCTCGACGACCACCTCCGAAAACCGCACAAAAGCAAAAGCGTCAAAAAAAAGAAGTGATGCTAAAGATGATGAAACAAAAGAAAGAAAAGAAGGGGAAAAGGTGAAGCCATACCTTCATACCCGACGAGGCCGGAAAGCTCGTGGAAGTCGCCGGCCGAGGGATCTCGCACCCTCAATCGGACCCCATCCCGGGATATAGGAAAATCCGTCCGAGGGTACCGCGGGATCCCAAGCCCCTCCCTATCCAAAACCCGAGGCATCCTCGCCTCCTCAAGACGAATGTCGCATACGGCTCAATCGCCACGAAGTCCGAGAAGTGCCGACTCGGCTCGGTAATCATCCCAGTCACGGACCGATCGCCGGTGCATCATATCGGCGGAGGCTCCACCTGTCCTCAAAGGCGAAGTTCACGCCATGCCGGCGCGTCACCCTCTCTCCTGCATAATAGGCATCGCAGTCGACCCTCAAAATCCTCCGCCGCACCGGCCCGTATCTCGCCGCCCTTCACCGCGCTTACCTCAAAGCGATCCTGTGGGAAGAATATCATCCCCTCATCCGTCTCGGCCTCCGTCAAAGGAAGGCAATCCGCGTACTGAGAGTCGTACGCCCCGGAGCTTATCTTCTCCCGGCATGCTTGGACCAAGACCGCATGGCCGGATACGCCCCGACGTACTCCGCCGGCCGCCGCCACACCGTGACGTGGAAAACTCCAACGCCCATACCGCGAAAGGTAAAAATCCAATCAATCCAAAGGCAAATAAAAGTGTGTGCTCAAAAGAAGAGAGGGAAAGCAAAAAGAGAGCTTATACCTCCGTGGCAAACTCGAAGCAAGATAGTGAGCTCACAGCCTTCCTACCGTACCTATCAAGAGCAAAATAAAGCTCGCCACTGGCCTCTCCCCACGAGACATCTCCGCCGTCTCCATGTCCTCCAAGGACCTCAAGAAGGCAAAGACCGCCGTCCTCAAAGATGTCCAAAGAGCGTGCTCGAGAAAGCAAACCACAAGAAGGCCCCGGCAACTGACGGCGCCTATCCTCTCCTCCCCAAACCTCATAGCTCGCTATGGTCTCCACAATCTTGCCGTAGACCACGGCATACTCCATCCCCATCCCCTTTTGGGAATAGGGAAAATCCCGTAAGAGCTCGCAGACGGCATCGCCGTAGCCATCCCGCCACTCAATGCCGCGTCCATTAAAGGACAGCCCGTAATCGCAAAGATAGTCGGAGGGCGTAATCGTAGCCTCGCCCCGTAAGAAGTGGAAGGTGCGGGTCGCGTCCCACCAAGCTGCCGCGCCGCAGCAAACATCAAGCTCCTTGCTCTTAGTGGAACTTGGACTGGGCCCCCTCAAGCACTCGACGAACTCCCGTGAGCCCCGTCTCGACAACAACTGCCTCTGACTCGGCAAAGCTCGGCCCGCATCCGGAAGCCGGTCCCACAAGTCAATCACGTACTCCACCGATCCTCGAGTCTTCATCTTGTTCACCGCTCCGTCACAAAACGGTTTCCGCCCGTAAAAAAAAAAAAAAAAAAGAGAAAATGTCAAAAAGATTGCATTTGCATTTACATTAAAAAAAAAAATTCGACAAAGATAACAAAGATACAATGAGCATAGCCCCATTTTTCTCGCATGAAAGAAAACAATTTTCAAGAAGTCCCAATGCATTCATCAAAAAAAAGATGCATTCCTACTAAGTAAAAACTCCGTCCCATTTTCAACAAAAAAAATGCATACATGCATATCATCCATCTTACATGCAACGGGAGGAAAAATCCGTCCCACTTTTCAAAAAAATCCTAAACATACATACATCTCATATTGGCAAAATGCCCATTCTTTCCAAACAAAATGCATGCATTGCATCATCATTCATCAATATCAAAATTCAATTTCAAAAAAATCATCATCATCATCAACATGCAATATTCAATTTCAAAAAATCACAATTCTTCGAATTTTCACATGTAATTTTCGAATTGAAAAAATGTGGCAAAAATGCCAATTCTTTTTCCCAAGCAAAATGCACATTTTGGGTTACTCATATACTCATTACAACATGCAAAGCATCAAAATCAAAATTCAAAGCCAAGAATATCAATCATTCGAATTTTCAAAAAAAAATTCAAAAATCACCCAAAATTTTCAAACAAGAAATCAACAAAGGGATCAAAGGGTTTCAAAGTATACCGCTCGAGATGCGGATCCGAAGCCCAATGTTGCCAAGCATCGGGTAATGCTCCTCCTCAACCGATTGCGAAGATTGTAATGCCTCCTCATCCGACGAGCTCCACCGCCTCTCCGCTACCGGGCCACGTCCTTGCCTTGAAAAGCGCCTTCCCGTGTTCCATTGCTCAAAATCGAAGAAATCGGAAGATTTTTGAAGCTTTTTGGCCAAAAATGGCGGATTTCTCTTTCTCTCTCTCGCTCTCGACAATTCAAAACTGATCGAGGAAGAAGAAGGGCGTCGCCCTAATTAATACCCCGACTTTCCATTCCTCTCCGCGGATAGATTGCAAGGGTCAAAATGACCCTTTTGCCCCTTAAAATTTCGTGACTCGCAACTCCCCAACTTGACAAAGTTAACCAAAGTTAACCAAAGTCACAAGAAAATTACCCCTAGCAAACGTAAGACCGAGTGCCCCGAGAAAGATAACGAGATCCCGTATCTTTCATCAAAATCATCCCCTAGCCAAACGTAAGACCGAGTGCCCCGAGAAAGATAACGAGATCCCGTATCTTTCATCAAAATTACCCCTATAGCCAAACGTAAGACCGAGTGCCCCGAGAAAGATAACGAGATCCCGTATCTTCATCAAAATTACCCCTAGCCAAACGTAAGACCGAGTGCCCCGAGAAAGATAACGAGATCCCGTATCTTTCATCAAAATTACCCCTATAGCCAAACGTAAGACCGAGTGCCCCGAGAAAGATAACGAGATCCCGTATCTTTCATCAAAATTACCCCTAAGCACAAACGTAAGACCGAGTGCCCCGAGAAAGATAACGAGATCCCGTATCTTTCATCAAAATTACCCCTATAGCCAAACGTAAGACCGAGTGCCCCGAGAAAGATAACGAGATCCCGTATCTTTCATCAAAATTACCCCTAGCCAAACGTAAGACCGAGTGCCCCGAGAAAGATAACGAGATCCCGTATCTTTCATCAAAATTGCCCCTAAGCAGTCAAACGTAAGACCGAGTGCCCCGAGAAAGATAACGAGATCCCGTATCTTTCATCAAAATCATCCCCTATAGCCAAACGTAAGACCGAGTGCCCCGAGAAAGATAACGAGATCCCGTATCTTTCATCAAAATTACCCCTATAGCCAAACGTAAGACCGAGTGCCCCGAGAAAGATAACGAGATCCCGTATCTTCATCAAAATTACCCCTATAGCCAAACGTAAGACCGAGTGCCCCGAGAAAGATAACGAGATCCCGTATCTTTCATCAAAATTACCCCCTAGCCAAACGTAAGACCGAGTGCCCCGAGAAAGATAACGAGATCCCGTATCTTTCATCAAAATTACCCCCTAGCCAAACGTAAGACCGAGTGCCCCGAGAAAGATAACGAGATCCCGTATCTTTCATCAAAATTACCCCTGCAGTCAAACGTAAGACCGAGTGCCCCGAGAAAGATAACGAGATCCCGTATCTTTCATCAAAATCTCCCCTAAGCACAAACGTAAGACCGAGTGCCCCGAGAAAGATAACGAGATCCCGTATCTTCATCAAAATTACCCCTAAGCAGCCAAACGTAAGACCGAGTGCCCCGAGAAAGATAACGAGATCCCGTATCTTTCATCAAAATTACCCCCTAGCCAAACGTAAGACCGAGTGCCCCGAGAAAGATAACGAGATCCCGTATCTTTCATCAAAATCTACCCCTAGCCAAACGTAAGACCGAGTGCCCCGAGAAAGATAACGAGATCCCGTATCTTTCATCAAAATCTTCCCCTGCTAGCCAAACGTAAGACCGAGTGCCCCGAGAAAGATAACGAGATCCCGTATCTTTCATCAAAATCATCCCCGCAGCCAAACGTAAGACCGATTTCCTGCACGAGTACGTCTCGATTTTCCTCAAGAAAGGCTAACGAAATCCCCAAAGAAAGTTAACTAATCCCAAAAGCCAACGAATCTCGAGTAGTACTCGAACTACGAAAGGGCTTCGATTCCCACTAGGGATACGTAGGTAGCCTATCATTAGGTCCAGCCTCGACCAAAACGGTCACCCTCTCCTTCTAGCAAGCAGACGAAGTCCACCGAAAGGCCATTTCAAATTAAGGTCCGAGGCGCCTAAAAGCCATCATCATCAAGGTCCGAGGCGCCTAAAAAGCCATCATCATCAAGGTCCGAGGCACCTAAAAGCCATCAGGTCCGAGGCACCTAAAACGCCATCATCAAGGTCCGAGGCACCTAAAAGCCATCTTCAAGGTTCGAGGCACCTAAAACGCCATCATCATCAAGGTTCGAGGCACCTAAAACGCCATCTCCAAGGTTCGAGGCACCTAAAACGCCATCTCCAAGGTTCGAGGCACCTAAGACGCTATCACTAGAAAGCGATAAATCGCAATCATCCCCAAACAGAGACCGAAAATGGTCATTCCTATCCTCAAAGAAGCGGATAGCCATCGACCAAAAATGGTCATCTCTTATCCCCCAGAAGTTTCTTTCCAAAGAAACGACCGTAGAACTCGCTCATCAGTTCGAGGCACCTAAAACGCCATCATCTCTGTGGTCAAAGACCCGAACTACGATCGGCTTGATTCCCATTCGGGATACGTAGGTAGCCTATCGCTAGGTTCACCCACCCGATCACTGATCATCCCGCCAAATATGGAGCCTATTTATCGACGACCCCGCTTCCTTCGAAAGCGCCGTCGCCGAGGGCTACCGTAAGTGCTCCAATTTGAGCTTGTTAGAATTTTCGTTAGAAAATTAACGAAAGTTATAACATTTCTAACAATTCCTAACTATCCTAACATTTCTAACAAAGTGAGGGTAAATGGGCATTGTTATTTAAGGTTAAACCTTAAAAAGAATCTCAAAAAGAAAAACAAAAGAAGAAAACCAAATATAGCAATGCCGGAAACATAAACTGGCCGCCTAATTTGAATTTTCAAAAGAAATATTCTTCTTGTCCAAAGTCAAGCCGCATTTAATGAACAAAGGCACGCCGCTCGGACCCGTCCGCGCGGATGAGATTGTCAATTTTCGTAGGGCTATAAATTGAGCCCTCCAATACAAAAATAAGGAGGAAGAACACATTTTGCACCGAACCTCTGGCGAAATATAGAGAGAAAACAAAGGAGAATTCACAAGAATTGTCACCTTTTTCTCTCCAATCTTTCCCAACTCATACTCATCCACTCACTCTCATATTAAAGCCCTAAACACTCATACACTCAAGCCAAACACTCAAGAACACAAGGAAGATTGGTAAACCCTCCTCTTCCTAACCCTAAATCTCATCCATGCATGCATCTTCAAACTACAAAATGTAGTTCTTTCATCTTCTTGCTCTAGATCTAAGAAGATCACCATGGAAGACCATCTCCATGGATGATCTTCTACAAAGATCAACATTATTTTCAAAGCTTTTCTTGCTTACTTGCAAAAATGCACTTTCAAAACCCTAAAAAACCATTTTCAAGCACTAAATCTTGATTTCAAAGGATAAAATTCCCCTTCCCAAGCAAATGAAATGCTTAGTCCTAATGTACCCCAAGGATGGTTTGGTATAGTTGATTCACCACTAAAATGTCTAGTGATCACTAACCAAAACCTAGGGAAATGGGGACAAGCATGGATGCAAAACCCCCTTTAAAATCATATTTTCTTTCTTGAGAAGTTGCTGTCCAGTAGCAATTTTCTCAGACCTCAGTCCATGGTCTTAATTTTTGGACACAGATGAACTTGGAATTTGGTGTTGACTACAAAACACTTTTTGTAGCCAACATCCAGAGATTTCCAAACATATTTTTACTTTATTTTTTGGGTGAGTAAAACTCCTCTTTTCAAATTTTCTTTCAGAGGCTAGTTCATCAGCTTCTGGGAATCCAGATCTCATATCTGAGGTTTCCAGAAGGTTTTGACCCCTCAAATCTTCTCCAAAATGGAAAATTCCTTTGCACAAACTTTATTTAAGGTGTCTAGAACAACTTTCATTCTCTGAGTTTATCCAGATTATGAAGTTTTAAGACCCTTGAATCCCTTTCAAAATCAAAGGTCCACTGCCTTTTTCATTCTGGCAGAAATGGCTCTCAACTTCAAAAGGTCTTTTGAGTACCAAATCTCAATCCAAAAATCTTCCAAAAAATTATGGGATCAGTTTAAAGTCTTAAAAAGATATCCCAATTTTTACTTTTCTGAGTTTCAACTTATTTTGGCCAAAACACACACACACACACACACACACACACAAATGATTTTCAGCTTGGAAGACTCGTTTTACGAGGCGCGTCGGGTGCACACTAACGTCCTTCCCGACGCGTAACATGACCTCCGAACCTAAATCTCTGATCTCGGGCTTTTTTCAAAGTTTTGGCCTTCAAAATTAAAATGGCGTGGCGACTCCGTTTTTCCGGTTTTATTTGGTTTTTCAAAGAAACGCAAAAATCGAATTTTTCCCGCGAATGGCAACATCATCACACACCTGAAGCTGCCATACAAAGAGGAACTACCTCCGCAGTAGCAAGGTCATCCCAGCCCAACAAAGGCTCCTGCTTCATCCCAAACTGCCGAGAAACAAGTGACGGAATATAGAAGGAGGACCAAGACAAACCTGGAACTCTGACGACGTAGGACCCTTCCTGCAAGGTCCTCCTAGTCTCAATCCTCCAAGCATGAACCCACCAGCGGATCCGATGCGTACTAAGCCGTGCCCTCCATCTCTCCCAAGCGGATCGATCCATATCCAACACAAGAGGTCGCCGAGCAAATGACCACGGGCTAAACGACGTCGGAGCCTCTGCATGGCCTCGGAGTCTCTCTCGCAGCCCACAAGGTGAGCAAAGCGGGGCTTCCCCTCTCATGAACCGATCCCCAGCCGCGTACGGTCGATACCATGAAGAGTCTCCCCAAAGACCAACGGGACAATATCCTCTCCAGCTCCGCAAAGGCCCTACCACATCTAGCAAAGCGCCATCGCAAATGCCAAGTGGAGCCGACTCAGAAAAGCGTCGCCATCACGCACAAGGCAAATGCGTCCCAAGAGACATCACTCTCATCATCGCCCATGAACCGCTCCGGCAAGCTCGTAAATGTCGATATGACCCGAATCAAGGATCATGCCCCGCACTTCTTCCAACGAAGTACGAAGAAAGCCTCGCAAGCTTCACGCTCACCGCAGACCACTAATCAAAGGAAGCGAGATGGCCTCCACCTTTCGGTCCTCCCATCAAAGCCCAAAAATCCTCAAAAGTGGGCACAATTTCATTATAGGAGAAACAAGCACATTACGCCTCCTAACATCCTGCAACTTCGCGGCAGCCCGCAACAAATCCCAATCGGGAACCAACTCCTTAAAAGACCAAATCGAGCAAAGACGAAACCTTACCTCGAAAGCTCCGTCTCTCGATGCCTCATACGGCGCCGCATCCACGTTTTCAACCGCTCAAGGAAGTGTGCTTGCCTCTCCCGCGAAAGCCTCAAGAAAAATTCTAGGGACGTACGAAGAATCCATGGCAAAAATGGAGGTTCCTAGAGAAAATGGGGAAGAAAGCTTGAAAATGGCCGCAAATGGGGAAATGGGAAGAAACTGCATTAATCCGGAAAGCATTTATGTCCTTCCCAAAAGCAAGGTTGGTCCGTACGGACCTCTTTGCATGCTAAGTATGTCCGTACGGACCTCCTTGCAAAAAGAACCCATTTTCCCCAAAGAAACAAGACAACAAACCACCGTCCTCAAGCAGACCTTGCTCCAAACTCCGCCCCAAACACTGCCAAAGCCATTCCCGCAAACATACACTACCCACAAACGCACTCTCACCACGTGGCATGCACAAAAATAATAATAATAGCAACCATTTCTAGGACAAATCCCGGAATCACAAAAATGACATTACATCTTAAAATAAAATGCTGTTTGCCGTGCAAATATGAGTGTTTTATTACAGAATATCAAATGTCTCGTTGCTAAACAAAAAAAAAAAAAGAGAAGATAATGGAAAGAGGGAAAGCAAATGGACCCTAATCCGACTCTTCAAAGCATCATCATCATCTCGCCGAGGTCCTCCAGAGAAGTCGGGCATCCCCGTGAACTCGCCCCGTCACGCCCTCGTCATCGAGTACCGATCCTCGCCGGAGGCCGCCACTCAAAATAATCCGAAGGATCAAATCCGCGAAAGGGATCGAAGAAGGAAGGCTCGACGGACCCTCGCCCGCGCATCCCGAGGAGGGAAGAATCGATAAAAGTGGCCGCCGCCCCTGAGCTCCGTAAGATGTCCCGGCATCCATACTACGCCGCCCCCTCGAAGGTCCTCCCGCTGCGGCTCCGGCCGGCTTCAGCGGAGGGAACGCCTACAGTAATACTCCTCAAGGCATAGGCTCGTACGCCGGCACGCTGTCGCGAAGACCGGCAAGATATCTTCGAAGCCATCTTTCTTCGCAAACGACCTCATCGCCACGTAATCGGCGAAGCCAAGATATCATAGGCTCTCCCCGACTCGCACTAACAAGCAGCCAAGGAAACGCCAAAGAATACAGCTTATACTCAACAACAAAAAGAGAAAAATACGTAAAAGCATGCCAAGATGGAAAAGAGTCGCACACTCACCGATCTATCGTGATCCACTCAGATGCAAGCAGAGCTCGCCAGAACGGTAGCATGCATACCCTCCTCCTCGATCCGCCCCTCGCGGACATACGTGAAATCCGCCCCGCACGGAATCCTCTGGGAGCTCGCGGGCCGCCTCTCTCTCCTCGCGCACTCGCGGGCGCTCCTCCCGCCTTCCTCTCACGAAGGTCCCTGTACTCCTCTCCATACAAGATTTAACTCCTCTGCGCCCACACCGCCAAGGTACTCTCAAAATCGAGCACGTCCATGTCCCGGAATCAAGCATCCCAAAGGGAGGGTCCCTCGGAGCCACGGGAAGCACACCGGGACATGCCGCTGTAAGACCCGCTCTCTCCTGCATACATGACATCACAAGTCAAGCCCCGCAAAGATTCTTCCGCCGCGCCGTCACCTCGGGAGCTCCTCAAACTCATCCCCTCATACCGAGCCCATGGAACAAAACGAACTCCCTCCGGATACTCCTCTCCAAACGCTCCCGCACATCCCTCGTAGGCGATGGTGAGCTTCCCCGCCGGGTCCTCCTCTTCCTCGCCGTACGAGGCCTGTACCTCAAAGATAGCAGTGGTACGCAAAGAATGTCTGTGGATCTCTATCCCACTAGAAACACCGAAAAACCTCATAAAACCACACCTCGTGACAAAAACGAGAAGGCTCAAGGCAAAAGAAAACGGAGAAACGACAAGTTGCTAAATCAAAAACAAAGAATAAACTCATACCTCCAAAGCAAAGTCAAAACAAAGCCAACGAATCACACACCTGATAAACCGGTCCAAAGAGAAGTAGAGCTCGCCCAAGCCTCGCTTCGCCCCCAAGCAATATCACGCACCCTATCCAGATCAATCAAGCTCTCCAACAGAGCAAAGGGAGCCGCGGTCGCGTGGTTCGAGAACAAAGTCTCTGACAAGGCATACCACAAAAAGGAGCGCGCCGCCGCTTCCGCCGACACCCGGCCGGTACCCGAACATAGGCCCCACATCAAGCCGTGATCTTCGCCCACGTCGCTATATAGCATCCCTGTGCCCCTCGCGAGGACGAGGCTCAAAGCCCAAGAAATTTCTCGGCCAACACAACATCGGAGATCATATCTCTCCACCGTATCGGCCCTCAAGGAAAGCCCGGTAATCGCAGCAAAGCTTGGTCGCCACCGCCACCTCTCCCCACTCGTATGGAAGGTGTGGGTGGTATCCCACCGCACTCAAAAAGGCCAAGGAAGACGCTCTGTTCTTCCTCGTGTCGAAACCCCAAACAGTTCTCAACGAACACCCCTGTGCCGGGCGTAAACCAGCCTCCCCGGGACTTCCGCCTACCATCCACGGAAATATCGTGCATCCGCCGCCGTAAGTACCCCAATCTGATCGCTCTCCATCCCAAAGATACGACAAAACCAGAGGCAAACTTCCTGAGGTCATAACTCCTTCATACGAACTCCGATTGAGACGTGCCATATATGGTTGGAAAGCTCGACGAGAGCTAGCTTGCCATCACATTCACAAGAGCATGGAAAGTCCGTACGGACCTCTTTGCATGCCAAAAGGTCCGTACGGACCTCTTTGCACCGTACATAATCATTACGAAAATCCCCTTAAAGTCCACGAGATTCCCTCAAATCCCGGAAATCCATCATTACCTAAGAGGTCCGTACGGACCTCTTTGCAGCTTTCCACTGACTATAAATAGAGGGCTTCCCTCCTCATTTTTTCACACCTCCCACTTCTCTCTTCCTCCCTAAGCCTTCCTCTCCGGCTCCTTCTAAGACCTTTCGAGGCATTCCCGGCCCCTTCGATCCTTCCGAGGCCTTCCGAGCCTCCCCTCGAGGTGCTCCGAAGCCTCCCGAGCGCTCCCGAGACGCCTCCCGCGCCGGCTCCCGAGGCACTCTCGAGGTACTCCGAGGCCCCTCGTGGTACTCCGAGGCCTCGCTCGGTCTTTCCACCGCGTGTCCCGCTCTTTCCGAGTCAAACCGACGATCCCAAACCACGCCGAAATCCTCGCCCGAGTGACTCGCCACCACAACGCACGCCGAATCCTCTCGCCCGAGTGATCCCGAGCCGATCCCCACGCACGCCGAACCTCTCGCCCCGAACGCAGCCTACAACCTCAACTCACGCCGAAACTCTCGTCCGCTGACAACCCGCATCTCCCGAAGCAATCCCGATCCGTACCGAACGCTACTCCGACCTCAAACACTCATTCCCCAAACAAGAGATGTCACACGAACCAACATTTGGTAAGGGCTTCCTTCCTATTCTATTTCAATACATTCATTCATACATAGTATACAATGTAGACATCCGATACAAAGATGCATTTTTAAAAGCACACACACACACACACACAACATTTAAAGGATATTAGGGGTATCCGAAAGACTCGCTTTGATTCGAGGCTACTTCCTGGTGAGCTCTAATATTCTAATATTCTCTTCCCTGAGGAGTCATCTCGACCTCCGAACTCAAAATCTCATCACACAAAAACAGCTTTTAAAATTTATCTTTAAACCGATGCCCTTTTTTTCAATGTTTTCAGGGCTTAATAAAAACGGCGTGGCGAACTCTCTACAAAATGCGAAAGCAAACGGCGAGACACCTCCAACGCGCAACGCTAAAACGGAACTCCAGCGATGCCTGGGGCGCTGATTGCCGCGTTCTGATCCTGGCGACTTCCCGAACAGCCGACGAATGCGAGATGCCTGGGGTCGCGCGCGAGCCTGATCCTGCAATTTCGCTGGCGACTCATTGGGACATTTTTGTTTTAAAACTTTTAAACAAAACAAAAGATTTTTAAAACGATGATGAGGGTCAAACTTTCATTTTACCCCTTTCTTTAACTCTGGGCTTTTCGTGTGTGCGTGCATTGCTTTATTTATTTTTTTATTTTACAAAAAAATAAAAATACAAAAAAAAAAAAAAATGCATCAATATACATCTCGTGCATACATTTAAAATTCTTCTAAAAACTTCGTTTTACCTCGTAAAAAGTTAATTTTAGAGACCGCACACTACTCGCACCGGCCGCTAAGTTGCACCGCACACTACGCACACCGCCGCCTGGGTTACACCGCACGCTTACGCGCACCGCCGCTCTGATACACCGCACACTACAATCCCTTAACCCGGAGGGTCTCGGGCAGCAGTCTGCTTCGTCTTCCTAGGCCTCTCGGACGATAAAAGCACGGATCATCTTCCAAACATCCCATCCTAGCCAAGCGTCAACTCCCGCACGTTTTCGAGTCTTGAGTCACACTCGTCTGCACTTGGGCTGGTTTTTACTCTCCTCTGCCGTCGTTGTCATCATAGGGCACTGATACATATACCATGCTCGGCCATTTTCGAAAGTCGAAGGCTCTAACTCAAGATCCCTTTGCAAGCAAGCAAAGCGCTTATGAAAGGTCATACTAAAATCTTGGACTCCGATCTTGATTTCCGAAGCTACACCTGCACGATGTTCCGTCTCGAATATACATCCATGCTCACATTTGACACCATGTCATCAAGCCTGGACACGCCGCCCATGACGCATATGACCCAGCCTAATGCCTAACGTCACGTATCCCTTAGCAAGCAAGGTAAAGCAGAGGTCATGCCGAACTTCTTGACTCGATCTTTGACTCAAGGGCGCCGCCGGCTCACTATTCACATGGCTAACGCGTCAAAACTGGAACATGACAGTTCGGTCCTTAGGTTTGATTTTTCTTTAGTTTCTGCCTGGTGGAAACCGCTTTGCACTATAGACCCGCCCTGGGGCCGTCTCACCCCGGGACGCCGAAAT
>JAFEMH010004646.1:0-198614 GCA_022495995.1 Adenophora triphylla var. japonica
CTAATATTTTTTAATATGGTTTAAAAGCGAGTGTCACTAAATGAATATCCCATTTCGATTCGACATTATATGATTAATTATTTTAAAACCTCCGAATGCGCGTTGCATCGGGACGGGGTATTCACATATACTGGTACTTCAAGTCATGCATAACACCTTAGAGTTTTAATTCATTTTAATGTCTCAAAATTACAAGGGATTTTCATTTTTCGTGAATTGCCAACTAATGGTTAGATTCTCCTAGTGCTGTTTTTCTCCTTTCCTACCCCTCTTACCATAAAAAGGAAACTGAAAGAGCAATGTCCAATGCAGATGATGTTGATTGCTGTTTTCCTTCCTGAGCTAAGGGCAGTTCTTTGAATTTTAGATCCCTTTTGATGTGGCGGATTTCACTATATGTAATTCCCTAATTTTCTAGACATTTTATCATTATTTTAATGTAATTTAGATTAGTTTTGATGTAATTTTGAGTAGACTATGAATTGGTGAGTTTTTGGAAAATCTTTGTAAGTGTGAGAGATATTTTGAGTGATTTTGTGTGTTCCTGCAAAAGTGTTAATGTGGAGGATAAAGTGCTATTATCAGAAGTGCAGGGATCAAACTGCGAGAAGCTGAAGTTCAAGGATCAAATTATAAAGCAGCAGAGTTCGAGGACCAGAAGGAAGAAGGTTGAAATTCCAGGGACTAAAGTGAAAGAAAAGAAATTGAAATTGAAGTGTGCACGTGTGAGTGTGTGAATTAGTTGAAGGAATTAATTTAATTGGCAAAAAGAGGACAAGGTAGTATTAAATTGGGTAATTCAAGTTTCCAAAATCAATGCTGACGTGGACCAAGGAAGCAGCACGTTGACCGAGGCAAGTGAAGGGGCGTTGGAATTTAGGAGTATTATTATTATTATTTCTTTTCCAATTTCTTTCTAGTTTCCTTATAGGTTTATTATTGTTAGTTGGGAACAAGTATAAATACTTGTTTCAACTTCAGTTTTAGAGTTCGACTTTTTATTATTATTTTTTCCTAGAGAGATTTCATAATTTTTATGGAGAACTAATTCCATTGCTTCGGATTTGAATCCTAAACCGTTTGTTTAATTCAATTGAGGTATCTATTTCTTTATTCCTGAATCCCTATTCATAGTTTTACTTGTTTTAATTGATAAATCGTTTCTAGGGTTTTGAGATTTGATCACCCTCTTTTCCCTTGTAATTGATTTAATGCTAGTTTAATCTTAAGTCTGTGTCAGATTAGGATTTTTCACAAGTAGCATCTTTGAGATTTATGCACGTGTCGTGGTAAATTAAAAAAGGGGGTAAAACTAGGTTTTGTTCTATTTGCGAAAGAGTAGTGAAATTCTTGATCTTAATTTCTTAAAGCTTCATCAATCAATATTGTGAATCTAGACTGTGTCAGTTAGGTTTAGGTATTGATTAGGGGAATAGGTGAGTGTGTCACTGCTTATAACCATTAATAAGAAAGAAATAGGGATTGAAATATATCCCGGATCAAGTGAATAGGGAGGAAGGGAAAGAAATTGTGCCGATGATATTAATTTGATAAACGGGGACGAAAACAAATCTGAAGTACTTGCCTTTAATTATTTTACAACCTAGTTTTCTTAATTTATGTTTTAGGAATTTAATTAAAATCAAACAAACCCCCAATCTTGTCAAGTGACAACTGTGCAAATAAGTAACCGTTCTTCAGTGGATCGACCCTGGACTTGTCCTAGTTGCAATTTTGTAGCCGAGTCTTGTCTTGGTAATTAATTTGTAGGCGTGCGAATTTAGCCTTGTCAAATTTTGGCGCCGTTGCCGGGGAACGGTGTTTATTTGTTTGCACTCTTATTCTTTTTCTTAATCTATTTCTTTTTTTTTCTTTTTCTTTTTCTTATTTCCTGTTTAGTGAGATTTATTATTATTGTCATCTTGTGGTGTGGAACATTTTATGGTCCATACCCATTCTGCTAATCATCCCCCTAGTCCCTTTGTTTCGGAAATTGAAAGATATTTCAGGATAGGAGAAGTTTGCAGCTGGAAGAGATGAATAATAATAACGATAGGGGTGATCATAAGCCATCTGTTTGTGCTGTTTATGTGAGGAGGAAAAAGAAAGTTGATGGGCAAATGGTGCCTATAGAGCCCGAACAGAATGTTGAAAAGAGTGTTGAGCCAGGGTTGGAGGTGAAGAAGAAGGTGGAAGAGAAAATTCCTGAAGAGAAGTACATTCCACCCGTGATTTCTGTTTATGAGCATGTCCCTCCGTTTCCTTATGCATTGAGGGAGGATAGAAAACCGGAGCCTGACAAGGCTATCTTTGACACATTCAAAAGACTAGAGAGAAATCAGAAGGAGCGGAGTCGAGGAAAAAGGTGAAAATTTTGGAGCATGTATCTGCGGTTTACCGAGAAAAAGATGCCGAAGAAATGTAGTGACCCTGGTATGTTTGTAATTCCTACCTTGTTTGGGGAAAGCAATTTACATAGAGCCATGCTTGACTTGGGGGCTTCCATTAATGTTATGCCTTATGCATTATTTGAAGACCTTAAATTGGGTAAATTGGAGGACACTAGGGTGGTAATTCAGTTGGCAGACAAATCTAATGCATATCCTAAGGGGGTGGTTAGAGATGTTGAGGTGAAGGTTGGCGATCTACAGTTTCCGACGGATTTCTTTGTTCTTGATATGGAGACGGATTTTGAGGCTCCCATTCTGTTGGGGGGGCCATTCATGTCTACTTCTGAAACTAAGCTTGATGTGACGAAGGGCTCTTTAACCATGGAGTTTGATGGGAAAGTGGTGAGTTTTAATGTGTTTGGTGAAAAGACCCTTCCCAAGAATGTGCGCAAGGTTTGTGCCATGGATTTGAGTGAGCCAATTATCAAAAATGGGAAAAAGGTTGAGAATGATGATGTTGAGTCTCCAAAAGTGAAGCCGGAGAAAAATAAGAAAGGAGAGCCACCAAGGGAGAAAAAGAAAGTGAAGTCGAAAAAGGGGAAGCTAAAATGGTCTCCAACGGGAAGGCATGTCAATGAACCGAATCATCTTCTAGAGGTAACTCAAAAAGATTACTTTCATCCCCCTTACATTGATGAGTCTCGTGTTTGTGGGGCCTCTCGTCCCATAACTTAGTTTAATTGGAGTATGCTATGCCGAGGGCTTACCCGGCATTTGGTCTAGCTAAAGACGGTAAAGAAGGGCGGCTTACCGGGAGGCAACCCGGGATTCTCATTATGTATTTCGTTGTTATTTTTGTTATTTTACATTTTTCTTCGTTTGGAATTGGTGCTACTAAGATATTTTTGTGTGTGGTGTTGTGCAGGGAAAAGCATGGAGAAGAGCAAAATCGTCCTGGGGCCTGATTCCTAAAAAAAAAAAAATAAATAAATAAATTAGTTACTGGAATTTGGGAGCGTCGACTCCAAAAATGGGGGAGCACCTGGTCCCAATTACTCAAAAACGAAGACAAGTTTGGAGCGGACGCCCAATGTGGACAGAAACCAAACCAAAAAGAAAATGTATTTGGTGTTGCAAATCCCCTTAGAGAATTGTTATATAAACCCGTAAAATTGTTGAGTAAACCCGTAAGTTAGAATTTTCAAAAATGCCATCGAGTGAAATGACAAAAATATCCCTAAATCTATCCCCTCATTCACTAATGTTAAATAAACCCGTAAAATTGTTGAGTAAACCCGTATACCATTTTCACCACCTTCCCCTCCCCCCCTCATCAATTTTCACCACCTTTCCCTCTTTCCCTCATCAATTTTCACCACCTTCCCCCTCCCTCCCTCATCAATTTTCACCACATTTTTACTTAATCACTCTTCTTTATTTTTTTACTCCAAAAAAAATTACCTCCTCCCTTTCCCTCCTCCCTTTCCTTCCTCTTCCTCTCCCAAAAAAAAAATTCATACACATTGTTCCAAGACAAGATTCAGCAGGCTCATTATGGATGCTCTACCATCGAATGTTAATGTAAGTCTTCTAACCATTTAAATTTGTTAAAAATGTCATTTCTGTTTCGTAGCTCCAATTCGGCCAGTAGTGATCGAAAATCTGTGTTCGGCCACCCCTACTGGAAATTCAGCTATGGTTCGGCCACACCCGGCCGAAATTTCAAAATTTTTCTGCTCTGGTTTGCCGAATCTGGGCTATTTTTCGGCCACCCCCGGCCGAAAATTTAAAATATGTCGGCCACACCCGGCCGAACCGTCGAAGAAAATTCGGCCACCACTGGCCGAACCTTTGTTTTTCTGCTTACACCTCCCTTATTGTTTTATTTAATTGTTTCAGTATCCCCTGGGTGACAACAACTATGTCTCGGTTGATTTTGAAAGCGTTTTGCGAGACTACACTCCAGAATTCACAATGCCTTTGTTTTTTCGAGACAAAAAAATAATGTTTGAATGGGTGCGTAAAAAGGGGAAAGAGCATGGATTTGTCATCGTAGTCGATCGGTCGGATAACGGGAGCCGTAATTCCGCTCCTCGAATGACGCTTGTTTGTGATCGCTGGGGGACATACAAGAAAAAACCAATCTCTCTGTCCTCTCAAGAATCTGTCACCTTGAACAGTTGGGGAAAAAAAAGAAAAATAGAGAGAGCGGAACAACAAAATGCGATTGTAAGTTTCAGTTGAACGCCAGACAAGTCACGGTTGATGGTGAATGGCAATTAAAAGTGGTTTGTGGCTTTCACAATCATCCGATTTGTGAATCCATGTTGGGTCACTCTTATGCCGGTAGATTACTGAAATCAGAGGATGAGTACGTGATAGAATTGTCACATGCAAATAGCCGGCCGAAGGATATTTTACATGGATTAAAAGAGAAATTTCCGGAAAACAAGTCCATAATACGGATTATTTATAATGCGCGAGTGAAGAACAGGGCAACTGAGCGTGCGGGTCGTTCTCAAATCCAACAGCTCATGTTTAAATTGACCGATCATGCTTATCACTTCGAATATCGGCAATGCGAGAATACAAATGTCATTAAGGAGATATTCTTTGCTCATCCGAAAAGCATTGAATTGATGAAGGCATTTCCATACGTCTTGTTCATGGATTGCACTTACAAGACAAATAGGTACAACTTACCTATGCTTGAGATTGTGGGCGTGACTTCAACCAAAATGACCTTCTTAATTGCTGCTGTATACCTAGAGGCTGAGAAAGAAGGAAACTATACGTGGGCATGCGAAGTTTTGAAATCTTTGATGGATCAATCATGTTTTCCTAATGTTATCGTGACCGATAGGGAGCTTGCCTTGATGAATGCAATTCGTGAGACGTTCCCAACGACAACTCATTTGCTCTGTCGATGGCATATCAACAGGAATATTCTAGCAAAATGCAAGAAAATGTTTGATATGCAAGAGATTTGGGAGGCGTTCATTCTCCATTGGAATGTAATGGTCAAAGCTGATACGGAGGCATCGTTTGATGACTATTTACGGCGATTATCAGAAGATTTCAGTCAATATCCTGATGCGGTCAATTATTTCCTGAACCAGTGGATTGTGCCTTACAAAGAAAGATTTGTCTCGTGTTGGACAAACCATGTTATGCACTTTGACAACTTGACTACAAACAGGTATATCGGGGGAACTTTATGTTTCTGTCATATGTTTTGATGTTTTGTTAATTATATGCTAATAAATTGCGTAACCTATGTTAGGGTGGAGAGTCAACATGACTTATTGAAGAAACAACTTGGATCGAGCCAGGGAGCATTTGAGACATGTTGGAAACAAATTCATAAACTCATCGAATGCTCCCATATTGCAATCATTGCCTCATTTGAGAAAAGCAGGACTGTGGTTCAACATAAATTCAAGTCATCGCTATAGAGTGAGGTTAGAGGCATGGTGTCTATAAATGCATTGGATTTGATTTTCAACTCGCTGGATTCTCTATATGATGGTAGCCGAGATCCATTGTTGTGTGGGTGTGCGGTGAGATCGGCATGCGGGCTCCCTTGTCCACATGATCTTGCACAGTTCATGCAATTCAACTCGCCCATCCCACTTGATAAAGTTCATGCATTTTGGCGTAAGCTAGATACCCTACCGATCATGAGTTACGATGATGATATTGAAGAAGAGATTCGAAATCGGTCCAATGAGATTCGCAATACTCTTGATTTAAGATTTGAGGCAGCTCCACGAACCGGAAATAATTTGATTGTTCGGAGAATGACCGAGATTTGTCATCCTGCAACAACAATGGCTAATGAACCTGACTCGTCTATGCTGCAATCATCAACCATACAAACATATATATACAAACCATAAATCCATACACCAACCAATCACCCCCCCCCCATACACATAAAATCATATACCATAAACTATAAAACCATAAACCAATTACTCCATATATACACACACATGAAATATAAAACCATAAACCAATTACTCCATAAACCAATTACTCCAAAAATAATTGTTCATACATGTAATTACCAAAAATAATTGTTCAAATACAATACCAAAAATAATTGTTCAAAAAAAACCAAAACTACAAATCTATTGTTGTCTTCTACCACCCCGAGAAGTTGATGCCCGCGTTGGGGTTTGAGTTTGAGTTTCTGCCAATGCTCTAAACATGACGTCCATAGCCTCCTCTAAACTCAATGAGCGGTCTCCATTTGTCCATCTCTCAGCAATAGGCATAATGACGTTTCGGACATTCATAAGCATATCCCACGGATTAGGGGCAACAACTTCAGTTGTCCTCCTGACAGCGTGAGACCGCTCAGTAATGGGGTGCACAATGGGGTGTGAATATTCAGAGTACCATTGCAGATAATTATCTGCAGCATGTTGAGGCACTCTACATCCCGGTAACTTGCGTTTATCGACGCAATTCGACTTCCAGTCATAGAATGACTGGGCAAACATGAACCACCCCATTTGAGACTTTTTATCTCCTCTCGCCATCCCAAGACCAAGTGGAGGGTGTGGAATTGTCTGCATGTACCCAAACTGTCGTAAGACCCGGTCGGGAAGATGTGGTTCCACCACATTACCGGCAACTATGGCACCTTGGTATAGCGCGACTCTAGGAATAGGATATTGAGCGCGGACACCTTCATACGGCCTCCAAATCACCTACAATAAAAACATAAAAAATATTAATATAGTTTCATTTAAGAAAACAAAAATACATGTGAAAATTATTACTAAAAAAATAATACTTACTTCCGTGTCCTGAATAATGTCAATATGTTGCCTCTTCACTTGCACGGAGGCAACTGTCGCTGGTTGAGCCCGAGGTGGTAGCCACTTCAATGTGAGCGGCAAATTGGGTAGATAGTAGTTGTTGAAACCGTTCCTAAACACAGGAAACCTCTCATAAACCCAAGCCTCCAACAAGGTTAAGTACCCGGAAATCTGATGGCAGTTAAACCTAGATCCTTTTCCTAGTTGCCGGTACAGAAAAGCTAACGCTCCGGCTCCCCAAACATAATTCCCTATTGCCCCATCATCTCTCAAAAAATCTAGATAGCTAGCGTTGACACATGTCCCGGTCTTATCAGAAAAGATTGTGCACCCCAATAAATATAAAAGATATGCCTTAGCAGCACAAATAGCTTTTCGGGGGTCTGAGGAGTACAACTGAGGGGAGAACTTCAATCTAAGCCATTCTAAATTGACCAATGCTCCCTTGGCAGGAATTCCATCTTTAGCAACTTTTTTCGTCACTCCTAAAACCTCACAAACCTTATTAAGAGGTGGCTGACTAGCATAAGCAGGACTCTCAAATAAGGGTGCACCTACTACCGGAAGCAATGTAAGACAAGACACATCCTCCAAAGCGATGGTCATCTCCCCAAATGGCATATGGAAACTATTAGTTTCCGGATGCCATCGCTCAACAAAAGCGTTGACCAACTTTTATCTACGTTGTCATACGCTCCACTTCCATTAACTAAGCACAAGAGACCGAAATTAATGATAAACATTTGAACCGACTCTGACACTTTATTCAACTCCAATTTCCAGTTTTTCAATTTTCCTATATGGTTAATACATTTTAAAATTCTATCATCTTTACCCTCCCAAATTGATTTAGCAATATGGGTTTCATAGGAAAGGAGTAATGTTTTGTACCTAGGCCCACCGGGATAAGACGTTACCTCCCCACCTCCCTCCTCATCATCCTCATCATCATCATCATCCTCATCTTCCGGCTCATCTTCCGGCTCGTATTCCCGTTCATCTTCCGGGTCACTATCATTTTGAGCCGGAATAAGGTCTATCCGAGGCTCAGGTGAGGTTTCCATAGGCTCATTGTAGACCGACAAGCGAGGATCAACGGTTAAATCCTCAACTGGCTCTTGGTTCTGTGAAGTTTGCCCTTGAGTACGTGCGGCTACTTTTTCACTCCTTAAGGAAGCAGTTGGAGGCCTTCTCCTTGTAAAAATTTTCTTAACTGCAATGAAAACATTAAAAAATCAAACTCGTAAAAATTTTATAACATATCATATCAAAATCAAGACTAACATCTCATTGACCAAATTAAGGAGTAATTTTAGATTCTAGTAATTTTGAACAATGCATATATAAGAAAGAAAGAACAAATCCATCAATTCCAAATCATATCAAAATTTTATAACATATCATATCAAAATTTTATAACATATCATATCAAAATCAAGCACTAAAAATTTTGAACAATGCATATATAAGAAAGAACAAATCCATCAATTCCAAATCAATTCCATTGAGCATGGTTCGGCCAAGTGTGGCCGAAATTTTGGCAATGGCTCGGTTGGACATGGCCGAAAAATTGAGCAGGTTCGGCCGGGGGTGGACGAGATTTTGAGCAGGTTCGGTCGGGGGTGACCGAAATTTTGATTTTTTTCGGTAGGGTGTGGCCGAATTTGTGTAATAAATCGGCCAGTAGTGGCCGAACCCTTCAAAACCCAGATTTTCGAAATTTTTCAAAATCAAAATCTCAATCTCTCAAAATAAAGCAAAATTAAAGTAATTTTAGATTGAAGAAAGAATAATTACCTGATTTTTCTAGGTTTGACATCTTGAATCTTGAATTGGGGTTGAAAATTGCTTCTTGTTCTCCTTCTTCTACCTAGATTTTGCTTCTTCTTCTTCTTTCTTCTCTCTCTCTCAGCGTTCTCCTCTCTTCTCTCTCTAATTTCAAACGTCTCTCTTTCTCTCTCTCAGGGGCGGATCCAAGGGGGGGCAGGTGGGGGCACTCGCCCCCCCCCAGCGGCGGAAATGCAGTGGAAATTTTTTTTTTGCCCCCACCATATTTTTGTTATATATGTATATATATAATTAACTTCAAGATTAACAGCAGTGAGTGGTGTGGTTCAGCGGTAGAAGGGGTGAAGTTAAAGTCTTTGGTGTTTCCTTTCAAATCTATGTTCGAACCCTGCTACCTACATTTTCAATTAATTTTGTCTTCCATCTTTGCTATTCTTTCTCTTAACAGTTTTGTTTTTCTCTTTCTCCTAATTTTCTCACATTTTTTCAATCTTAATTAATTCGTTAGGCTTTTCCCATTTTTTTTGTTTTTGGTCTTTCTTCCTATTATCTCAAGTTTAATTAGCAAATTTGAATTTATTTTTTGTACGAGTAATATATTTTAATAAATTGTTTGCGTTAAATACTTCAACATTATTTCAATCGTTCTTTGAATTATTTACTTTTATCATTTTTGTTAACTAAAATACATTGTATTTCATGGATCCGACCCATTTTTTACTTGCCCGACCCGAAATTTTTTTTCCGGGGACGCTGCCCCCGAACCCCCGTGTAATCTTGCCCCCCCTCGGCCAATTCCTGTCTCCGCCCCTGCTCTCTCTAAGGTTTGGTTTGATTGTGGGTGAGGATGAGTGAGAGGGAGGAAGTAAATGAGAGTTAATTGGGTGGGTGGGTGTGGGTGTGGGTGCGGGTATGGGTGTGGGTGTGAGAGGGGTATAAAGGGAAAAGTGAGGGTTTATTTTAATTTTTTGGAATGTTTTTAATGTTACGGATTTACTCAACAATTTTATTTTACGGATTTATATAACAACTCTCATCCCCTTATTTCTCCCACTTCCTTCTTCCTCCTTGCTTCATCACTCTCTGCTCTCTACGCCATTAACACCCCAACCCACCATAAACAGCCGTCGCCCCTCACCTCTTCGCCTTCCTTTTTCCTCTCCCTCCTCCATTAGCAACCCTTCACCCTCTCCATAACCGAAAAACCCTACCCCCACCATACTTTCTCTCTCTACCCATAAACCCACACATTCCGCCCATAACCCCAAATTGACCAAGCCCCCCATCTAAACCTTCAATTTCGACCCTATATAAACCGATTTCAGCTGTTAATTTCATCTTTGATTATGTAGATCAAGTGCTGGGATCATGTGTCAAGAAACTCTCTAGCAAACCAAGAATAGAAGATAGTAGAGCAACCAAGCAAGTTGTTGCGCTTCTGAGTGCTCCGCTAGAGAAATATAATGATATTGTCACTGCCTTGACACTTTCTAATTACCCTCGTGTAATGGAACATCTTGACAATGGGACAAATAAAGTCATGGCAATGGACATAATTCAAAGCATTATGAAGAACAACACTTGTGTATCTACTGCTGACAAGGTTGAGGTGCTATTTGAACTAATAAAAGGGCTTATAATGGATTTAGATGGGGATTCAGATGAGCTTGACGAAGAGGACTTTAATGAGGAGCAAAATTCAGTCGCCCGTGTTATACACATGCTGTATAATGATGACCCAGAAGAGATGCTAGAGATCATTTATACTGTGAGGAAGCACATTATGACAGGAGGCCCAAACCGTTGGCCATTCACAGTTCCATCTCTTGTTTTCTCTGCATTGAAGTTAGTGAGGCCATTGCAAAGCCGAGATGGAGATGTAGCTGGAGAAGAGCACTTTACGAGCACGTTAAGTGGCAGATTTTAGTCTCGGTCCTCTTGGCGATGCTTGCGTTGATGGTACTATCTTACTTCCTCTTTACGCGTTTGATCTTTATTATGATTTTATTCGTCACACTGAGGACATTGTGAGATTGAAGCGTGGGGGAATTGAGGAGGTTGATTTATGTTGTAAATTGAAAAAAAAAATAAAAAAATAAATAAATAAATAAAAATAATAAAAAAAAAAAAATAAGAAAAGAGTGGCTAGGTGAAAACCCGAGAGGGCACTTAGGCAAAAGGAGAGGGTGTGTTGAAAAAAAAATTAATAATAAATAATAAAAAAAAATATTAAAAAAAAAAATGAGAGGCTAAAGCGAAAATCCGAAAGGGCGCTTAGGCAAAAGGTGAGGAAGTGAAGCATTGCATATCCTTTACATCACCGGAGTTGGAGACACAAGGGAGGATTGGAGCGTCGGATAGGATTGATCATTATTGGCGTCCCTTTGAAGCTCAAAGCTATGGAATTATCATTTGATCTCTTTTACCGTGGACTTGTTCTTCTCTAGCAGAATTTGCTTCAGTCATGGTGATGACCTCGAGGTAGGAGACTTCATCCACGATTTTAGTTGCATCCAAGATTTTCTTTTCTGCTGAGGTTTTCTCACTGATAGAGAGTGAATGGGTGTCGTAATCCTTGCTTTTACCCCAAACAACAAGATAAAGGCCTAAAACTATGACCATTTGCCCAACACCACTGTGAAATTAAGATATCAATGAGTTTATGTTCACTTTAAGTGTAAATTTTTTACATTAGATAGAGTTAGAGATCACCTTCCTAAGCACATTTGTTCTGCTAAGATAATGGAGCTCATGACAGCTACAATAATCATGCTTAGCGGATTGAAGGCTGTCACAAAAACTGGACCTCTGGCTTTCATTATTATTCCCTGAATGTAATAACCAAGACCCGAACAGACTATTCCCTGCATGTAACAAGAAGAAGACGGAGGGGCTTAAATATATACACCTATTTTATTTTTTTGAGACAAAAAATGGAGAAGGGTAAACTTTTCGGTATATATTTAAACCTATTTTAAATATATACACCTTCTCCATTTTTGTCTCAAAAAAATAAAATAGGTGTATATATTTAAGCCCCTCCGTCTTCTTCTTGTTACATGCAGGGAATAGTCTGTTCGGGTCTTGGTTATTACATTCAAGGAATAATAATGAAAGCCAGAGGTCCAGCCAGGATGTACCTTCATCCGCTAAACATGATTATTGTAGCTGTCATGAGCTCCATTATCTTAGCAGAACAAATGCGCTTAGGAAGGTGATCTCTAACTCTATCTAATGTCAAAAATTTACACTTTAAAGTGAACATAAACTCATTGATATCTTAATTTCACAGGGTTGTTGGGGCAGTGGTCATAGTTTTAGGCCTTTATCTTGTTGTTTGGGGTAAAAGCAAGGATTACGACACCCATTTATTCTCTATCAGTGAGAAAACCCCAGTAGAAAAGAAACTCTTGGATGCAACTAAAATCGTGGATGAAGTCTCCTACCTCGAGGTCATCACCATGACCGAAGCAAATTCTGCTAGAGAAGAACAAGTCCACGATAAAAGAGATCAAATGATAATTCCATAGCTTTGAGCTTCAAAGGGATCTAAAATTCAAAGAACTGCCCTTAGCTCAGGAAGGAAAACAGCAATCAACATCATCTGCATTGGACATTGCTCTTTCAGTTTCCTTTTTATGGTAAGAGGGGTAGGAAAGGAGAAAAACAGCACTAGGAGAATCTAACCATTAGTTGGCAATTCACGAAAAATGAAATTACGCCCTCTACGTGTATGCTCAACGGACACTTCCCCCGAGGAAAAAGAAGCCATTATCGAAGAAGAAATTGAAGAAGGAAAAACTGAGGCAAGGTGTTTCAGCTCCTGGAGAATAGACAAGCAGCATCTTAGAGCTCCCTTGTGCTGTGAGATGTTTACACTATTTTTCTTTTTCTTTTATTTTTTTTCCTTTTATTTTTATGTAACATTAAGAGGAGGGATTAGCTTGATTACTAGAAATTACCCATCATGTTCTACGAGTTACTGGGTCCGAGAAAATTGGCACAGTTGCTTTTGTTGGAAAAATTTGTTGTTTGTAAAGGAAATTGTGTATTTTTCTTAATTGAATCGTTTGTCGTTCGACAAAGATTATTGTGGGTTTATGTTCCATTTAGTGAGAACATTAAAATGGTATATCTAGATGTCCAATTTATTATTGGATGTGAAGGATATGATAGCTCAAAATTGATGGGTTTAAATTATAAATTATGTTTTAAATTTAACCCAATATTGAAGTAATGGTAAATTGATTAATTGGGATCATTACTTGCAATAAGAGTTACAAAATGTGGAGAGACTCCCCATGATTGCAAGTATAATATCTCTCATAATAATCAAGTTTAATTGGGGACTTTTGGTGAAGCTATAAGTGTGTAACCACAAATGAAAGAAATATTTTTTCCTTCAATCTTCCTCCTTCCTCTTAAAATTTGTTCATCTTTTTCTTTGGTCTCCTAGATTAGTTTTGAGTGGTGATTTTGTTTAAGCATAGTGAGATTCGTCGGAAAACTTTAAGTGCAAAGTTGTTCCGGTTCATCCGTTTTATCCTGGGAGACTAACGTCCATTGAAGACCTCGAGCACTCGTAGTGAGGGGGCGAATTAGTCTTAAGGAGAGTGTGTCACACACGACTCGGATTCAAGCAAATTCAAGATGACGATTCAAGGAGGTTACGACACGGATTCAATCAAACTCAAGACAATGAATTTACGATTTTCTCTTTATTATTTTTATGTTGTATATTATATTTCAATTCATTGTAATTCTTTTCTCATTTGTGCTCGATTGTATAGATATTGTCTAACAATCTTAAGACTAATTCTCCTATTTGAGAAATAATTACAGATTTGAAAAATTCGGTGGATCAATGATCACAAGAGAAAAGATGTAAAGAGATGGTAAAAAGAGACGGGAAATTGATGGAAAAGAAGCAAATTTCTAGCACAGATTTTCTATGACCATCTGTGGAAAAATTCCATTTCCCGGTTCGTTAACCGTTGGATCGAGCTCAAATTTGGTGGGCATGTTCCTGACTTATAGAAGAATATTCTGGACGGTGGGATCGAAAAGTTATTATGTGAAGATGGAGATAAAAATTCCAGAACAGAACAGTTTTTAAGGCTAAATTAATTACTTGAACTTATAGTGAATTAACGGATGAACATCGAGGATGTTGAAACGATTGTGTAAAATAGTTGTGGTGATGCCACTTCTAGTGTTTATACAATGGATGATAGATCTCTTATGGTTCATGGAAATCATAGTGAGAAAAAATTTTTTGAAAGTTTGTTTGAACTAAATTGAGGAAATGAACGGTTAAAGATGTCATCTTTAACGTTCTTATGGTTCACAAGAATCATATTGTGAAATGAATAGTTCATTGGAACTATGTTGAGAAAATGAACGGGTAAAGATTTAGTCTTTAACGTTGCATTTTATAAATGAAAAGTTCGTTGGAACTAAGTTGAGAAAATTAACGGGTAAAGAAGTACTCCCTCCGTCCCGCTTATTACTTCACCATTTTGGCTCCGGCGCGCAAATTAAGGTGAAGAAAATGTTGTGAGTGTAATTTGAAAATAGGAGAGAGAATGAGTGGAGGGAATAGTAAATTATAATGGTGTTGTGAGTATTAAAATAATGTAGGAGAGAGAATGAGTGGAGGGAATAGTAAAGATTCCTTTGCCAAAAAAGGAAAGGTGAAGCTTTCAATGGGACACCCAAAATGGCAAAAAGTGAAGTTATCAGCGGGACGGAGGGAGTAATCTTTAACGTTAACGAAAAGTTCGTTGAACTAAGTTGAGAAGATGAACGTTGAAAGATGTATTTCTTTAACGTTGCATATTTTCAATAATCTATTGACAAAGATGATAGGGCTTCTTGAACGGAGTTGTTAAATCCTATTAGTGTCAATAGTGATAAAAGTCACAAAAATAAAAATGGAGCTTCTTGAAAGAAGTTGTTAAATTCCATTGTTGTGAACATTGAAAAATGTTACAAGAACAAAAACCATAGGGCTTCTTGAAAGAAGTTGTTAAAACCTATTGGGAGAATATGTGACTAATGTCATAAAGATAAAAACAATAAGACTTCTTGAAGGAAGTTGTTAAATCTTATTGTTGGTGATGATGACAAATAACACAAAATATTTAGAATGAAAACTTCTAAAAGAAATTGTGTATTTTGTAAATGAGAATATAATTTTTCTCTAATTTAGAGGTGCTCCAAGATGAGACCTTTAAAATTTTGGAATAATTAACCTTCAATTATAATTTCATTAAGGAATTTAGAGGTTTATAAATATGAGTAGTTATAAGAAATAAATTGTGTTAATTCTCCTATTGAATTAGCAATTTATTATTGGAGTTAATTCTCTAATTAATTTAGAGAGTTATATTTTTAACAACAAGGTTATAATTGTTAAAAATTAAAGCCAATGGTTGGTTTGTGTAGAGACAAATCTCTAATGGAATGTGGTTGTTCCAAATATATCGGATCACCATAGTGAGAAGTTAAAAAATTTTGTTGGCCTTGACTTTAAGTGATGGCAACAAAATATGTTCTACTTGACCACCTTGAACTTAGAGAGGTTTCTTTTGGAAGATCCTACAAAGTTGGATGAAAATGTGATGGATGTTCAAGCCGTGAGTGCGGTTGAAGCATGTAAATTTTCTTTATCGAAACTATATACTTAATGAATTGTCAGATTCATTATAAAATGTGTATAGTATCAAGAAAATGGCAAAACATTTGTGAGAGTCGTTGAACTACAAATATAAAATCGAGAATGCGGGTACATTGAAAATCATCGTAATCCGCTTTCTTGATTTTAAATAGTGGACTTCATAAATGAAATAAAAAAATCATATGGAAGAAGTGGAAATAGTCTTTCATGAAAAACCATGTAGAATGGATGATGTTGAGTGAAATTCTCAAGTGATGACAATAATTGAGAAATTGCTTCCCACTTGAAAATATTTTTAAAATCACCTCAAACATAATGAATGTTGAGGTGTGTGCTATTCGTCTTTGTGTTGGAAAAGAGAATAGAACTTTGGAGAAAAAGTTGTCTAACATTTCTTTTGGCGAAAGCAAATGTGTTGAAGCGTGCCTAAATGCTTAATACAAAGACAAAGTGGGTCAAACTTGTTTGAATTGTCAAAATCATTTGAAAAGTCAAACGTGTTTAAAAAGCCAAACTTGTTTGAAAAAGTCAAGCATATACCTTGTGTCTTGAGTGGCAATTGTGATGTCATCAAGAATGAAATTCATGATGTTTGAATGAATGAAATGAAAGGGCATTCAAGTGATTAATAATGAGAATGAATCTCTTTTTATAGTCAAACAAGACTTATCAAATATATGCTTGAAGCTATAATCAAGTCATATTGATGCTTGAGGGGTGAATGTTATTCACTAGATGATGGTAAAGTGTAAATTTTTACCTTTAACATTGCTTGCTAAAAAGCAAAATGTTGAATCTTATCTCTTTAAAGAAAAAGTTGAAAATCAACTTAATAAAGAGGTAGTGATAAAACACAACTAAATGTAGTTTGTGTATATGTTACACTAAATACTATTGATTGCATATGGTTGGGTATGCTTACAATAGTTGTGATTATATAATTCTTGTGTATGAATTCAAGATTCAATAATGGAATCATGAAGCACTTCTTTCTTTAAGAATATGTTTCCATATAAATTAAGAGATGAGGCAAACTCATTTAAACGGATTCATGATTCAATAGAAGAAGAAACTTATCATGAGAAATGATAAAGAAGAGGCATGACCTCAACATAGCAAATGAGGTAGGATAAGAAAATTCTATGGCCCGGATTTTCTAACCTCCATGATAGAAAGTGAATCACAAAGTTATAAAGACATTGAGCTCTTTGAAAGGATCTTTGTGGAAATAGGCCATTAAAAGTAAGATTGATTCCATCTTGGAAAATCACACTTGGAAACTAGTGGATTTACATCCGAGTAGTAAATCACTAGCATATAAGTGAATTTTCAACAAGGAAATGAAGATCGATGGAACAATCAATGAGTACAAGACTAGACTTGTAATTGAGGAGTACAAGAAAAATGAAGCCCTTGATTACTTTTATACTTATTCTCTCATCACGAGAATAAAGAGTTGTATTTGCAATTGCTGCATAGCAAAAATTTGAAATACATCAAATGGATGTAAATAATTTGAAATACATCAAATGGATGTAAATAACCTTTCTAAATGTCGATTTAGAAGAGAAAATTTACATAGAACAATCCGTGGGGTTTGTTGTATATGAGCAATGAAACAAAGTGTCCACAATGTACACCATGATCAAATGGTGTTAATAATGAAAATTGGCATTATTGCTAATTTTAGGACTACCCTGAAAATGTGGGGGTGAGTATACTTTGGAAAATAATTACCTTTCGAAAGGTTTCCCCAAGAAAACAATGAGATGTCCATATGAAATATGGAAACGTAGGCCTACGTACACTTATGAATGTGGGGGTGCTTCGCAAAGTAGAAAGTCCAATTACCAAATAAATTGAAATTGGTTAATAAATGGTGGATTATGTTTCAGATCAATGGAAATCATGTATTGATGCCAGATTCATGGAAGTGAATAAACGATACTTTGAATGAAATAGATCAAAGTATTGAAACGGTTCATGAAATGGAACCTAGAAGGAAATGTGCTAGTTTGTAAAGCCTTGTATGACTTGAGACAAGTACAAATAGGACATCAAAGGTTTGATTGTGTGGATATAAACAAGAGTGACTACATCACTTTGTTAATTAAATCCAAAATACGATTTGTTAACTAAGAAAAATTCTAGTAAATTTGATCATTTGATTCAAATTCAAGGAAAACTAATGGACTCGTTGTTAAACAAGTCATTAGATGGATATTCTTGATAAATTTGATAGGATCAATATAAAATCACTAGAATGAATTTGCGTTAACACTTGTCCCATGGATAAATCTTGTGGTAGCAAGATGTTATATTGCTAAAGTCAATTTATGATTGACATGACATATAGCAATGTGTGTAATGGTAATCTAGACATTTATGTCTAAGACATAATACCATTAAATAACTACTCTCAACTAATTTGACAATGTGAAATCAAATGATAAACGGATCCGTTAATCAAAGGGTTAAATAGAGAGTTAGTTGAAAGTTCGATGAGGGGAATGAGACGTAAGCCTCTTAAAAGTTAAACACAGCGGAAAACTCAATCTAGATGACTGGAGATCCCAAGAACTAGATTCAATGGGACAACCTAACTGTTAAAAGACTTGCAGCGTCACTGTGGGGGAACCAAACCCAAGTCCATTCCTGTTAGTGACATCCCGAAAGGACAAGGATAAGCTTATGGCTTTTAATGATTCTTACGCGTCGAAAATTCGAGTGGGGTAATAAAGGTTACCTTTAAGAAATCACCTATGTGAGAGAGAAGTGGGGCCGCTTCGAGGAGAAATATGTGAGGCTCAATTCTTAGACCCTCTCACAGAACCAGGCGCATGTTCAGGGCCATGAATGAACATAGCTATGAGAATTGAACTATGTTAGGACATTACTTGTGTCAAGCATATGATCGGCTACACAAAAAGCATAACGATTCAAGGACATCGCGTCTATCGATTTGCGAGTAGAGTAAATATGCTTGTACGAGCGAAGGTTCAATGGGCTTTTTTCACACCTATCGTATGCAAGTTTTCGTCTGCCGAACTCTATCACCAAACTCGTCATCAATTTCCTTCATGTGGGGGATTGTTGGAAAAATTTGTTGTTTGTGAAGGAAATTGTGTATTTTCCTTAATTGAATCGTTTGTCGTTCGACAAAGATTATTGTGGGTTTATGTTCCATTTAGTGAGAACATTAAAATGGTATATCTAGATGTCCAATTTATTATTGGATGTGAAGGATATGATAGCTCAAAATTGATGGGTTTAAATTATAAATTATGTTTTAAATTTAACCCAATATTGAAGTAACGGTAAAATGATTAATTGGAATCATTACTTGCAATAAGAGTTATAAAATGTGGAGAGACTCCCCATGATTGCAAGTATAATTGCTCCCATAATAATCAAGTTTAATTGGGGACTTTTGGTGGAGCTATAAGTGTGTAACCCACAAATGAAAGAAATATTTTTTCCTTCAATCTTCCTCCTTCCTTTTAAAATTTGTTCATCTTTTTCTTTGGCCTCCTAGATTAGTTTTGAGTGGTGATTTTGTTTAAGCATAGTGAGATTCGCCGGAAAACTTTAAGTGCAAAGTTGTTCCGGTTCATCCGTTTTATCCTGGGAGACTAACGTCCATTGAAGACCTCGAGCACTCGTAGTGAGGGGGCGAATTAGTCTTAAGGAGAGTGTGTCACACACGACTCGGATTCAAGCAAATTCAAGATGACGATTCAAGGAGGTTACGACACGGATTCAAGCAAACTCAAGACAATGAATTTACGGTTTTCTCTTTATTATTTTTATGTTGTATATTATATTTCAATTCATTGTAATTCTTTTCTCATTTGTGCTCAATTGTATAGATATTGTCTAACAGCTTTTATGATAGGCAGAAGGATTTCTTCATTTCTATGCTTCATTTTTACTTACTACCTCCTCCTTCCTAAAATAATACTCCCTCCGTCCCATATTACCTTGCCCATTTTGCTATTTTGGGCGTCTCACTTTAAAGTCGCACTTTCCTAAAAAGGAAACTTTTTAATACTTCTTTATTCATGGGACCTACTTGTCATACTCACTCAAATTTACTATTCTCTTCACTCATTCTTTCTCCTACCCACTCACAACTCTTACTTTAATAACATTATTCCTTATTTTCCGTTCTCAACAGTAAATGAATAAACTATTATGGGACGGAGGGAGTATAAATGTGACTTTTTTTTTTGTTAAGTTGATTGAACTTAGCAAACAACGTCAACAAAGCCTTAGTCCCAAAATAATTTGGAATCGGCTTAACATGAATCTTCATATGTTGTCATGAAAGAAAAATAAAATAAAAATAGTGATAATAAAAGAGTAAATATAAAATAGATTAAAAAAAACATCAACCCCCTTTATCCACATGAATTTTTGCTCTCCACTACGACCTCTTTAACGCCATTTTTTCATCAAATTCAAGTAAATTCATATCATTTTTAATCTCTCTAATCCAAGTTTGCTTGGGTCATTCCCTACCCATTTATTTTTTCATCCAATTCAAGTAAACTCATATCATTTTCAATCTCTCTAATTCAAGTTTGCTTGGGTCTTCCCCTACCCCTCCCCATTTTATCACTTCTCCACTTTTCAGGCCCCTAACCGGTGCATCACTTGATCTCCGTCTCAAATGACCAAACCACCTTAGACGGTTCTCCCTCATTTTATCCTCAATGGACGTAACTCCTACTTTACCCATGATCATATTATTTCTCAATCGATCATTCCTTGTATGCCCACACATCCATCGTAGCATACGAATCTCCGCTACACCTATCTTTTGAATTTGACAATGTTTCACGACTCAACATTCAATGTCATAAAGCTGCGCCGACCTAATTGCCATGCGGTAGAATTTTTCCTATAATCTATGGGGCATGCCGAGATCACATAGAAACCCTGTGACACTCTTCAACCAACCTGCTTTAATCCTACGAGCCACATCTCCATCTTTCAAGATAATAGATCCAAGATAGCGAAAAAACTCAGAAGCTTGGACTATCTTTCCATCGAATGTGATCACCCCTGGCTCCCAACTTCCAACTCTGCTAAACTTACTCTCCAAATACTCAGTCTTGATTCTGCTCAGTCTAAAACCTTGAGATTCCAAAGTGTGTCTCTACAACTCCAATTTACTTTCAACATCCTCTTTTGTCTCATCAATCAACATAATAATATGCGAATAACATACATCATGGCATATCATCTTGGATTGACCTCGTCAATTCGTCCATTATTAGAACAAATAGGAAGGAACTAAGTGCAGAACCTTGATGCACTCCAATAGTAATATGAAACTCTTTTGTCTTCCCAACAATAGTCCGTACATTAGTGCTAACTCCATTATAGATGTCCTTGATAATATCAATATATTTCTTTGAAACGTCTTTTTTTGCTAAAGCCCACCAAAGTACCTCTATTGGCACTTTTTCATACATCTTCTCCAGATCAATGAAAATTATATGCAAATATTTCTTTTTATCCCGATATTTTTTCATGGTTTGTCTCATAAGATAGATTGCCCCCATAGTTGATTTTCCGGGCATAAATCCAAATTGGTTATCCGAAACATTCACAATTCTCCTTAGCATTTGTGCAATCACTCGTTCCCAAAGTTTCATAGTATGGCTCATTAGTTTGATCCCCCGATAGTTGGCACAATTTTGGACATCACCTTTGTTCTTATACAAAGGGATCATAGTACTTTTCCTCCACTCCAATGGCATTGTGTTGCTTCTCCATATCTTGTTGAATAGTGTTGTTAACCAATCTATTCCTCTCTCCCCAAAAATCTCCAAACCTCAATTGGTCATTCGGCCCTATGACTTTCTTCAATCCCATTTTTTTCATTGCCATTTCCACTTCACCCTTTTGAATTCTCTGAATAAAATCTCGAATGAATATTTAAATCTCCAATATCCTGCTCTTGATCGTCATTGAACAAGGTATCAAAGTACGAACTCCATCTATCTTTTATCTCCTTATCTCCGATCAAAACTCTTTGGTATACATCCTTCAATCATTTAACCCTTCCAATATCTCGTATCCTCTTATCCCTCATACGAGCAAGTCTAAAGATGTTCTTTTCCCCTTCTTTTGTATCCAATCTATCATACAGTTCCCAATTAGTCTTTGCTCTTGCGTCTCTTACCGCTTTATTTACTTCTCTTCTAGCCTCTTTATACTTCTCATAGTTCTCATCGCTACTGCACTTTCCCAATAATTTGTAGCATTCTCGCTTGCTTTTTATTACTTGTTTTACTTTCTCATTCCACCATGATGTGTTCTTACTTAGTGGCACGCTTCATTTAGATTCTCCAATGACTTTTTTCGCCACCTCCTTTATGGTATGCTCCATCTTAGTACAAGTCGAATCTATATCCATATACTCCATATTACTCGACCAAATACCGGCAATGGTCATCTTAGCTAATAATCTCTGTTGATTTTTCCCTTGAAACCTTCACCACTTGATTATAGGGTCTACTTGTGATTTTCTCTTCCTTGAAATTCTCCTACTTCGAAAATCAAGTACCACAAGTCTATGTTGAGTTGCTGTACTAACCCGGAATAACCTTTCAAATTGTGTAACTCTTTCTACAAGCGTTTCTTACTAAAAATAAGTCAATCTGACTCGCATTACCTCCACTACTATAAGTCACCAAGTGAGATTGTCTCTTATTGAACCAAGTGTTCATTATACTCAAGTCATATATGCCATTAATCCAAGATACCATTTCTTACTTCATTCCTCTCCCCAAAACCAAAACCTCCATGAATGCTCTCAAAGTCGTTTCGACTAGACCCCGCATGTCCGTTAAGATCACCACCAATGACTAATTTCTCACCACTGGGTAGCCGTTGCACTACCTCCTCCAAATCTTTTCAAAACTCTTGTTTAATAGACGCATCAAACCCCACTTGTGGTGCATAGGCACAAATAATAGTTATAATCTCATCGCATATCACAAATTTAATACCAATAATCCGGTCACTCTTCCTGTGCACTTACACCACATCATTGATATACTCCTTATCAATTATGATACCTACTCCATTGGTACCCTTATTCTTTCATGAATACCACAGCTTAAAACCCCAATGCGATATTTCTCTTGCTTTCTCTCCAACCCACTTAGTTTCTTGTAGACACATCATATGAATCTTCTTTCTCATAACTTCCACCACTTCCTGTTAAAGAGCCAATGGTCCAAGATCCAAAGCTTATCCCATTACCCTTACCCCCACCACCACCATTGACTAGCTTCTTTACCCGCACTCGTCCGCATTACGAAAACTCTTGCATATTTGACACCACCCCCGGGCGTTGAGGTGGTGCGTCATTTTCGGGCAACAATCTAGCAACCTTTGCATACTTATCACTACACTCATGCCTATGAAGTATAGCGCGTCGCTGCTGAAAAAACGCCCCAACAATATTCATGTTCGGATTCAAGTCATCTTAATGTGACAATTTTTATGCTGGCCGTCACACGCCTATCACAACCCTCATCCTTTATTCTACGTTTAAATCCTTGGCGGATTTATTGAACTTTAGCAAACTCATTAAAAACTTCAATGATTCTCAATGAGATTCTAAAGATTTATATTTTGAAACATAGTTAATAATATTATCAATAGCGATTTTTAATGAAGATCACAAAAATTTCAAGAATTTGTCAACACAATGGAACTTGGAACTGCTGTTGCAAGTTTTTCATTCTGTCGGCCACAGAGCACGGCAGCAAGAACGCCCATAACAATGAATCAAACCGCAAACAGAACACTTTCGATATACTCATTATCAACAGCCTCTTTATCTATAGTATAAATTAAACCCCATTTTGCTACAGTTGTATGAATAGTATCAAGTGACAAATTTTTCATTTTGCCCTCACTATTTTGTCCCTTTCCCATTTTGTCCTTAAAAAAAAAATTAAATTTAAAAAAAAAAACAACGTGGCCTTGGACACGGGCTTAGGCTAGTTTATACATAATTGGCTTAACAAACATCATATTATGAGAATACAAGATTCTCTAAGTAGAAGCTCTGAGTGGAATACTCGAGCTCAATTACGACCCATGGTCTGCTCCCCAGGAGTCATCATAACAAGCTTCTGTTGAGCACCGAACCCGGGATGCGGGACCCGGCGACGAAGCTCACGGCCTTCCTGGCAAAGAGCACAAGCATGGCAGAAGATATGAGTAGCAAAGTCGCAAGCTGTCTCACACTGCTCCCGTTGCATATCATTCTCGAGTACGACTCCGCAGCAGCCACATGATCTGATGAATGCCTCACAGCTACCCTGTTTATTAATTTTTTAATAGTTAATAAATGTAAAAAAAAAATAAGGGAATGAAAACTACACTTAGTCCCTCCGTCCCGGAAAGTTAGTCCTCTTTTTTCATTTAAATGAACTTTGAACAATAATTTAAGTTACTTTTAATTATCCTAATGAGAATCTAAAAAATGTTTTTGATAATCTTTATAATGGTGTATCAATAATAAGTTTTAGATTTTCAATAGGATAGTTTAAATAAACCTAAATTATTGCTCAAAGTTCATTCAAACTAACAACGAAAAAAGAGGGACCAACTTTCCGGGACAGAGTGAGTATGAGAAATGACTTGCCTCGAGGTTGAACTTCCTGCGAATGGCTGTACGGCTAGGGTATGAGAACCAAGGGGCAAGGCAGTTCCAGCCGAAGAAAGAATTTCCGATCAAATACAAGCCAGTATAAGGCAAGCAGTGATTTGCAAAAGTCCCAGGTGCAGTTCCAAGTCTCTCAACATTGCCTCCATAGAGCACACATGGGGCCATAGTCCCTAGTAGACCTGCCAAATATAATGATTTTATATATCAGCATAGGAGATTTTCTTTAAAACCCACAAAAGCACATACTAGTAGGTGAAGGTATCTCAAGCCGGAGAAAGAATCTTGACAAGACATCCTACGAGTCAAGTCTCCTCGTGAGCTATTAAGATCATACTGGCTGTTTCTTATCAAAACAAAAAAAAAGACCATACCGGCTGTTACTATTTGCCACAAAGATTGCTCGAGATTCAGTCAAATGTTTTTTTTATAGGAATGCTTCGGATCAAATGTAAAGTGTATCATATCATATTCTGGTGTCAGGAGAGACTTTCAGTCAACTTAGTTGCATTCTATCGCAACATACTGCAATGTATGTGGGTAAATTTCAGTTCATGACCATCTTTCTATGCGGTATTGGAGCACATAAATTTTCTTAATATTCCCTCCGTCCCATAATGTTAGTCATATTAGACTATTCAAACATTTTGACAACTTATTTTCGTTTCGATCACTAACCTTAATGAGGTTTACTTAATACTTCATTACTCCCTCATCTTCCTTGGTTGCTAATTTCGGAATTTGAATGATTTTAACCTAACACTTGCGGATACGGGATCAACTTTTTGGGACAAACATAAACGCCAACCGGGAAAATCTTTATGGGGCGGAAGGAGTACATTGCAATCCTGGAAAAATTGTTAGCCTTTGCTGAATAATCATTTTCTGATATTCTAAAATGTGATCCTACACCCTCATATTCATAGTACATATTCTGGTCTTGCCCGGTTTGTAATATGTACAGATCAATCTCAATCAGCTTCCTTTCACTCTATCTTAGCATTCACCATATACACAATTAGAACTTAATCTTTTTATTTCAGCTACTCCTTTTCTCGCAAAATTTTCCTAGTTGACTAACATAATGTAACGTGAATGTAGGTCTAACAGAGCTCCTATAACAATGTCTTTTCAACCTAGTTTTATTAGATGACCAACTGTCAATATTTCCCTTTTTCAATACCAGTGCTCTAGACAAGATGACACATTTCTACAAAGAAGAATGGCGAAACATTCCCTAAGCACCATAATGAAGATAAGATCATTTACATCATCCACGTGTCTTCATCTGCTTAAGGATCTACTCTTGGTTTGAAACCCTAGCCACTCGAGCACAAAAAGTAATTGCTCCAAATATACCCCCTCCATCCCATAATGATAGTCCCCTTTGACTAATCAAAGATTTTAACATCATTTTTTTCATTTATAATGCTATCCTTGATGAGCTCCAATTATTACTCTTGAATAAATGCCAGTAGTGGAGTTGTTTAGTAATTTTATCATAGAGTAGTTTTGGAAATTCAATGGTTTTAATCCTTTAATTTAGGAAATGGGACTAATATTGTGGACGGAGGGAGTATATCATTCCCCCCCCCCCCAAACAATCCTGCAGGATCCGCAAGAAACACTACTTAATGAACTACCTCCCAAATTCTTCAACTAACAACTGAATATGCTTCAAATACCAATTGAAATAAACATTTTCATCTGCTGTTCACATGACTGTGCCAGCTACAAAATCAAACTACCAGATCAACCCTCCAAATTACTGTAAAATATTTAGAACATTCTTAATGTCTCATGCGTTTGATTTGAAGGAGAGGCACAAGAAGAGGAGTTCAAGAGTCTTAGCATCCTTGAAAAATGTTCTGGTTTTTAGTACATTTCATCAGTAACTTTTTGCCCTTCATGTGTTTTTGGAATGAGTACAAATCATAATTGAACATTCTTTACGCTAACTTTAAAATTTGTGCATTTTTTTTTCTAAAATTCGAAATAGCCGAAAGAGATTTAACTTAAAACTATCGTTCTCACATCTCTTGCTGTCTTGCACTTGTCCGCACACAGATTCATCTATAGACTTCTTCAATGAGCTTCACTTCTCAAAATATGCTGCAGTCTTTATGTAAATACTGTTTTTTTTAGATTTTTATTTATTCACAGTTCAACATTAATATAAGTTAAAAACCATACCTATGGACTCATCAATCTTAACCAATTTATAAACATTTCAATCTTCAACCATCACAAAATCTTCAAACAAACTATACAGGAGAATGTTACTACATTGACGAGTTTATTTTTAAACAATAGTTACAACATACAATCAAAACTATAAAATTGTTGTGAATTGCTGAATTTAAAACATTTAATCATATAATTCGATCAAATATTTGCAATTACAACACAATATGCAGCAATTGAACAATTTGATGTTAAAATATTAAAATCATCAGATCATAGATGAGCCAAATCGCAATGGAGATCTCCATTGGAATGCAAGCACAAACCCTAATTCAAAACAAATCCTAAAATAACGGTAATAATCATGAAAAAGAAAAAGAAACTCACAAACTTCGAGATCGCTGCTGCAGAACTCATCGTTCCGTCCAAGGCAGGCGCAGAGGCTGGAATCCCAATGAGCTCGGGTAGGCGCCATCGCCACCGGATGCCCATCAGCTGTCCAACCGCAGGAGGCAGAGACGTGGGTATCGGCCGGAAACGACTGTTTGACCGGCGAGGCAGCTGGCGGTGGTGGAGCGGGAATTGGGATTGGATTTGGTTTCTTTATCTCATCGGATTGTTCTTGCCTGGGCAAAAGTGGATTCGATTCCTCGGGATATGCCATTTTGACGAATCAAAGAAATCGTTTGAAGATTTTCAGAGATTATCTGAATGACAAGAGAGAGAGAAACGTCAAGAAAAAGGGTTCTTTCTTTCTCTCTCCGATTTTCTTTTTTCTTTTCTTAAATAAGACGGGTAAATACTAAATACAGGGAACTAAAAATACGAGAAAGTAAGTAAATTATCAAAATAACCTTTTATATACCTAATTTTTTTTTTCCTACTTTCCCTCCCTTCTTCTCTCTCGCTCTTCCCTCCTTTCTCCGATCGCCGCCGTCGTCACCATTCACCACCAATGCACAGATCGGACTCCTCGTCTAGCCGAGTCGCATCCGACTTCCTTTTCTTCGCCATTAGAATTGTTTGGTCCGATTGAAAGCCCTAAATTGTCTTTCGCTCTCTATAAATTGTATTTTGAATTGTACCCTTGTTTTCGATATGGTAAATCGCCGATTTAATTTCCACAAAATCTAGGGAGAAACGCGTTTCTCCATAAGTTATGGAGAAACGGGTCCCGACATGTCGCGCGACAATGAGCTAGATAGCCAGAAACCTATGAAAGTGATATCCAGAAACCTTCAAATGAATATCCAGAAACCTTCAAAATGTTTCGGATATACATTGAAGGTTCTCGATATCCGTAAAACCTTCAATAGCAATTTCTGGATATGCCCTAACACATTTCTCGATACGCACCTAACAGCTTTTCCGGATACGCACCTAACAGCTTCGGATATACATTTCACATCCTTCTCGCTATCAAATACAAAGCTTCGGATATCAACCGCAAAGCTTCAAGCTATCAATGCAAAGCTTCGGATATCCGTGTTTTGGCCTTGGGTTTTTTTTTTCTCGATATACATTTCACATCCTTCCGCTATCAAATACAAAGCTTCGGATATCAATCAAAGCTTCTGGCTATCAATGCAAAGCTTCGGATATCCAAGCTTTTGGTCTTGGCCTTGGGTTTTTTTTTCTGGTTATCAAATGTAAAGCTTCTGGCTATGAAAAACACGTTTCTCCATAGTTATGGAGAAACGCGTTTCTCAGCAGACGCACTCTTTAATTTCTATCTTTTACTGTTCTTGAGGGAAATTGAATGGAATAGAACCCTAATTGGATGTCACACAGTCTGAAATTGCAGACTTGAAAGAGTTGACGGGAAAATGTATATACTGATATGCCTCGTGTGAACTCACACGAGACACATCTCGTGTGAATTCATACGAGATGTGTCTCGAAAACAATGTATTTTCTCGTTAATACATTATGAGCATATATCCAATTCGATAAAGTATAAACTCAAATAATCATATACTAGTTTGTAAAGAAAATAGGCTTTTATTTAGGGTAAAACAAAATAAAAAAGGATTACATTATTTTGGGACAAAGAGGCTATCAAATATTAAAATTTTAAAATATTTTGTTATTAATATTGTTTGCATGATGATATATATTATGATTAATTATACTCTAAGATGTTAATTGAATTGCTCAAAAAATAAAATGTTATTTAAATTTATACTTTATTGAGTGGGTTATATGGTTATTTCTTCAAGAATAATAATTATTATTTTTGGAATAAACTTATAAAACATAATATTTGAGGAAAAATTGATTAGTAATTATTAATTTATTTATATAATGTACACGCTTAATGAGCTCAAATATAATATTTGTATTTAAAATTATATTTTAATATTACATGAGATCCTTTAGTAATTTAATTTATTTAATAAAAGATAAAGACAGACTTTATATGAAATAGGGGTGAAGTAGACAATTTATTGCCTAAAGGGTGGTCATTGAGGCAAATTCGAACTTCAAGGGGAGGAATGAGACTTATTCAAACCTCAGGGGTGGTTAGTGAAATTAACCCGTTTTTGCTTTAATTTGTGAAGATAAGAAAATTTTCACATAAGCCCTCAAATTTGAAATTTTTTAGGTTTAGCCTCCGTTTGTTTGGGAGAAACATTTTCCGGAAAGTGGTTTCTAGAAAACATTTTCTGGAAAATGAAAATGTTTTCCAAAAATGACATTTGATTGTTTGGTAAATCTAAGAAAATTATTTTACAAAAAATATTTTCATGTGTTTGATAAATCGAAAAATAACATTTTCTAATGAAAACATAAAATGGGATAGGTACAGTAGGTGGATGGGGGTATGGGTAGGGTAGGTGGTGGGGAGAGGGTGAGGTAAGGGTTAGGATTATAATAGGGTAGAATAGTGGAAATGGTGTGGGTATGTAAGGTGAAGGTAGCGGTTTGGGGTGGGTTGGTAAGTGATTGAGGGGTGGGTAGGATAGGGTGTGGGGGTGGGGATTGTTGGGGTAGTTGTTAAAAAATAATTTTAATATTAGTAAAAAAAAATGACGGGAGGGCGGGGGACGTAGGAGAGGCGTTCATGAAAGTTGTTAAAAATAATTTTAATATGAGTTCAAAAAAATTGATGAGGGGGAGGGAGGGGGTGGGGTGGGGGAGGTTAAGGGAGGTTAGGATGGTGGGTGGTTTGGGGTGTAGAGACGGTAGGGAAGTTGTCAAATAATAATTTTAATATGAGTAAAATTATTTTTTTGACGGGGTGGGGGGAGGTGGTCGTAGGGGTGCAATAGAGTTGATAAAAAAAATAATAAGAGGAAAAAATTGAGGTGGTGGAAGGGCGGCAGGAGAGTTGATAAAAAAAAGTTAATATGAGCAAAAAAAAATTGATGGAGGGAGTGGGGAGGTGTAGTGGTGGGGGGTTGGGGGTTGAGAGGTGGGGAGGGGGGCTGGAGGGGTAGCAGGAAAGTTGTTAAAAAAATAATTTTAGTATGAGCAAAAAAAAAAAAAGTTTACGGGGGTGGGGGTGAGTGGGGGTGGGGGAGGGGGAGGGAAGTGGGTGGGGGTGGGGGAGTGTAGTGGGGGGGTTGGGAGGTGTGGGTGGGTGATGATGGGGTTAGGGGGGGTGATAGTGTTAAAAAGCATTTTGCGAAAAATGTTTTGAGAAGTAGAAATTCGGAAGTCATTTTACTTATAAACACAAGCCTATTTTTCATTGATCAGAAAATATTTTACGTTAAATTTATTTTCCAATGATTACCAAACATCAAAAAATGGAAAAAAACGTTTTCCGAAAAAGATTTTCCCTTAAACAAACGGAGCCTTAGTTCACATAGTTTATTCGTCCCTAAAGTATATCCCTCCATCCCAACTCAAGACTTATTTTCTTTTTTGTCCATCCCATCTCAATTAAAACAGTATAAAAGTTCTTATAATTTTTTATTCAATTAAACTCACTTGTTAGAGTTACAATAACAATTTACTTACTATTTCTATAACTCATTATTTCTCTTATTTACTTTTCATACCCATAACGCCTCTTTTACTATTAATATTAGTACCATTTTTCCTTAATCATCGTGCCCAACAAATTGATCCCGGTTGAGTTGGGATGGAAGGAGTATATCAAAAGATCTTAACAAAAAAATATACTCTCTTTTTCATAATCGAAGAGTTTTATTAAGAGTTTTCACAGTTATTAAGAAAATAAGTAAATAATTGCAAGTGGATCGAGAACATATTGTCCAAAACACTATTAATTCAAGTGGTGAAAAAGTAGGATAGTAAGTGTTTTTTTTTTGTTTTTGTAAGGAGATATAAATGTCCAAAAAACTATTCATAATTTGTCATTTTGAGAATAAAGCTGAGTGGAACTTTTAATCTAGAACATACAAAATAAAAATAAAAATAAAAATAAAAATAAAAATAAAAATAAAAATAAAAATAAAAATAAAAATAAAAATAAAAATAAAAATAAAAATAAAAATAAAAATAAAAATAAAAATAAAAATAAAAATAAAAATAAAAATAAAAATAAAAATAAAAATAAAAATAAAAATAAAAATAGACATGTTAGCTGGGATCAGAGGGAATATACAATTTAAATAATATCAATAGACATGTTAGCTGGGATCAGGAAAGGCTAACAAGAATTCAATTGGACATTTGTCTGGTTTAGGAGTAGTACCATTATACTATGCTCTGAGAAGGCTTAATCTGCGGGACTGTAAACTGTCTGATGAAGATATCCCCGAAGAAATTGGTAGGTACTCACAAGAACTCCGGGAGTTGGATTTAGCTGGAAATAGACTTACTAAACTTCCATTGAGCTTTGGGAAGTTAATCAATCTTGAATCACTATGGTTGGACAACCGGAGCATTCTTCAATCCATTCCCAATCTTCCACCTAATTTAGAGGCAATAATGGCAAAAAATATTCATTAATTAGATGGAGTTTTGGTGGTGCCGTGGTGGTGTTCTTTGGGTTTCTACTTTTTGGTATTGGACTTTGGTCCGCGGCCATGTCTAAGGACGAGAATGCGCCTGATTACTTTGTTACGTCCATTATCTTTTCTTTGGGCTCGTCTGGTGCACAGTTTTATAAACGGAGATTTTTTAAAACGGAGTTTTTTTTTGGCCGCTATAATTTTGAGCGGCCAAAATATCCCCAACTTTTTAAAATTCAACTGTCTAAAACTCTTGACTAACACGCTTAATAAAAAAAAAATTGAGTTTTTTTATCTCCGTTTTAACAAAAACGCTCGATAAGACGGGGCCTTTTATGATATCTACTTTTGTTTTACGTTCTTCCATTTCGTCAAGGAAGTACGGAATCTATAGTGTATTTATTTTTTAATTTGAACACATTACGAGTTTAATGATTCTTAAGATACTAGCTTGTTATTGTGTTATTCCTTAATTGCACTATGTTAGTCTCATTTTTTAGTTCCTATAGTTTTTATCAAGGTTTTAAAAAGCGCTAGGCGGATGCTAGGCGGCGGAGCCAGACCTAGCACCTAGGCGGGAACTAGTCGGGATTAGTCGGGACCTAGGCGGAGCTTAAAACTAGGCGTTGGAGAGGGGTCTAGCGCCTAGGCGCCCTTAGGCGGGTCTTTTTAGAAGAAAGGTTTTTATGTTAGATTTTGATTTGTCTACTTGTCCCTCGAAAAATTGGCACGCGTATAAATGTTAATGTTGTGGTATTCACATTTTGATTTGCAAAAGTTGCAAGAATAGAATGGACAAGACTTCATAATAATATGGTAAATCTATATGTTAATTCATCTTTGATTACATTAACTTGCAGCAATATTAGAGAGAGCTCTGTAAACGAATAATCATCTGCAAGAAAATAAGAAACAGAAGAACTCACGAATAAAACAAAGAAAGACGCAGGTAGAAGAGAGGAAGAAAAACACGGCAGAATTTTGTGGAGGAAGGAACCTGAATCAATGATTATCCTTATTTTAATGAATCATGATTATCCTTTGTCATATTTATACTCATTCACTATTTCCTTCACTCATTCTCTCTCCTAATTCACTATTACACTCACAACACTTTTTAAATTTACTATTTTCTCCACTAATTCTCTCTCCTATTTTCAAATTACACTCACAACATTTTTTCTTTCCACCTATTTCCTTAATTTGCGTGACAGGCTAAAAATGGTGAAGGATTTCCTGGAACGGAGGGAGTATCTACATGTTTTTCTGTGTTTTGAGACCTACAATGAACTATTTAAGATACTCCCTCCGTCCATTTAGTAGGTTCACGGTTACTGTTTACACGTTTATTAAGGAGGGAGTATTATATTGAAAGTGTTGTGAGAGAGAATAGTAAATTATAGTGGGATAGGGTTAATATTTTAATAATATAAAGTTTCCATTTTAGGAAAGAAACAAAGTGTGAACCATGTAAATGGACGCCCAAAATAGAAAGTGTGAACCATGTAAATGGACGGAGGGAGTATATGATATACAATGAACTATGTTTCCTTAATATTCAGATATTGGATTTGGCCAAATCAATGACCTTATTTTAATGAATCATGATTATCCTTTGTTATATATCTACATGTTTTTGAGACCTACAATGAACTATTTAAGATATACCCCCTCCGTCCCATAAAATTTTACCCATTTACTGTTCCGTACGGAGAATAAGGAATAATGTTATTAAAGTAGGAGTTGTGAGTGGGTAGGAGAGAGAAAGTGGGGTAGAGAATAGTAAGTGGATAGTTGTTGTGAGTATGACAAGTGGGTCCCATGAATAAAAATATATTAAAAAGTTTCCTTTTTAGAAAGTGTGACTTATAAGTGAGACGCCTTAAATGGCAAAGTGGATAAGATTCTATGGAACGGAGGGAGTATGCTATACAATGAACTATGTTTTCTGATGTCTTTTGGCAGCTTTGACCCCTGCTGGTTTGTAGTTTTCCTCAGGCGTGTGACCACAAAACAAGACAAGAAGATGTTTAATATGTAGAAGTTGATGTCATTGATGCCGACCCCACAAAGGTGTAGAAGTTGATGTCATTCATGCCTGAAGGAATTTGCCTTACTAATCTCATCAAGGCAATTCCGTTCTTATCTTAGGAAGAAAAACACATATCTTTTTTGTTAGTCGATCCCAAGTTCATTTTTTGTTTCTAGTGGTTGAGTGAGAAATACTATACTTCTTCTGTTCCTAAATATTTTTTTACCAATTTCTTTTTCACAATTCATCTTATAATTGCAAAACTAAATGTTTAGAAAGCGAATAACAAAAACAATTTATGCATCTTTTCTATCAAATTTTATAAACAGTAAACATTTATGAGAAATTGCAATGATTTATATTTGCCTACAAAAAAAAAAAATGAAAACAGACCTAGGCTCCGTTTGTTTAGCGTAAAATATTTTCAGGAAAATGATTTCCTGCAAAATGTTTTCCGGAAAATGAAAATGTTTTCCGAAAATGAGATAAACATGTTTAGCGTAAAACATTTTCTCCATTTTCCGGTGCGAAACAAATACAGGAGCCCTATATACATTTGATAGTTGAGGAGTGCAGGAGAAGAATCAAAATGAAAACAGGCCTATATACATTCATGAGTTTCCCGATTCCCCCAAACAAACGGAGCCCTATATACATTTGATAGTTGAGGAGTGCAGGAGAAGAATCAAAATGAAAACAGGCCTATATACATTCATGAGTTTCCCGATTCCCCCAAACAAACGGAGCCCTATATACATTTGATAGTTGAGGAGTGCAGGAGAAGAATCAAAATGAAAACAGGCCTATATACATTCATGAGTTTCCCGATGGTGCGGATACAACTGCATAAAAATGAGAAGATAAATCAGAATTATACAATGAGTGGTGAACGAAATTTGGTAAAATTATGACAATAACAAACAATTTTTTTTAAGAAAATAGATGTTCTTTCATTTTGGGACATAGGTTTCTAGAAAATAAACATTTATTTTGGGATGGGGAGTTTCCAAAGGAATGCGTGAGAATTTCTTTTCTTTTTTTGGTTGCATTGTGAAAATTGAAATTGAATTAATGGTGTTGTTACCTGAGCTGAGCAGGAAAGGGGTACTCCACTAATTATTTAAAGCCCCCACAATAATTTGTTATCAATTTCGATGCGGGGCATGGGGGCTATGCGGGCCCAATAATCTCCTCTGTCCATGCTACACCTTTCTTTCATAAGTGGACTGTCATAGATATAAAGATAGGAGAGGGTAGGAGGTAGCATACAAAGACTGAAGCTTAGGACACTCCATGATGTAAAGCTCTTCAAGAGAGGTTAGGTTTTGAAGGCCGTCGAAAAGAGATTTCAGATTCCTGGGACCACATAATTCAAGACACGTTAATGATGTAGGAAGCGGACTCCCCACATCCGAAAGGGAACCGAGTTCTGGAAACTTTCCCTTAAGTGTAAGGTGAGTGAGGGAAGTTGGGAGACTATGCCCCCACTCTGTTATGGGCTGCTTCACATCTCCGATTCTTAGCTTTTTTAGGTTAGGAGGCCATCCTGTTGGGATGTGGAGTCAAAACCATGGATAAAGAAATTTGAACCGCGGTCGGAGGAGTTGGTGAGATCAAGGAGGATTCTTCTGCAGCAGATTTGTTTCCTATTTTGATTAGATCTCCTCTTGCATTGGTGATTCCTTTTGGTAGTAATATTTGGAAGGACTTGTGAAGAAAGAAGATTACTTTCTTGAGTAGGAATCCTTTTATTACTAGGATTTGATTTATTGTTCCCTATAAATACATGTGATAGCCTAGAGACAAATTGTAACATCTGAAAATATTAGAGAGAATATTTTTGGCTTGGTAGCGCCCCCGGACGTAGTTGTTGTTGCAACGAACCGGGTTAACAATTCTTGTGTGTTCCTTTGTGTGTGATTTATTTTTTGTGTGTGTTGCATCTTATTTATTCATTCTCAAGGCAACAACTGGTATCAGAGCTCTTGATTTTGTCGAATCATTGCTTGGGGTGTCTTTTGCTATGGATTTCTTGGGAGCTTTGGAGGATGGGAATAAGGTGGTGTTGATCGAAAAGTTTGATGGGACGGATTTCAATTTTTGGAAGACACAGATCGAGGACGTTCTATGGAACAAGGATTTGTATCTACCATTAAAAGAAAGGCCGGCGGACATAGAGGAAGCAAAATTCGAAATCTTGGATCGGAAAGCGTTAGGGATTGTTAGGCAAACGTTGACCAAGGATGTCGCGAAGAATGTTTTGGAGGCGAAGACTACCATGGAGATGTTGCAGATGTTGGCGAGCATGTACGAGGCACCATCGGCGGCGAACAAGGCTCATCTGATGAGGAAGCTGTTGAACATAAGGATGGTAGAGGGCATGTCGGCAACAAAGCATATAAGTGAATTCAAATCTACTGCGACCCAACTGTCTTCCGTGGCTGTTACTCTTGATGACGAGGTACTAGCGTTGATTTTACTTTCTTCTTTGCCGGAAAGTTGGGATACGACTGCGATAGCAGTTAACGTTTCAACGGGGAAAAGTGAAGTCAAGTTTGCGGATGTCGTTGATGTGATTCTTGGCGAAGAAATTCGTAGGAAGAAGCAAGGGTGGGACATCGGGGCTAGCACTAAGTGTCGGTGAAAAGAGTAAGGGTGGCAAGAAGGTGATTACTTGCTACGATTGTGGGGAGAAGGGGCACTTTAGGAGAAGTTGTCCGAAGCGGTCAGGCAGAGCGAAGGAATTGAATGTTGCGGAGGAGATAGCAGATGTATTAATCTTGGGTGGGAGCAGTTCAACTGATTCGTGGGTTTTGGATTCGGGCTCGACGTTTCATTCATGCACCAGTGCAGAAAGAATGGAGCAGTATGTTCCGGGTGATTTTGGGGTTGTTCGCTTGGGAAACGATCATCCTGTCAAGGTCATTGGAAAGGGGGTTGTTCGGGTCAAAGCAACGGATGGGACTGTTTTACGGCTACGTGATGTGCGACATATTCCGGATTTGAAGAGGAACTTGATTTCCATAAGGCAACTTGATAAGGAGGGTTGTGTGGTGACCTTCGGTTGTGGGACATGGAAGGTAAACCGCGGAGCTAGCTTGGTGGCTCGTGGCGGCGTGGAAAATATGTTGTATACCACATGCAACATGAATCGTTGGGGGAAACGAAGGCGCATCCCAATGATGAATGGTGGTGGCCGAGATCGCCATGGTGGGAGAAATTTCACTAAACGGTATGTTGATAGAAAATTGGGTAATGAAGTCGGCCGACGTGGAACCAATTTGGTCAACATGGGAGCGGGATCTAGAACGGTGATGCGATGGGTTGCAAAGAACACACAAAGGTTCCAAGCTTGTGATTGTGTGGGGCACGTGGATTCGCGCTGTTCAGATCGATAGTTAGCAAGCAAGTGAGCGGGGATGTGCAGGAGGATCATTCGGAATGAAGACTCTGAGCATGGTAGAACCGACAGCTATGTTGAAGCGTAGCTCGGCTTGAACTCACTTGGATAACTAGACAAGAGGCCTGGCGCTACCAACGCAATAGCCGGCCACCGAAATTTGTTTCAAGAGAGGTATCATGGATGGTTTGTCTCCGTGGGAGATTGTTGGGATGTGGAGTCAAAACCATGGATAAAGAAATTTGAACCGCGGTCTGAGGAGTTGGTGAGATCAAGGAGGATTCTTCTGCCAGCATTTGTTTCCTATTTTGATTAGATCTCCTCTTGCATTGGTGATTCCTTTTGGTAGTAATATTTGGAAGGACTTGTGAAGAAAGAAGATTACTTTCTTGAGTAGGAATCCTTTTATTACTAGGATTTGATTTATTGTTCCCTATAAATACATGTGATAGCCTAGAGACAAATTGTAACATCTGAAAATATTAGAGAGAATATTTTTGGCTTGGTAGCGCCCCCGGACGTAGTTGTTGTTGCAACGAACCGGGTTAACAATTCTTGTGTGTTCCTTTGTGTGTGATTTATTTTTCGTGTGTGTTGCCCTTATTTTTCCTCCTAGCTTGGATCCGTTCCGCTGCGGTAATTCACAACACATCCCCCATGAGGATAAGATTCCAGATTTTCACAACCGGTGATTCCTAATTCCTGAAGAGACTCCATATCATCATCGTACAACAACAATGACTTGAGATTCTTGCAGTCATTAATTTGAAAAACTCTCAGACAAGGGGGTAGACATCTTTCTGGGATGGACACTATGCCTTCACAACTATATATCCACAATTGAGTGAGATGAATGAAGCTAATAAAACACCCTTCCTGTAAGGGTTTAAGATTTGCCCATTCGTAGATGTGGATATTTTCAAGTGAGAACATGCTGTTGAGTAGCCACATCTTCTCTTTTGAATCCATCTCCTCTGGCTCCTCAAGATTCTCACAGTTATAAATAGAGAGATTCTTCAAAGAGGACGGTAGCTTCTTGCCTGTTGGTAATGATGTCAAGCACGGGCAATTAGAGATGTATACAGTTTCAAGATTATGAAAGCCCTCCATCTCCTCATTGTTGCTGCTCCTGCTCCCCGTCATCGCAATGGCCTCATTGTTTTCAGTTCTGGACACTAGTTGCTTTGTCGATGGAAAATAGTTCAGTTTCTTGCAGTAAAAGATGTGCAAGTACCGGAGGCTCTCACAACAATTTGGCATCTTCTCAAGCCTCTCACAAGTAAATAACCACATTATTTCGAGATTATGTGGCAGCACTTGCTCTTTCTCTCCCAATGATACAAGTCCTCTACAATTAATTATCGATAACGCTCTTAGTTTGGTAAGAATCACACAAGCAACTTCTTCTTGCCACAAATACTTCAGTTCCCCACAACCAGCAACTTCTAGTTTTTCAAGTGCTCCGAATCTGCTAATAATCCCCTCATCTAACTGAGTTAGACCTGCAATTGCTTGAATTTTCAAACTCTTGACTGAGGAAAGGTCAACCATACTTCTCAGTAATGCATCACTGCATCTACTAATTGCCAATACTCCAAGGGATGGAAACCTTGGAAGACGGACCTTGACCAATTTCCTGCATCCAAATATACATAGCTTGCCAAGCCGCGGGAAAACTGCTTTAACATTTTCGTGACAGTTGATAAAGTTTGAAGACCATTCCTCCCAATTAATCATTTCCTTAAAGCTTAGAATTTCAAGTGAACGGAAAACACCAATTTCAGGTGAACCATCTCCATAGAACTCGGGACCCACAGCTTTCACTCCGTCCATGCCTTCAATGAACAATTCCCTGAGGGAGAGTAGATGTCCAAGGAACGGTAAAGCTGTACAATTTTTGCAGCCACTGAGCGTGAGGTGCACCATGCATGAGAAAGAGGGATCCCTAACCCAACTAGGAATACTTGTTCCCCCGTAGTATGCAATTTCAAGCCTTTTCAAGCCTTCATGAGGCTTAAGCGTGCCAAGTACTTGTTTTTCAATGTCTTCATCTCGACAATCTTCAAAATTTCCATCCCATCTCAACTCCAAATTATCAAGACCCCCCTTACCCAATAAATTCGCCTCTCTTGCTTCTGTTGCACTACCAATGTTCTGCATCCCAAATATGGATAGTGTTCCTTTCAGATCTGATAGACCCTTCAACTCAGTCAGTTGAAACCTATTTCGCTCACCAATAACAATCTTTGTCAGCGTACAAAGGTTACTTAACATGCCAATACCGGAGGGCATCCATTTTAATTCTGGTGTAAGAGCAATATCAAGATGGCGTAGATTAGTCAAGTCCCGGATCCTTGTGGGCAACTGAATTAGCTTATCACAACTTCGTAACAATAGTGTTTGCAAATTATAGAGTTTACAAACAGATTCAGGCAATTGTGTGATGTCGGTTTCAGACATATTAAGGTACCGCAGGTGCCTCAAATCACCAATTGAGCTCGGCAGCTCATTTACCCTATATCCACTTAATGATAGCACACGTAAGCAACTTAACCTGGGTAACAGGTCATTCAAAACCTTGTTGCTCATATAGGAATATCCTGGATTTCCAACTACGGGTAAAAAGGTACGTAAATGCGGAACTTCAGAATAAGGCATGAACTTTCTTAAAGTGCCATATGCCTGGCGAATGAAGGACGAGTGTCGCACCATTTCAGAAAAACCTTGATTTTTCCCATCCAACCGAAAGCATATTTTGCCAGCAACAAACAGGGATAAGTCGTTAATAAGGTCGTGCATCAGAAACCTTGACTTTTCTTCACTAGAGCATTGGAAGAAGGACCTAGATAACAGCTCATTAAAATACTCCAAGCCCAATTCTTCCATCGAAATGTTTTCTTCTGTTTGAGTCAGTAAACCTTCGGCCATCCATAGCAGAATAAGCTCGTTCTTGTCAAACTCATAATCCTTTGGGAAAATGGAACAGTAAACAAACAATGGCTTCAAATGAGGAGGGAGATGAAGATAGCTTAACCTTAGAGCTGGAAGTATGTCATTGCCATGAGTGCTAAGATCCCAAATCTTGCTATTTAATACTTTCTTCCACTGTTCCAAGCTTGATTTAGTGCGGAGGACCCCTCCAAGTGACTTTGCTGCCAAAGGCAAACCTCCACATTTCTTTGCTATTGCCTCTCCAGTTTCTTTCAAACGTGGATGCTTATCAAAATTTGGTTCTTGGAGCGCGTGCCGGACTAGCAGAGATATACAATCATTTTCTTGTAGTGGCTTCAAATCGTAAGCTTCCATGGAACCCATTAATTTTGCGATTCCTCCAATGCGAGTGGTTACAATAATAGCACTTTCACGGGCACCAACCAGAAAAGGGACCCGGAATTGATCCCATTTTGCATAGCTTTCATCCCACACCCCGTCTAAAACAACCAGAAACTTTTTGTTGGATAGCTTCTCCTTTAGACGCACTTGAACACCATTCTGTTGTGAATATAGCCCTCCACTACCAAGCAAACCTACAAGAATGATTAGGGCACACAAACAAAACACAAGAAATAGAGCACAAAGAAGAATACAAGAAATTGTTAACCCAGTTCACCAATGTTTGGCTACGTCTGGGAGCACTACCAAGCCAGGACCTTGCACTATAATTGTTGTATAATGTTACAATTGAGTTTAGGAGGCGGAACATTGCTTTAATATATACTAAGGAATATAAACCTAGCCCTAGATGGTCAAGGGAACTGAAAAATTGCCTAAAACCCGGCCCAGGAATCCTTCACCCCATCAAGTGCGCGGTCGCCCTCCAGTGAGCGCGGCCGCCCTCAACACACGAGAGACCAGCACCAGTTTCTGCCTCTCAGCGCGGTCGCCCAGAACCTTCAGCGCGGTCGCGCACGAAATGAAGTCCTCCGAGCCAATTGTTTCTGTCCAAGTGCGCGGTCGCGCACCATCACCTGCGCGGCCGCGCAAGATCCCAGAAAACTCCGACGAATTTCTTCCCTCTTGCTCCGATGTCTAGCCCGGTTGGTCCTCTATCCCAACAATCTCCCACCTAGAGATCAACCGCATATACAAGCCCGTATTCGTTCTTCAACTCATCCTTGGTGTCCTCCTAGTGCTCACCTCGATCATGGTAGTGCCATCCTCCTCTCCTATTCTCCAAGCCCAATTGAAGCTTTGCACATCTTCAATTTCTCAAGGTTTACAACCTTCGTCAACATGTCAGACGGATTCTCCGATCCCAATATCTTCTCTAGCCTCAAAATCTTTTCTTCCAAGAGATGCCTGATGTAGTGAAACCTCAGTTCAATGTGCTTCGTCCTAGAATGAAACGCCGGATTCCTAGCCAAGTGAATTGCACTCACGACATCCTGTAGAGAACGTTACCACTTCGCGTCTTCCCAAGTTCACCCAAGAAGTTCTCGCAGCCCATACCATCTCTTTGCTTGCTTCATCGGCTGCTACATATTCCCGCTTCTGCGGTCGGGCGAGCCACGATCTTCTCGCAATTTAGAAGCCCAGGAGATTGCCGTACCACCCAATGTGAACACATAACCCGTAGTACTTCTCCTCTTATCAAGATCACTTGATGCCAAGTCCGCATCAACATAACCTCGCTAACACAACTTCCTTGCTGAGAAACACAGAGCCTTACCAAGCGGCACCCTTCAAGTAACGCAGATCCATTTAACCGCTTCCCAATGTTGCTTTCTGGATTGCCCATAAATCGGCCGACTACTCCCACCGCATGTGCAATGTCCGCCTTGTACACACCATCGCATACATGAGACTCCCCACCGCCGAAGCATATGGAGTTCTCTCCATCTTGTCACGCTCTTCCTTGCCCATAGGCGAGTCTTTCTCGGATAGCTTGAAGTGCAAACCCAATGGCGTCCCCTGTTGGCTTCGCCTCTTCCATACAAAACCTTGCCAAGACTTTCTCAACGTATTCTCGCTTGTGAAAGAACCAACTTACCCGACTCCCTATCCCGGCCAATCCGCATGCCCAAGATTTTTCTGGCCTCTCCCAAATCCTTCATCTCGAACCGTTCGACAACCGAGCCTTCAATCTCGTTTACCTCTCTACCGCTAGAGCCCGCTATTAGCATGTCGTCCACATATAATGACAAGATTATGTACCCATTGTCTGTGTTCTTGAAGTAGCAATAATGATCCGCCTCACATCCGATAAAATCAATGTCGTGCATGAACCCATCAAACTTTACGTACCACCGCCAGGAGCTTGTTTAAGGCCATACAAACTCTTAGTCAATCTCGCAAACTAGCTCCTCGCTACCCTTAGACAAGTAACCCTCTCGTCGTATCATGTGAATTTCTTCCTCCAAGTCCCCATGAAGGAAGGTCATTTTCACATCCATCTCGTTCCAAAGAACAAGTTATCCGCCACTACTATCCCAGAACCATTCTGATAGTGGTCATCTTCACAACAGGAGTGAATACCTCGGTGTAGTCAATACCATACTTTTGCTGAAACCCTTTTACAACCAATCTTGCCTTGTAACGCTTGCTGCCGTCTGCTTCCTCCTTGATCCTGTAAACCCACTTGTTATGCAGTGCCTTCTTCCCCTTAGGCAGTCTAGTCAACTCCCAAGTTTTGTTGGCCTTCAATGAGTCCATCTCATCATCCATCGCAGCTTTCCACTTGTTACATAGTGCACTACGAATGACCTCCGCATAACATTCCTGGTTCCCATTATCTCGTCAACAAAGAAATAATAATTGGAAGGAGTATACTGTCGGCGATCCACGCAACCTACTGGATCTACGCAATGAATATCCGGTTACTCGAGTATGTGGTTCATTTTCGTGACCTCCCCGACCATGGTCAACATGAATCGTTCGCTCCCACCCGAGTCCGGAATATCCACCTCTACAATCTCCTGCTCCGAACTAATGCCATCGTATGCCCCCTTTCGTCCTTGTACAATACCTGTTCATTGAATACCACATCTCAACTACGAATAATTTTATGGTTTTGGTCATCCCAAAACTTATACCCGAAGTCATCCCCGCCATACCCAATAAACGTACACTTAATAGATTTTGCATCCAACTTAGTTCTCTCAGCAGAGTCAATATGAACATAAGAAACACAGCCAAATATGCGAAGAAAGGACAAATTTACCTGCTTGCCACTCCATGCTTCCTCTGGAATTCCATTCCCCAATGGTACCGATGGTCCCCGATTGATCAAGAAAGCCGCCGTGTCAACTGCATATGCCCAAAACGTCTTCGGAAGTCCACACTTCAATCTCATACTTCTAGCCCGCTCGTTCAATGTTCTGTTCATCCTCTCTGCAACCCCATTGAGTTGTGGTGTTCGCTTTGGTGTCTTCTCCATACGAATACCATTTGCAGCGCAATATTCCCTAAACTCACCAAGCTCATACTCCCCACCATTATCTGATCTCAAGCACTTAAGCTTAAGTCCCGTCTGATTCTCCACCAGGGCCCTCCACTTCTTGAACACCTCGAAAGCTTCATCTTTCCCCTTCAAGAAATAAACCCAGACCTTCCTTGTAGAATCATCAATAAAAGTCATGTAATATGACGCACCACCAAGAGAAGTTATCGGAGATGGTCCCCCTTGAATCGGTGTGAACAAGTTCTAACTTTGCTTCCCTCAAACCCCTACCTGTCCTCGAGAAGTTATTTCTCCCTTGTTTGCCAAACATACAATCTTCGCAGATCCCCACGTTGACTATCTTCAAACCCGGTAGTAGTCCCTTTGAACAAAGTACCTTCATCCCCGTCTCACTCATGTGACCCAATCGACAGTGCCACAAATCCGTATCACCCTTCGCTGCCGCCACCGCGATACTATCCTTGGTGTTATTCGCCAAATACAAAGTCCCCTCCTTATTACCCCGAGCGATCTCGCAGTCCTCCTTGGTAATAACCCAGTTTACTAGAATGTTACCTTGTAACCTTCTTCGTCCAACCGCCCAACCGATAGTAGGTTCTTTTTCAAACCCGGAATGTGTCTGACCCCGTTCAGATGTAAGACCTTCCCGTCCGATGCTCCTATTCTGACATCCCCCTTCCCCTTGATTTCCAAAGGCTCGCCATCCACCAGATAGACCTTACCGAAATCACCGAAAGTGTAATTCTCCATCTCTTCTTTATGCCCGCAAGAGTGGAATGATGCCCCCGAATCCAGCACCCATGATTCTAGTGCACTACTAACACTCAGAACCAGTACATCGTCACCTTCGACTGTCACATTCACCGAATTGCCCTTACGATTGAGACAATCCCTCTTGTAGTGTCTCTGAAATTGTCAATGGCTTGACTGGACAGAGATGTTACCGTAGATGTTACCCAACACCTTTGATAACACACTGACGGACAGCACACACACACACTCCGAAATAAAACAACTTTAAAAGAGTTTTGCAGCGGAATTAAAAGACACAAGAGTTAATTTTCTCAAGTTATATAATTATATAACTTGAGGATAGCTCAAAAGCCAAGACTTTATCTTCACTATATAAATGATTACAAAAGTCGAAAGTTTCCTAACTCTATTACAAGTAGAAAACGAATAGATCAAAACACAAACCCTATTCTACCCAAAACACAATCAAGTCCAAAGTACTTGAGAGTGGAATAACAAAGTATGGGAGAAAGGGCAAAAGGAACCAAGGATGTGTTTTGTCTCTTGTGCAAGGAGTGTGAAAGATGTGTGTAATTGGTATATCTTCAAGTCTCCACACCTTGCCTATTTATAGCCTTCAATTGCCTTGGAGGCTACTCCAAAATAACAGCTCTTCTTGTTAAAATCGTGTGAGAGGAGTGGAGAATATTCTTGGCTTCTTCTTTACATCATACGCCAACTTCCCACCAAAATAGCAACCGAAACTTAATGCCCAAGTCCTTGCTTTATCACCTTGTACTCTCTTGCTTTCTTTGTATTGTACTTCCTAAATTAATCAGCAACAACTCCCAAGACTTGGTCTTCCCACGTTTTTGCTTCTTCATCAACAAATGTGGACCAAGTAAAAGTTACACATAAATCTCCTATTTATGTGGAACTTATCTTCAACCTTATTCCATGTCTTTAGCTATTCATCCCACCATGTACTAACCTGAAATATGGACTAACAAACACATATATCTTGCAAATAATATTAGACATTAGGATATAAAATAATATGGAAAGAATTATTAAATTACAAATCATTTCAGTTCGGGTAACACCCAATCACAATGATAGCACCTGTGGTAACACCCACAGTCTGCACTAACAATCTCCCCCATAATTTATAATTTCTTTCCAAACTCTAAAGTGCTGATTCCTGCAAGATTATGTTAGTCTTACATGATATAACAAAGTATCTCCCCAAAGATTAACTCCCCCTTAATTAGAGGAACTAACCGAAACTTATGTTTTATCGAAAATACTAATTATAAAAACAAGTTTTTCAAATAACTAGTAATTAAAACCAAAGATAAAACATAACAAAAACAAATACCAAATACCCCAAGTAATCACCAACATCACTTTGGACCAGCACTATCTCCCCCTGTTTGGGATGAAATTAGCTTGAACTTCTTTTCTTGGTGAGAGACCTCCAAAGGGGCGGATTGTTTCTTGGAATGGGTTGACATGGTTTAGGATTTAAGAAGATTTTGGAAGGTTTGAGAGAGAGTGAGTGACGGTGACGGAGAAGTATATAACGCCTATAGAGAGAAGGGGTTAGGGCGGTTAGAGAGAGAGGATAAAAATTAGGAATTTAAATTAAGATAAGTAATTTAAATTGATATGACATATCCCACTTCCTATTTTTACTCAATTAAAAAACTATCCTCCCCCTATTTCCTAGCCACACAAAGATAATTACATTAATTATTTACCCAACCTCCCTATTTTCTAGCCACAAGAAAAATCAAGTATAACCTCCTCACACAAAAATTAACATCCGACCATTATTTTGAAATTTTTTTTTTTTTTTTAATTTTTTAATTTTTAATTTTTTAAATATATAAAAAATAAACGGAAAATAATAAACAAATACAAATATACCAAGTCCATATGGTTTTTGGAAATCAAATCCCTAGATTTTAGGACTTAGATATTTTAGTTGTTTATCAAGGATAAATTGGTTAGTTAAAGACTTTTTCAAACTTTTAAAACTCTTAAACAATAAAAAGACTTTCAAAGTTTAAAAACTTAAATAACAAACCGAAAATAAAGAAATATGTTAATGTCAATGATGGTAACATCTAGGATAACACATATGATAAAAATCCCTTGATAAATAAATTCAGTTTCAAACACTTGAGGCATAATAAGCTGAGCATTTTTAGACACTTCAGGCATAACAAGCTGAGCATTTTTCATGCACTTTAGGCATTATAGGCCTATATATATTTTTTAAATACATTGCTTGTTAAGCACGTATCAATACACTTCTTTAAACAAGAAAGCATCGTAGTAACGAGCTCCGTGCTTCGAGTTTTATTTCAAGTGTAAAGACCAAGTGATTTATGCCTTTCAAGTAGGGTACACTGTAGTAGCGAACTCCATGTCCCTAATACTTAGCATAAATCACCTCATACATTCTCATTGGCAAGAGTACATCGTTGCAGCGAACACCGTGCCCCGAGCTCGAGAGAATAGTATGGATAAATGCCTTTGCCTTTTATTTATCAAAAAAAATTAGTGACTTTGTCACTTTAAGCATATGAAGGGAGTTTTATCAAGTGTGTTATTCAGGGTGCTATCCTACCACAACAAAAAGGTCAGCATGTGCAGCTGTAAGATCTAAGATTACTAAAATAACAAAACGACAGATTTTTTTTTTTTTATTATATTTTTTTTAAATAAAGAAAATAATAATAAAAATTAATGAAACATAATATACAACAAAATAATCCAGGAGTTTTTAAATGAAACAAGAATCAAGAGATTTTTTCAAACTAAAAAATCTCTCATGGTTAAAACCTTGAATCAAAAAATCATTTTTTAATTCATTAACAACCTTTTATATTCAAGTTTAGAAACAAAACAAGAGTGATTTACCTCAACATATTTTACCATGTCTCGGTAATTTACCGGTTCCTTGTGTCTTGTTTGTATCCCATAATTCAAATCCCCGATCACCTGGCTTATAGGAGGATTCTTTTGAATTCTCAAAGGGGATCCCTCCTCACTGGATCATTAACTCCATTGGAGTTATTATCATCTTCATTTTCTCGCACTTGGATCGATTTTTGGTGTTATCTCTAGTGTTGCCGTATCAATGACAACACTTGGTCCAACACCGGACTCAACACAAGGACCAACATTTGAGGTAGCACTTTCTTCAAAGAACTTCTTCAAGTTGTTCAACCCATATTATAGGAGTGTCTACAACCGATTCACCCGCAATGCTAGCCAAATCATCAAACAAAATATTTGCATACACTTGAACGATTCTCAATCTCAAATTATACACACGAAATGAAAGACAATTTTGAGAATATCCAAGAAAAATGGCCTTGTCACACTTAGAGTTAAATTTACCTAAATGATTTCGATCATTCAATATGAAACAAACACACCCAAAAATATGGAAGTAATGAACATTAGGTTTCTTCCCATTCAAAATCTCATAGGGTGTCATTGTTGTACCAGGTCTTAAAAAAACTCTATTAGCAATGTGACACGCCTTGTTAAACGCTTCATCCCAAAATCTTTTCGAAATACTTTTGGAAAACATCATGACACGGGCCATTTTTAGTAAGATCCTATTTTTCTTTTTGGGCACCCAATTTTGTTGGAACATTTTAGAGGTCGAAAATTCATGGTGAATTCCCTTTTTCTCACAAAAAGTAGAAAAGGAAACATTATCAAATTCTTTTCCATGATTAGATCTTATACGAAAAATAGGTGAGCAAAACATGTTTTTGATTTTGGAATGTAAGAATTTAAACTTATCAAAAGTTTGATTTTTCTTTTAAAAAATAAATCCAAGTAAACCTAGAAAAATCATCCACAATGACATAAGAATACCTCTTACCTCCCAGACTATCTACCTCAATTGGACCCATTAAGTCCATGTGCAAAAGTTGAAAACAATGTGTTGTTCCAAAGTGTTGCTCTTGATGTTGGGCAATATCGGGTAACACAGTTTGCTTATATTTAAGGCAATCCCTACACACATATTTATCTTTAAAAATCAATTTGGAAATTCCTTTAATAGCATCAAACCTAAAAAGTTTCTCCAAATCGCTGTAATGGAGATGTCCCAATTTTTGATGCCACAAAATTGTGTCATCAATTTTTGCCGAATGGCAAACTTGTTTGTCTTCAACAAGATAACAATTGTCACTAGACCTAGTTCCTGTCATCACACAATTGTTAGTACAATCAAAGACTTCACAAGTATTTTTGTTGAATTTTACCTCTAAGTTGTCATCACAAAGTTGGCTAATACTAATTAAATTAGCTACAAGCCCATCTACATGCAAGACATTCTTTAAAGAAGGAAATCCAGAGACATTAAGTGTTCCTTTACCAATTATGTTACTCCTACTACCACCACCATAAGTTACACTATCACCTTGAACTAGTTCATAATCTTTTAAAAACTTTTTTGTTCCCGTCATATGGCGTGAACAACCACTATCAAAATACCATGAACCTTCCACATTTGTTTTTAAGGTAGTATAAACGACATCACACCTCAGATTAGGCTTAAATTTCCCTGACTTCTTACTTGGATTTTTAACCTTCTGACTTTCTTTGTTATCTTGAGTGCTGGGTAACACCTCGGGTAACACAGAGAGACGGGACTGTTTTTTCAAAAGAGTTTGACAACTTTTCTTAACATGTCCAGAAGTGTGGCAATACTTGCACACTTTCTTTTTGTCTGAGGTTTCATTAGGAGAAAAATGTTCATTGTTAACTTGTTCTTTAATAAAACACATTTTATCATCCTTATTAGCCAAAGTAGAAGTGATTGCTTTTAAAGACTCTTGGAAACCAATACCTGCCTTGGGAGGTTTACTGATCATACCAAGGATTTCATCCAACTTGGAAGATCCCTTGTTGAGCTTCTTGAATGTGGCCTCGGCTAAAGTCAGTTTGGCCTTGACTTTGTCCAGCTCCGCATCCTTCTTGGTAAGTTGGACCTCTAGCTTAGTCATGCCCTCTTTCAACTTCTGAACTTCATTGGTCAAGACCACCACCTTTTTATTCTCCTTCTTCCATTCTACAAGCAATTCCTCATAGAGGTTCTTCAATCCAACAATGAGCTCATCCTTACTAAGCTCATCCTTTTGCTCATCTTCACGTGAGCTTCCTGCATCCATGTTAGTTGAACACATAAAACAAACAACATTAAGAAAACTGAAATTGTTATACTGCCGGATGTTATCTCGGGTGTTAGCCCGGCTTGGGTAACACTCAAGATAACACTTTCGGTGTCCGAGTCACAAACCGTGACAAGCATAGCCGTTTGGTTAGGATTTGCGGGATCAAAAGCCATGACAAGCCGGACCAAGCACTTAGTATCGTCAAGTGACTGCTCGATACCAATTGAAATTGTCAATGGCTTGATCGGACAGAGATGTTACCGTAGATGTTACCCAACACCTTTGATAACACACCGACGGACAAAGACACACACACACTCCGAAATAAAACAACTTTAAAAGAGTTTTGCAGCGGAATTAAAAGACACAAGAGTTAATTTTCTCAAGTTATATAATTATATAACTTGAGGATAGCTCAAAAGCCAAGACTTTATCTTCACTATATAAATGATTACAAAAGCCGAAAGTTTCCTAACTCTATTACAAGTAGAAAACGAATAGATCAAAACACAAACCCTATTCTACCCAAAACACAATCAAGTCCAAAGTACTTGAGAGTGGAATAACAAAGTATGGGAGAAAGGGCAAAAGGAACCAAGGATGTGTTTTGTCTCTTGTGCAAGGAGTGTGAAAGATGTGTGTAATTGGTATATCTTCAAGTCTCCACACCTTGCCTATTTATAGCCTTCAATTGCCTTGGAGGCTACTCCAAAATAACAGCTCTTCTTGTTAAAATCGTGTGAGAGGAGTGGAGAATATTCTTGGCTTCTTCTTTACATCATACGCCAACTTCCCACCAAAATAGCAACCGAAACTTAATGCCCAAGTCCTTGCTTTATCACCTTGTACTCTCTTGCTTTCTTTGTATTGTACTTCCTAAATTAATCAGCAACAACTCCCAAGACTTGGTCTTCCCACGTTTTTGCTTCTTCATCAACAAATGTGGACCAAGTAAAAGTTACACATAAATCTCCTATTTATGTGGAACTTATCTTCAACCTTATTCCATGTCTTTAGCTATTCATCCCACCATGTACTAACCTGAAATATGGACTAACAAACACATATATCTTGCAAATAATATTAGACATTAGGATATAAAATAATATGGAAAGAATTATTAAATTACAAATCATTTCAGTTCGGGTAACACCCAACTGCCAGCGATAGCACCTGTGGTAACACCCACAGTCTGCACTAACAGTCTCAATTCCTTACAATGATAGCACTGAACATATCCCTTTGCAACCTTTGGTTTGTCTTTGGTCTCCACAGTTTTGCCCTTACCACTCACCACGTTCTCCCTAGATTCGGTTCTCCCTTGTTTGCTAGTACCCGACTTCCCCTTGCTAGTAGTAGCTAAAGCCGATCCCGAAGCACTCGATGTCCCCAACTGCTTCATGCGATTTTCTTCTTCCGGTTTGACACCCTTCAGAGGCTTATAGAGATCCTTGTTGTACAAAAGATCCTCAATCTGCATCCTCCAATATCCGTAGTCAGACCCATCGAATTTCTCAACTGCCTGTTTGTCCTTACCCATTCTTGATTGCTTGACAACTCCCTTGATCTTGGAACCAAGTGCTCTGATACCAGTTGTTGTGAATATAGCCCTCCACTACCAAGCAAACCTACAAGAACGATTAGGGCACACAAACAAAACACAAGAAATAGAGCACAAAGAAGAACACAAGAAATTGTTAACCCAGTTCACCAATGTTTGGCTACGTCTGGGGGCACTACCAAGCCAGGACCTTGCACTATAATTGTTGTATGATGTTACAATGAGTTTAGGAGGCGGAACATTGCTTTAATATATACTAAGGAATATAAACCTAGCCCTAGATGGTCAAGGGAACTGAAAAATTGCCTAAAACCCGGCCCAGGAATCCTTCACCCCATCAAGTGCGCGGTCGCCCTCCAGTGAGCGCGGCCGCCCTCAACACACGAGAGACCAGCACCCGGTTTACGCACTCTCGGCGCGGTCGCCCGAGGCCTTCAGCACGGTCGCGCACGAAATGAAGTCCTCCGAGCCAATTGTTTCTGTCCAAGTGCGCGGTCGCGCACCATCACCTGCGCGGCTGAGCAAGATCCCAGAAAACTCCGACGAATTTCTTCCCTCTTGCTCCGATGTCTAGCCCGGTTGGTCCTCTATCCCAACACATTCAAGTCCTTAAACTCTACACTAGCCTCTGCCACTGAGGCATAAATTAGATTACTTATCTTCAAGAGATCAAAACCTTCAGAAATACATACCCACGCACGGTAATGAAAGTGGACCTTCTGTTAGAGATATTATCCCACATTGGGAATTAACAAACCTTGCCTATAATATATAAAGATCCTGGGCCACTCCCCTTATCACCAATTGGTTTTAAGGTGGAACCTCAGACTTTAAGATGGTATCAGAGCCTAGATCCAAAGAAGAACTTCTTCGCGAAACCCTAAGCCGCCCCACACCCTCACCACCTTAGCTTCCGCCATCAACTCATCAAGCCCAAACGAAAAAATCTGTTCCAACCTTCATCTTCAGATCAAAGTCATAGTCTAGCCAAAGTCATAGTTTTACAACGTCAAGAGCCTCAAAAATTTACCAAAATGCCCAAGCCCATCTTCTTTCTTGCGAGGTGAACTCACTTTCTCCTCTAGTATATGCTCAAGTACTTGAAGACATATCATTCTCTACTGCTGGAAACAACCCTCAATACCATTATGCGCCATCAACCCTCAAAACCCCACCCTCTCTACCTCCTACACCACCGCCCCACCTAAAGTCAACCTTATACGCCAAAACCACCAAACTATCCCTTGAAAAAAAAAAAATATTGAGTGTCGTCCACTATAAAAACGATGATTGAGTGTCGTTCACTATAAACACGATGATTGAGTGTCTTCCACTATAAACACGATGATTGAGTGTCGTCCACTATAAAAACGATGATTGAGTGTCGTCCACTATAAAAATGATGATTGAGTGTCGTTCACTATAAAAACGATGATCGAGTGTCGTTCACTATAAAAACGATAATCGAGTGTCGTCCACTATAAAAACGATAATCGAGTGTCGTCCACTATAAAAACGATGATTAAGTGTCGTTCACTATAAAAACGATAATCGAGTGTCGTCCACTATAAAAACGATAATCGAGTGTCGTCCACTATAAAAACGATGATTGAGTGTCGTTCACTATAAAAACGATGATCGAGTGTCGTTCACTCTAAAAAGGGAGATTGAAGAAAAAGAAGATATGTGCGAGCACAAATTGTGCACGAATTGAAGAAAGAAGACTCGATGTAGATGACTCTTCGGATATTGGAACAAATTTTTGTTGTGGTTGAAAAAAAAAAAAAAAGACGAACCCGAGGTTGCTTGAACTGCAACACGAAAAAGGAAGAACTTGACGCAGATGTCGCATGTCGAAGTGAAAGAATTTTTTTTTAAAACGTTTTAATTTTTATTTGGCAAGTTGGGTATCTACGTTGTAGATCCTCCAACTTGAGGGGGGGAGTTGGAGAATATGGTGGAGCGACATGGATCGGACCGAGTGAAACGGATCTAGACCGATGGAGCGGACCGAGTTTGCAAGAAAATACTTGTTTCCTAATGTTAGCTTCGTATTTTAGGAAGACTCCTTAATTAAGTAGGAAAGTAGAATACATAGCTAAAATAAAATCCTAGTCAAAGAAGGATTATTATGTATATATAGGATTGTATCTCCTATTAGAATTAGAACTCTAAAAGTAGTATAAATAGGTGTTTAGGACAATTGTAAAAGATGAGAGTGAAATAATATAGAAATTATAATCCTACTCCTCTCCACATTTTAACACCTTCACTTGCTCATCATTGTAGACGAGTTGAGCAAGAGTTGTTTTTCCAAGACCCCCCATCCCCAAAATGGGAATGACACGTACATCACGGCCCTCACCATCGTGATTTCTCTTTCTTTCCTCGAGCAACAATTTGAAAATTGCAGCTTTTTCTTCTTCTCTGCCAAGAACCTGAGACTCCTCAACTACTGAAGTCGTTGCACGAGATCCTTGCCCCACATAATCTGACCTCCCTCCAACATTCTTTGTCAACCCCAAAGCATTGTTTTGTTTCGTAAGATCATCCAATCTTGCAGTGATGTCATCTATTTTGCGGGACGCCCTTAAATCTAACATAATAGCGCTAGGAGTGTAACCAGTGCAGCAAGAAGGGATGAGCTTCCGTACCTTGCTAGTGGAGCTATATTCAGGCTCCTTGCGAAGCGAAAGTTGAGTATTCAGCTCGTCCAGCATGTCATCCATATCATAAGCCAAATCCTGGAGCTCTTCCAGCCACAACTGAACAGATGGATCAGTAAATTGTCTCTCCTATGCATCACTGAGTATTGAGCGAATCATCATCAAGTCTTTCGTCCGTTTCTTGAACTTGTCCTCAACACCCTTGATTCCAGGCAATTTTAATAGCTCCCCAGATGCCAACTTCTCAAAAAGTACAGAGATGAAGGCAGAGAGAAAGATTTCAACGACAGCCATTGAATCTTTTTTTGCTTAGGAAGAAGGGAAAAGGCAATGAATGATCAATGAGCTGGTGTAGAAGATTAAGAACAAGCTGATAATAAATCGAAAAAACTGATTAAACCAATCCAGCGACGACTTATTGAAATCAGTTCAAACATCCACATCAGCCTCGTTTACACATATCATTCAAGCAACGACTTTCTGAAATCATTATAAATGAAAGCACCATAATGGGTAAACAATTCATTTGTAAGATACAATAACTTAGCAATATTAATATTGTTGGTAGAATAAACCATTTCATTTGTAGACATCATTTTTCAGTTGTTATGTATTCCTTCTTTTCATAATAAATGCGACACTTTTCTTTATTACTTACTCCCTCCGTCCCAGCCCACTGTAAACCAAAAAAAATGGCACACCAATTAAGGAATATTATTAGGATAATGAAAATGTGTGGTAGAAAATGAAGAGAGAGAATGAGTGGAGTAAATAGTAGGTTGGTTGAATAAATTGTGTGGTGGAGAATGAGTGGAGTTAATGAGTGGGTGGGGTAGGGAGAATATAAAATATTAAAGGACATTCCATTTATGGCGCTTTACTGTGGTGAGACGGGCCAAAAGGGAAATAAGTTTCTGTTTGGAATTTGAACGGAGGGAGTATGTTTTAATAAATATCGTGTTTCTAATAATAGAAACAATCTTAGTTGTTATGTATTCCTTTGTTTTATAATAAATATGACACTTTTCTTTATTATATGCTTTAATAAATATGACACTTTTCTTTATTATATGCTTTAATAAATATCTTGTTTCTAATAATAGAAACAATTTTAGTTCAATTATATTATTCCTCCTCCCAAAATTTAATGTCAAAAAAAAAAGAGCAAATTTGAAATTTCTTGAACATTTTGGGAGGAGTGAGTAATTATTATTAGCAGAGTATTTAAAATTTGGAGATGAGAAGACATTTCCAAGAGTCAATAAAGAAAATGAAGACAAACTTACAGCAGGCTATCAAGTGGTAATATTGTTTTCTTCATCAATCAGCCACTGAACTGACCATTAAAAAAAAATACATTAGAACGTGCCAGGAAAAGTGAAACAATTGGATTCAATTTGCTGATGGAAATTTACTCGCTCCATCCCATCAAATCGAATTTTTTATCATTTTCATGCGTCTCATCTCAAATCAAACTTTTCAATATGGTAAAAAATCTTTACTATTTCTTTCATTCTCACACTTTACTTTTATTTATATTCACACACCAATCTATAAATATTATATAGGAGATGTTGGAAATGGGTAACGAAAGTTAAGTTTGACTTAACGTTGACCTAACTTCCTAACGAAATACGTTAAATAGTTAACGAAGCAAGTTACAAAATGTATTCTACATTTAACGTAGATTATGAAACTCATTTATTGTCTCAAAACCATTTCCGGGTGAATGAGAAATTAATGACAAAGTTTTGTAACTTAACGAGAGTTGGTTAAAAGGGTCAATTTGATCGTTTGAATCAAATTGGATTTAAACTGTGTTTTTGGCCGATGAAATTGTGCAATCTGGTGATCAGAACGAGTGGGGACGCTGGGCACGAGTCAAATGGGCCTTAATGGACCTTGACTCAAAACTGATCAGAACGAGTGGAAACTTGAAGAACGAGTCGTGAGTGAACGAAATAATCACCTGCATAAAAGAAGATTAAGAACAATAGAGAAGAAGAACCGACTTGGAAGGAAGAATATTAAGAACAGGGAGAAGAGTCGAGAGAGACACGAGAGACTACGGCAAGAAGGAAAGAGAGAAAACCCACGTTAAGTGGTATCTTTGTTTTTGATATTTTTATAATGAAACAAGGTATACAATCGGTAATTACGTGAATGATATTTTCCTTATTCTATCCTAATCACAATACTATATTAAAGGGACTAATTTACTGGTGAATATATACAAGATATACACAGATGAATATGCAAGATATGCTATGTTTATTCCTCACGTGCCTATTATGAAGGAGAGTCAGAACCCGTTGCTTGAGGTGCACCAATATTGATTTCACCCTCCCTCAAGCGAATCGGAGTGGAGCGGAGCCGAAGCTTGGAGGATAACAACCGAAAACGTGGAGCGACCCAAGCTCTTTGTAAAGATATCGGCCGGTTGGTCCGAGGAAGATATATGATGGAGTCGTAGAAAACCCCTTTGATGCAAGTCACGCACAAAATGTAAGTCAATCTCAATGTGGCGTGTGCGGGCATGAAAGAGCGAGTTCTTGGACATGTGGAGAGCCGAGACATTGTCGCGTAAAAGTTGAGGCGGAGAAAGAGCAAGACCAACCTCACGGTACAATAATGAAAACCATCTCACTTCGGCTGCGGTGGAGGCCAATGCTCAGTATTCGGCCTCACCGCTTGAACGAGCAACAGTATGTTGCTTTTTCGCGGTCCAAGCAACGAGATTTGGTCCGATAAATACACACGCCCCTGTGGTTGCGCGCCGGTCATCGGGAGAACCGGCCCAGTCCGCATCACAAAATGCAGTAAGAGAAGTATCTGGTGATTTTTGAAAGGTTAACCCAAGAGTGAGAGTACCTTTTAGAAACCGAAAAATGCGTTTTACGGCTTGGAGATGCGAGGTGCGAGGAGAATGCATGAATTGACACACTTGATTAACCGCGAAAGATAGATCCGGGCGAGTGAGTGTGACATATTGAAGACCTCCCACCATACTTCGGTAGAGAGAAGCATCTGGAAGAGGGTCACCAGCTAAGGCCGAGAGGTGAAGGCCAGGAGATAAAGGAGTAGGAGCGGGCTTACTCAAATGCATGTTGAACTTTTGCAAAAGATCTGAGGCGTAACGAGACTGATTAAGTTGCAAAAGAGAAGAGGATCGAGTTGCCTCTATGCCGAGAAAAAACCAAGTGGGCCAAGACGTCAACTCTTAAACTTAGAACAAATAGCATCAAGAACCTGAGTAACCACGGCATTGGTAGAGCCCGTAACCAAAATGTCGTCCACATAGATAAGTAAAATGGTGATTGTTCCTTTGTGATGACGGATGAAGAGAGATGAATCTGAGTGGCTGTTGAAGAAGCCCAAGGTAAGTAAGAAATCATGAAGACGAGTGAACCATGCTCGTGGAGACTGTTTGAGGCCATAGAGAGAACGATGAAGTCGGCATACATACTCCGGATGAGCGGTGTCAATGAATCCCGGTGGTTGAGCCATGTAAACTTCCTCGGATAAAATGCCGTTGAGAAAGGCATTACGGACGTCTAACTGCTCAATCGGCCAATCTCTAGAGTGAGCCAAAGATAGGACACAACGAATGGTGGCCGGTTTGACTACGGGACTGAACGTTTCGTCGTAGTCAACACCTTCCTGTTGGGTGTAGCCTTGAGCAACCAAACGAGCCTTGTACCGTTCTATCGAACCACCGGCTTGTCGCTTTATTTTGTAGATCCACTTACTGCCCACAATATTATGATGAGTAGGGGGAGGAACTAGTGACCATGTACCGTTTTTGTGGAGAGCCTCAAGTTCATCCTTCATGGCATGTTGCCATTGTGCCAAAGGAGCAGCTTGTCGAAAGGTACGTGGTTCAAATAGAGGAGAAGATGTATCCGTGACAGTGAGAGCAAACTTGTGTTTAGGCCGAAAAATACCGTCTTTTGCGCGAGTAATCATTCGATGAGTGCCAACAGTGGGAGGCCCCAAAGGGGGAGGAGGCTGTCCAGTGCCCAAAGGTGAACCGGAAGGCTCTCAGACCGAGATCTTGCGGAAGAAACAGGCTCGACGTGGAAGTTGGAGAGTCTTGTGGCCGGACTGGGCGGGCGCCGGAGCCGGCTGGGGTGGGAGTGTCCGGCTCGGGAGGAGGCTGCAGCTGGGATGCTCAAGGAGGATGGACCGGCTCGCTGCAAAGGCCCAGTGAGGCAGGCTGGCGAGAGGGAGTGGGACTGGTGTTGTCCAAACAGCCGAATCAAGTTGAGGAGAGGCGGGCATGCAACAGGGAAGCGGCGTATTTGTTGGTTTGCCTATGGTGTTTGCTGTAAAGAAGAATCCGGCAGTACACTAGAGAAGTTTTTAGAGACATAGAAAAAATGATTTTCATCAAATAACACATGTCTAGAAATATAAATTCTGCCAGTGACAGGATTGTAACACCGATATCCCTTTCGCATTAAATCATAACCCAAAAAGACGCAGGGGGTTGATTTCAACATGAGTTTGTGGGTATTATATGGTACAAGATTCGGAAAGCAAGTAGAACCGAAAACTTTAAGAAATTTGTAATCGGGTTTTCTTTTCCATAAAACTTCATACGGAGAGAAATAATGAAGCTGACGAGTAGGTAGGCGATTAATAAGAAAAACTGCCGTAGAAAATGCCTCTACCCAAAAGATGTCCGGGACTTTAGAATGAGCAAGTAAACATAAACCCATTTCCACAATATGCCTATGCTTACATTCTACCACTCCATTCTGTTGAGGTGTATATGGACATGAAGTGCGATGACCTATTCAATGTTGAGTCAAGTAGGAAGCAAACCTACGATTTATGAATTCCCCACCCCCATCAGTTTGAATGGTTTTAACAGTATGAATAGCAGAAATTTTGCGTGTTAACTGATTTTCAATAAATGTTTTAAATTCAGTAAAAACCGTAAACACATCAGATTTTTGAAATAAAGGAAATAACCAAACAAATCGGGAATAATCATCAACAATGGATAAATAATATTTAAATCCAGAAACGGAGGCGACAGTAGAAGGCCCCCAAACATCTAAATGAAGTAAAGCTAAAGGAACAGTCGATTTAAAAGAGCGGAGTTGTAAGTGCTCCAATTTGAGCTTGTTAGAATTTTCGTTAGAAAATTAACGAAAGTCATAACAATTACTAACATTCCTAACAATCCTAACTTTTCTAACAAAGTAAGGGTAAAATGGGCATTGCTATTTAGAGTTAAACCTTCCAAGGAATCTCAAAAAGCAAAAGAATTAAGAAAATCCCGAAACAGCAAGTTGAAAAACATTTTCTGCTGAGATTTTTGAATTTTATTCCTTGTGTCCAAAGCTGGAGCTGCATTTAATGAACAGTGCACGCCAAGCAGTCCAATCCGCGCGGATGAGTTTGCATATTTCAGAGGGCTATAAATTGAGCCCTCCAGTCACAAAAATAAGGAGGAACAACACATTTTGCACCGAACCTCTGGCGAAATATAGAGAGAAAACAGTGAGAATTCACTTGAATTGTCACCATTTTCTCTCCAATCTTTCCCAACTCATACTCATCCACTCACTCTCATATTAAAGCCCTAAACACTCATACACTCAAGCCAAACACTCAAGAACACAAGGAAGATTGGTAAACCCTCCTCTTCCTAACCCTAAATCTCATCCATGCATGCATCTTCAAACTACAAAATGTAGTTCTTTCATCTTCTTGCTCTAGATCTAAGAAGATCACCATGGAAGACCATCTCCATGGATGATCTTCTACAAACATCAAAATTATTTTCAAGTTTTCTTACTTTCTTACAAAGAAAACTCATTTTCAAAACCCTAAAAATCATTTTCAAGCATAAAATCTCATTTTCAAAGGATAAAAATCCCCTTCCCAAGCAAATGAAATGCTTAGTCCTAATGTACCCCAAGGATGGTTTGGTATAGTTGATTTACCACTAAAATGTCTAGTGATCACTAACCAAAACCTAGGGAAATGGGGACAAGCATGGATGCAAAACCCCCTTTAAAATCATATTCTCCTTCTTGGGAAGTTGCTGTCCAGTAGCAATTTTCCCAGACCTCAGTCCATTGTCTTAATTCTTGGACACAGATGAACTTGGAATTTGGTGTTGACTACAAAACACTTTTTGTAGCCAACATCCAGAGCTTTCCAGACATATTTTTACCTTATTTTTTGGGTGAGTAAAACTCCTCTTTTCAAATTTTCTTTCAGAGGCTAGTTCATCAGCTTCTGGGAATCCAGATCTCATATCTGAGGTTTCCAGAAGGTTTTGACCCCTCAAATCTTCTCCAAAATGGAAAATTCCTTCGTACAAACCTTATTTAAGGTGTCTAGAACAAATTTCATTCTCTGAGTTTATCCAGATTATGAAGTTTTAAGACCCTTGAATACATTTCAAAATCAAAGGTCTACTGCCTTTTTCATTCTGGCAGAAATGGCCCTCAACTTCAAAAGGTCTTTTGAGTACCAAATCTCAATCCAAAAATCCCCCAAAAAATCATGGGATCAGTTTAAAGTCTTGAAAAAATATCCCTATTTTTACTTTTCTGAGTTTCAAAGTATTTTGGCCAAAACACACACACACACACACACACACAAATGATTTTCAGCTTGGAAGACTCGTTTTACGAGGCATCCCGGGTGCACACTAACGTCCTTCCCGGCGTGTAACATGACCTCCGAACCTAAATCTCTGATCTCGGGCTTTTTTCAAAGTTTTGGCCCTCAAAATTAAAATGGCGTGGCGACTCCGTTTTCGTTGATTTTTTCAAACAAAAATGGGAAAATTTTCGGACACAATCACACATCATCACAGTGGCGACTCTGCTGGGGAAATAAGCTTTTTTTTTTAAAAAAAATGGTATTTGGTATATTGGTGGAAACCACTAAATTTCCCGTTATCGCCTCCTAACACGAGTCGGGGATAAATTGTGGTCTAACAATCCCACGTACCGGTATCACCGTTTTCAAAAAAAAAAAGCTTTTGAGGGTCAAGCTTCCGTCCCGGCTTTGAAAATCATTTTTGTGTGTGTGTTGATTTTTGCACAGTTTTCATGTTGTTTTGGCCGCCTCGGAGAAAGTCAAAATTTTGACTGTCGGAATAATGTCCCTAACTGTCGGAATCTTCGTGCTTATGTGCTCATTAAAAAAAAAAATTCAAAAAAAAAAAAGATTTTCAAAAAAAAAGAAGAAGAAAATTCTCAAAAAAAAAAATCATGCATCATATTTTTAAGACTCATAAAAAAAAATCTCTATTTTACTCAGAAAAAGAATATAGACTGCTTGCACACTACGCGCACGTGACCGTACACTGCACACTACGTCCTTAACCCGGGGAAATCCTTGTCGCGGTCCGTTTGGTCTTATTACGCCTCTCGGATGAGCACAGGACTACCCAAACATCCCATGGAGCCTCGTGTCGACCATGCACTTGTCCGTGACACACTTTGTCAGAGACCCGGTTGGTTTTTAGTCAGTGCATGTCATGCCACTGTCCGTGTATAGACCTTTCCTTTCAAGCCTTTGTCGGCATACCGACTCAATATCTTTCGGGGACCCTAATCGGTCGAAGTTACGCCGGTTTTCCGCCGCGGACTTTGACCAAGATATTGACCGGCGCCTTGACTTCGGCTCGGCGGCACAAATTATACACGGACTCCCGGCATTGACACTTTGAGTCATCAAGGATTAATGAATATTCCATGCCTAATTACGGCTTAGCGACGACAAGTCAAGATCAATTGTGGACGCTTATCGGTCAAATCATGTCGACTTTTCGTCGAGCCCTCGGACATGATCTTGACTTTTGACGTCGGCTTTGTCCGTAATTTACATCGAATGCTCGTTAAGACTCGATTACCCGCCGGACTTTTAGGATCGTTTTTCTTTCGGTCGGTGGGACCCGCTTGCCCTATAGGACCCTCGCCGGGGCTGTCCACCACAGGAGGTCGAAATACGGGTGGAATACGAGGGGCTTATAGACGTAGTGACGGGGCCCGGCGATCCGGGAATCGAGTAGTTTGCGAAAAAGAAGAGCAATCTTTTCCAACCGATTAGGTTAATAAAACATGTTTTAAGTAAACGTGAACAAATAAGCGCATGTTGCATGAGCCTAAAGCCCAAACACCTACCCTCCTTCCATTCCCGGACATCGAACCTTCATGTCCTTTCCCCGCGACTCCGCACAAAGCTTGGTTTCGGGCACCGGGTCACCGTTTGATCAGGTTGGGAAGAGTCAGCGCGTCATCGGCTTCGCCGTTTGTTCCGACTCCGGGTTTGAGAATGTACGCATCGGCCGGTAATGATGGGGATAACATCACTCCGCCTCCGGGACCCCTCGAGACGAGCAACGGTGGAATCGGTTAGCGAGAACGAGATGAGGTTACGACGGGAAGCACGGCTAAATAGCCTTATGGAGGCTATTAAGAGTCACGGTGCGGCCGCCGGCCTCAATCCCGAGATGGCACCTTCACCGTGGAAGAAGACGAGGATGCCAACCCCACTCTCGGTCGCCACGATTACACCGGGATGCCGCCACCCGCCTCTATGGTGCCACTACGAGAACCCGTGCTCCTCGATTTTCGGGACGGCCCGGCTCCCGACCACGAGACCACCGGATCCATGCGGCCCGACGGCACAAATCGGTGGGGGCAAAATCGGTACGGAATGTCTTCTCATGGTTGGGGCTATCTCGGAATGCCACGGCTAATCGGGATCCCTCCTCGGTTCGGAACCGATCAATCCGGACCTTCGCGGCCAACGGCCACGGTTCGGAATGCCGCCACAGCTTGGTTACGGGCCACGATCAGAGCCCCTCCTCGAGCGGTACTAGTTCGGTGCTCCTCACACAAATCCATTCCTCACTCGAGACTTCTATGGGTTACCAAGCCTCCATCCCGGTGTCATCCGAATCACCGGGACCGCAGTACCCCGGGTTACACACCTTCACCACGAGCGGCCATGCAATTCAACAATCGGGACGGCGGCCCGCACTCAAGCCTACTTACGGGCCCCACTCTGGAAATCCAAGTTATCCGGCTACATCGGGGCTGCCTCCACCTACTTTGCCGAGTTGAAAATCAACGGCAAGCCGCGAGTTCTATCCTTTTGCTCGAGGCTCCTACTCATGCTCCCCGGGGTAACTCGGCCCGGGACGGGTTTTCACCTACGTCCCCGGATCGGCCGTTCCCTCCACCGATCTGCCTCCGGTGGTAGCTCCTCTCTCTAGCTCGGCCACTAGCTTGAATGCCATGGTTCCGCCACAAGACCCTCATCGGCACTGGTTCATGGAACAACACAAGGAAATGAAAGCGCGGATCGTTGAGCGGCGCAAGTACGCCTTAGGCCTACGGACCGGACTCCATTGTTCCTCTGCCCCACAAATTCGTGATGCCTAATCTGGATCTCTTTGATGGGACCGCATGTCCGAAAACCCATTTGGACACATATACCTTGGCAATGAAAGCGAAGGATGTACCAATCGGCGGTTGGGCGACTATTTCGATCTATCCTTGAAGTCCGAGTGCCTTAAAGTGGTTCTTCCGTTTGAAACACGAAGCCGGGGCTACATGGGACAGATTACCAATGCCTTCACGAGAAAAATATAAGGCCAACTTGGAATGGGAAACAAATAGGGTTGACCTACAAACAACGGTGCGGCGTCTGATGAGAATGTTGGGGACTTTTACAAGCGGTGGAATCGAAACTCGGTGAAATGGCCATCCCTCCTTCCGAAGAGGAACAATTGGACATCTTCCGGTCATGCTTGAAACCACATCGAGAGCCTCCCTCGAGTCACTTCCCATACTCGAGACTTACGGGCCATGGTTAACTCTGCGGCTAAGTTTGAAAAGGCTTACAATCGGCAGCCATTCTTGCACACGCCTACGGATATCGGGCTCCTCACTGCAAACACGCCCCTGCTCCTGCTAAAGGCAAAGAGATGATTAACTATGCGGGACGGGAATGTAATAACACGACTCCTTTTGCTCCCGGAAAACAGCCGAGCCCGGACCGCGGGTCATAAATCTCGAAAACTTTGGAATGCCCTGAATGACATCTTTAGGGGGCGGTGAAAGAAGGCTTGCTTTGCGGCCTTTGGAGAATTTCCAACCCGAAATCCGAATGCTCCCGTGGATACTACAAAAGTATTGTGCTTTTCATCAAGCTCACGGACATCGGCGACAAGTGCTTTACTCTGAAAAAAGGCAATCCGGGGGCTAATAGAGCAAGGAAAGTTGGAAGGCCCCGAAGGGCCTAACACGATCAAAAATCCTGCCAAGGAACCATAATCGAGTGAATATGATTGAATGCGGAGAATCTTCGCATGACCGTGAAGATCTTGATGAAGGTCCCCAAATACCCGTGGCCAACCTCGTCGAGGATCACGAATTCGGATTCCCCCTCGGCCTTGAGGATATTGAGCGAATCAACCCATCTTGGTCTCATGTCGAGAGACTCCTTGCAAGAATACGAGGCCCGCTATTTCTCGGATGAAGGGAAGGCCGATACTGAAGCTGGGGTTGTTTCGTTCAAAATATGAAAGGACCATTTACACAAGATGGTTAGAACAATCGAGAAGAATCGAACAAGAAAGCTTCCGGCGGGCGCACTGTGCTTGGGGCTTATCGGCAAAGAGGCCGAAGAGCGTGCGGAGCTAGTACACTTCTGCAAATTGGCTTTGGGAGAGCCGAATATGATCCAGAGAACAGTGAAGAATCGGAAGAGGAGGATTCCTTCTATATCCTACACAGTGTCAAATACGTGCCACCCCCTCTCACTCTTCCCCGCAATTTACGGGAGGAGAAGGCGAGTCACAATTACCACTTAGGGAATGGGAACATATGACAATTTTGCGGTTGCACGCACCCATATTCCCAACGGGTTTGATCAACGTTCCCTCTCGGCGAAATCCCGGTAGTATGGGAAGAAGATTCCGATGACAGCGATGATGATGATGATGACGAGAGTGAAGAGTCAGCGAGGCCCCGATCCGGAAACAATGCGGAACAATCATGCCGAGAAATGAGCCCATGGGAGCCGGGCACAATGGTTGGTTATCGGCAAGCGGCGACGAAGAAACTTCGGAAGACGAATACGAGGCCGAGGACATGAAGGCCATGAAGTTTCATGGATGCGAGCACGTGGATGTCTTAGAATTCAACACTTTGCCTACCATGCTTTGGGGAAAGGGTTTTCGGGTGTCCGATCCGGGTGATAGTCGAAGATACGATCGAAAGAGGAAAATTAACTCCCATCCGCCCAAATGAGAAGATAACCATGGTTAGATCAAATCCACCCAGAACAAAGTAACACTCCTTGTCGGGGTTACCCAAGAAGAGGTCACCTTCCCCGAATGTATGTCGGCTTTCGAGAGAAGTCCTAGAAAGCGGCATGATGCGGATGCGCCTCCCACACGAACGCTATAATCATCTCCAACTCAGGAGTATTACGAAGGGAATCGAGAATGGCTGCACTATCTGGGGATGAAATCGAAAAGCCGCCGAGTCAGACAATAGCGACTCTTGTTGCATGATAACTATGAGCAAGGCCGGCCATGAGAGTGAATCGGAGGACGCCCTAGCTCTGTGGACCATCCAAGGGGCAACAACACAACCCCAAACCCAAAGCACAGTGACTTGGGAAGCGGTTATAAGGGCCGCCCGGGAAGGAGCCGGTACGGCTCGGCCCTCACTGTCACTGGGACTCCGTCGACCAGTGGCCAATAGCGAAAGGGCTCCCCCATTGACCCTTAGCGGCATTGAAGAAATCCGGTCAAGAGACGGCGATGAGGAAGTTAATCTGTTGACCCGATGCAGGCGAGATCTTCCAAGGAAATCCCAAGGCGAGATAAGAAGGCCGCGGATCAAGCACCGAAAGAAGATCGCCGCCCCTATGCTAAGGCAGTGAAACTCCGGATCCGACGAAAAGAGGATCCCGTGCTCACCCGGTTGAAGCAAACACGAGGCCAACATTTCCCTCTGGTCTCTACTCACTTCGTCCTATCCCCATGTGAAGAGTGGAAGAAAGCACAGCTCGCACTCTCGTGCCTATTGATGCTACTCCCGATGATGTGGTACGGCTAATTGGAAACATCCATTACGGGAACATAATCACTTTCACGAGATCTCGACCTCCCTCAATTTGGGGCGATCATAATGAGCCTCTCTTCATCACGATCCAGTTTGGATGAACGACGCCTCCCTCGGGTCTGGTTGATAATGGGTCGGAATGAACATTCTTCCGGCAAAGATCATGAGCTTGCTTGATATCAAGACTACGAGACTTGAAGCCTTCTTCTCTCACGGTCAAAGCTTACGACTCAACATCCCGGCGAGTCCTCGGAGTTGCTACTTTAGACCTCTGGTTTGGACGAGAAATTGATACTGTGGAATTCCGGGTTATCGACATCCCGATTACTTTCAATGCCTGTTGGGAAGACCTTGGCTGCACCAAGTCAAAGGGGTCGCCTCAAGCCTCCACCGGTGTGTGAAATTCGTCTCGAATGGGGATCGACGACCATTTACGGAGATTTAGTCACTTTAGAGGGCACGGATACGGGCGGAATACCTATTACGGAAATCAAACATGACGAGGAAGGTCACATGCTAACGGGCTTCACGGTCGAGCCTCCCGAGGCCCAAGTGTGCAACATAGATCGACGGTCACTCGGGATAAAATCCCACCGGTCTTGAAAATGATGAGAAAAATGAGCTATCTACCTGGCCTCGGTGCAGGGAAGCACCAACAAGGAACTCACAAACTCATCGAAGTGAAAGGACGGAATACTCGCCACGGCACAGGATATGAGGCCTCCCGGTGGACCTTTGCAAAGGGAAAAAGATTTGAAGGCTGCCACGGGAAAGGTCCCGGTCGACAACCCTAAATCTCTCCCCTTCGAGTCCTAATTTGGTGACTACTTTGTAAAGGGTCCCACACAACCGGGAAACATCACGAGCCCACTCCTACGGCGGGATGGCTAAAGCTACAAGATAACCTCAACAAGTTCGGAGGAACCAAGGCTAACCCGGTCCGTAGAATGTTCCTGGACCTACCCAAGATACACAGGGCTACCACTGCCATGAAGAGTGAGTATACCTTCGGGCGTGCGACACAGTGGAGCAGGTTCGAGAAGCTCACAACCACTATTCCTACGCCGGGAAGATCCGAAACACGAATTCGGGCGCGGTGCCAAAAGCTAAGGCCACGGAATTTCCCTCGAGATGATTGGGATGGTGCAGTTATGCGGCAATTGTTCGAAGAAGAAGTCCAGTGCCGGACTGATTGATCTCGGCTCGGTCAAAAGATGATAGCGGCAATTGAGAAAGGAAAACAAAAAGCGGCCACGAGTTCCGAGTCATGAGGCCACCAATAGCGATGCCGCTAAAGAATTGGGAAAACCTCTCGGGCCGTCCGCGACCAAGGAGGAAATGATCACCAAGCTTGGATTGGTCCCCGTCCCTTTGTGTCAATCTAGGACAAGTCCTCCCGAGTCTCTCTTTGTTAAGATCGAGTCTCTAGGGTCGTCCAGATGGCCTTACGCTGAAGACTACGAGTGCAGCAAGCGCTTTGTATTCCCTTTCGTTTTCAATGAAATGACGAACCTTTACGAGTATCCCTTGATTGCCACTTTAACTAATGATGAATTAATTAATAAAAAAATTTTTTTAATAATAATTCATTAGATAAAAAAAGCGAGACACATTAAACAAAAAAAAATCAAACAACAAAAAAAAAAAAATCTTTAAGCGGGTTGTCAGGAAAAGGAAAATCGAGCCCAGTCGCCGAAGAGATTTTGACGAGTGTGAATTTGGGAGCTGCGGAAGAGCCTAAAGAGACGCAGATTGGTGATTTCTTGAAGGAATCGGAAAGGATGCTCTGCAAAGTCCTACAAAATCCTCAATTCAAAGAAAGTTGCCCTCTTCATCAAAGAAAACATCATGTGCGGATACGGGTTGCCGGTAGAAATCATCTCGAGATAATGGATCCCACTTCGAAGGGAATGTGAAAAGCTGTGGCGGAATTCCGAATAACCCGTCACAAGTCATCTCCCTACGGGCCCCAAACCAGCGGAGCCGTCGAAGCGGCAAACAAGACTCTGGAAAATATCATCAGGAAAATGGTGTCCAAGGCGAGAGATTGGCCCGAGAAGTTACACTGGCACTCTGGGGCTACTGAACATCGGTCGAACGGCAAGCTGGGAAACACCTTTTGCCCTCACATACGGAATGGAAGCCGTACTCCCAATCGAGCTAGAAATACCCTCGCTCAGGTATCTTGTTGGAAAGCCGGATCAACGAGGTCGAATGGCTCCCGAGTCGCCATGACGAATTGGCCCTACTAGACGAACGCCGATTGAAGGCCATGGAACACATCCGGGCCTACCAAGGAAGAATGGCTAGAGCCTTCGACAAGAAAGTAAAGCATCGGGAGATCCGAGAAGGTGATCTCGTTTTCTAAAAGAAAAGCCCCGGTCCGTATCAACCCCCTCGGCAAATGGGAGCTGTATGGGTCGGGCCATATGTCGTCCGAGAAGATCTTCTCGGAGGAGCCATGCAACTTGCGGACCTCGACGGGAATCCCTTTGTACACCCGGTGAATGGTGACAAGGCTGCGAGATACTACGCGTAAAACAAAAAAAAAAAAAAAAAAAAAAGAAAAAAGAGTGCTAAAAGAGTAATACCCAACTAGGTTGAAAACCCGAGAAGGGCGGCCTAGGTAAAAAACGGGGTTGCACCAAAAAAAAAACAACAAAAAAAAAAAAAAAAAAAAAAAAAAAACAAAAAAAAAAAACAAAAAAAACAAAAAAAAAACAACAAAAAAAACAAAAAAAAGAGTTCACCGGGTTGAACTACGAAGACTGAGCTCCTCAAAATGAGGAACGTAGGCGGCGGAAACGGTTCGGTCTAAAGCACAAATAAAAGCCATACTTTGGCATCAATACAATTGATCGAGACCATGAAAGCGTCTCGAAAAACTCTAAAGCAATTCAAATATTCATTACAAGTTAAAAGCTCTTTGATGAGTCTAAGCCCGATTCATTCCTACAAGCGGCAACTTTGCTAAAAGAAAACTAAGATACATAATCAAACTAATGTACGCCATGACAAGAAAGGGATACTCGGAAACCTCGGAGTCACTCCAAGCCACTCGTCTTGGCCTCTCCCCTCTTCTTCCCCCTTCGAGTCTTCTTTTACGAACAGGAAAAATGTCGGTGTTCCTCCTACCAAGCTACGGTATAGGGACGGGGTCTATCAAACCGGCCTCTGTCGGGGCCTTAGTAGCCCTAGCGTCATCCCTCATCTCCTGTAGCCTAGGCGGTAGCATAGGAGCCCTCCTCTCTGTCTCTTGACGTAAGCCTCATAGTCGGTCACGGCGTCTCCGCTCTGTCATGAGGGTTGGCCCTCGCCTCGGCCCTCCTCCTCTCGAAGCAGTCGGGTCCTCCGCACCCACAATGGCCTCACGCCGTCTCAAAATAGCCACTGAGTCTCTCCCGGATGCCTCTCATACCAATCCAGTGTACCAAGTGGTCGGGAACACCGGTCTCGGACGCTGAGAATGACCCGAGGAGGAAAGGCATCATACCTCCATGCTCGGGAAAGAAATGGAAACACCGAGGGATCATCCATGGAAACGAGGAGCCACCACCACTGGTGGCTATATCATCAAAGCCCTCCAAAGGAACTGCTCCAGGCCAAAGCGTCTCGAGAACTAAAGCCGGAATATAGAAGCTAGGGTGAAAGCCCGGAAGCATGACCACGGGAGACCCATCTGAAGCACTCTGCGAGTCTCCACCCGCCAATGAGGCACCGACCATCGATATCTTCGGTCTGGCGACCCGCCATCCAACGCTCCCACGAGCCACGATCATCAAAATCTACATCAACACCTCTCTGGCAAAAGTCAAGGCTGATCATATCGAGAGGTTTCCCGAAGAACCCCCAAACGCTCCATCGGCCACGGGGTCAAGAGGAGCGGGCTGCCCCCGTGCATATACCGCCTTCCGGTAGCTAATCTATCGAGAGCATGAAAAGTCTCCCCCAGAATCAAAGGAACGACATCTACGCCGGGCGACGGTGAACGACAACATCTAGCGAGAGACCGATGGCAAATCCCAAAGGAATAGACCATGAACGGGGTGCCAAACATACAAAGTGCAAAGGCATCCCAATAGGCATCATCTACCAAACCTAGGCCCCTAAATGCATCGGGAAGACCGGAAATATCGAAATGATCGGGACCGCGGATCATACCTTGCGCTTCCTCAGGGAAAGATGAAGGAGGACGCACAATCTGTCAACAAAAGAAGCCCCTCAGGGCAAAGGAACCGCTATCTCTTCCACCTCCAGGACCTCCAAGCAAGGCCCGAAATTCTTCGACGGTCGGAACAATCTCGTTGAAGGAAAGGCAAAAGACATGCCTTCTAGTATCCCAAAATGATGAAGAAGCTCTCAAAAGCTCATAATCCGGAATCAATTCCTTGAGAGACCATAAGCACTTCACCTTGTATCTTTCTTCAAAGAAGAACCTCCTCTCATGCATGATCTCCGGGACCAATCCTTGAACTTGTTGAAGAATGACATTTGGGACTCTTGGGACAATTTTGATGGAGCTTTTCTAAAGTTTTCCATGGTTTTCTCTCTTTCTCCCCGAAAATGGCTGTTTGAATTTGGAGGTTGAAGAGGATATTTGAATTTGAAATAAAGCAAGACCAGTCCGAACCAAAATTAAAGGACAATGTCGAGATGCGGTCCCCATCCGCGCGGATAGGATTGCTTTCCAAAAAAAAATCTGCAACGGTCAAGTTGCTACACCAAAGAGGAATATTCCGTCCCGGTTGCTCGAAACTTGTGCAAAAACCTCCCAAACCGGTCCATATACCAAACACCCTTGCAAAAAAAAAAACCAAGGCTCATGCAACACTGCATTCATATTGCATTGCATTCATAAAATAAAATCCTAAACTATTACATTCCAAAAAAAAAAAGAGTGTGCATAAAAAAAAAAAAACAAACAAACATAAATAAAATCCTAAATTATTACATCCAAAAAAAAAAAAGAAAAAAAATGTGCATAATTTGTACAAATCTAAATCTCAATCTCAAATCTCAAAAAAAAAAAAATCAATCGGAGTCTCCGGCGCCCGATGTACTCCCCGGCCCCTCTTGCGACTCGGGCCCGCCTCCTCGGGAGCCACTGAAAATCTCGGGCTCGAGAATCGTCCTCGTCTCCGAGAAAGAGGCTCATCGGGACCAACCGGCACGCTACGATAGGGCAAGCCGAGATCTGCGAAAAAATCGTATCCGAAGGTGAAGGCGTCGGACTCCTGGACGTACGAAGACGACCCGCCATGTTGCCAAACGTGTCCCTGCCCGTGTGGATCCCGAGAATGACGTGATCCGAAGGCGGCACCGCGCGGGGATCAAGGAGAGGAGACGAGAGGAGTCTCACGAAGAAGTCTACGAGCGAATAGGGAAGCCTCCCGTCGACGGGCGCCGGCCGTGGTCGCCTCGCTCTAGCTGAGGAGCCCCGCAAGCGACCATCCTCCTGATGAATCTCTTGGCCCGATCACTTGCTTCGTCAGCTTCTCGACGACCACCTCCGAAAACTGCACAAAAGCAAAAGCGTCAAAAAAAAAAAAGGTGATGCTAAAGATGATGAAACAAAAGAAAGAAAAGAAGGGGAAAAGGTGAAGCCATACCTTCATACCGGACGAGGCCGGAAAGCTCGTGGAAGTCGCTCGAGTGAGGGATCTGCACCCTCAATCGGACCCCATCCTGGATATAGGAAAAATCCGTCCGAGGGTACCGCGGGATCCCAAGCCCCTCCCTATCCGAACACGAGGCATCCTCGGCCTCCTCAAGACGAATGTCGCATATGGCTCAATCGCCACGAAATCCGAGAAGTCTTTGGCCGGCTCGGTAATCATCCCAGTCACGGACCGATCGCTCGGAGTGCATCATATCGACGGGAGGCTCCACCGGTGTCCTCAAAGGCGAATTCACGCCATGCGGCGCGTCACCCTCTCTCCCGAGATAATATGCATCGCGAGGTCGGACCCCTCAAAATCCTCCATTGCCCACAGTCCGGATCTCGGCGCCCTTCAGTGCGCCACCTCAAAGCGATCCCGGGGAAGAATATCATCCCCTCATCTGTCTCGGCCTCCGTCAAAGGAAGGCAATCCGCGTACGAGAGTCGTACGCCCCCTGGAGCTTATCTTCTCCCGGGCATGCTTGGACCAAGGCTGCATGGCCGGATACGCCCGGCGTACTCCGCCATTTGCCGCCACATCGTGACGATGGAAAAACTCCAACGCCCATACTGCGAAAGGTAAAAATCCAATCAATCCGATTGCAAAAGAAAAGTGCGTGCTCAAAAAAAAAAAGAGGAAAGCAAAGAGAGCTTATACCTCCGGGGCAAACTCAAAGCGGTACAAAGAGCTCACGGACCTTCAGTGTACCTATCAAGAGCAAAATAAAGCTCTGCCCGGCCCGGCCTCTCCCCACGAGACATCTCCGGCCGTCTCCATGTCCTCCAAGGACCTCAGCAAGGCAAAGGCTGCCGTCCCCTCGGCATGTCCAAAGAGCGTGCTCGAAAAAGCAAACCACAAGAAGGCCACGGCAATCGATCGGCGCCTATCCTCTCCTCCCCGGCCTCATAACTCGCTATGGTCTCCACAATCTTGCCGTAGACCACGGCATACTCCATCCCCATCCCCTTTTTGGGAATAGGGAAAATCCCGAAGAGCTGCGAGATCGGCATCGCTGTAGCCATCCCGCCACTCAATGCTTTGCGTCCATTAAAGGGACAGGCCCGTAATCGCGGCATAGTCGGAGGGCGTAACCGTAGCCTCGCCCGGAAGAAGTGGAAGGTGTGGGTCGCGTCCCACCAATCTTTGCGCCCGGAGCAAACATCAAGCCCTTGCTCTTAGGGAACTTGACCAGTCCCTCAAGCACTCAACGAACTCCTAGAGCCCCGTCTCGACAACAATCTGTCTCGGACTCGGCAAAGCTCCTCGGCCCGCATTCGGAAGCCGGTCCCACAAGTCAATCACGGACTCCACCGATCCTCGAGTCTTCATTTTGTTCAGCTGCTCCGTTACAAAACGGTTTCCGCCCTGCAAAAAAAAAAAGAAAGAGAAAATATCAAAAAAAAAAAAAAGTGCATTTGCATTTACACAAAAAAAAAAAGCATACACATGCATTAAAAAAAAAAAAATTTCGACAGCATAACAGCATACAATGAGCATAGCCCCATTTTTCTCGCATAAAAGAAAACAGTTTTCAGCAAGTCCCAATGCATTCATCAAAAAAAAAAAAAGATGCATTCCTACGGAAGTAAAAACTCCGTCCCATTTTCATAAAATAACATGCATACCATCCATCATCTCAAAAAAAAAAAAATGCATACATGCATATCATCCATCTTACATGCAACGGGAGGAAAAATCCGTCCCACTTTTCAAAAAAAAAATCCTAAACATACATACATCTCATATTGGCAAAATGCCCATTCTTTCCAAACAAAATGCATGCATTGCATCATTCATCAATATCAATATTCAATTTCAAAAAAAAAAATCATCATTCATCAATATCAATATTCAATTTCAAAAAAAAAATCATCATCATCAACATGCAATATTCAATTTCAAAAAAAAAAAAATCACAATTTTCGAATTTTCACATGCAATTTTCGAATTAAAAAAAAAAATGGCGAAAATGCCAATTCTTTTCCCAAGCAAAATGCACATTTTGGGTTACTCACATAATCATCAAGATTCAAAGACAATGAACATGCAATATTCAATTTCAAAAAAAAAAATTTCAAAAATCACCTAAAATTCAAATTTCAAACAAGAAATCAACAAAGGGATCAAAGGGTTTCAAAGTATACCGTTCGGAGATTCGAATCCGAAGCCCAATGTTGCCAAGCATCGGGGTAGGGCTCCTCCGCAATCGATTGCGAAAGATTGTAATGCCTCCTCATCCGGACGAGCTCCAATCGCCTCTCCGCTACCGGGCCACGTCCTTGGCCTTGAAAAGCGCCTTCCCCATGTTCCATTGCTCGAAAATCGAAGAAAATCGGAAGATTTCGAAGCTTTTTAGGCCAAAAATGGCGGATTTCTCACTTTCTCTCTCTTTTCTCTCGACAAACTGTAAAACTGAATGGGGAAGAAGAAAAGGGCGTTGGCCCTAATTAATACCCCTGGTTTTCAAACCCTATCCGCGCGGATAGGATTGCAAGGGTCAAAATGACCCTTTTGCCCCTTAAAATTACAGGACTCTGCAATTCGAGTCCCGACTTGACAGAGTTAACCAAAGTTAACCAAAGTCAGCCCCTTGTCAAGAAAATCACCCCCGGCAGTCAAACGTAAGACCGAGTGCCCCGAGAAAGATAACGAGATCCCGTATCTTTCATCAAAATCATCCAACGGCAGTCAAACGTAAGACCGAGTGCCCCGAGAAAGATAACGAGATCCCGTATCTTTCATCAAAATCTTCCCCGGCAGTCAAACGTAAGACCGAGTGCCCCGAGAAAGATAACGAGATCCCGTATCTTTCATCAAAATCATCCCCCGGCAGTCAAACGTAAGACCGAGTGCCCTGAGAAAGATAACGAGATCCCGTATCTTTCATCAAAATCTTCCCCGGCAGTCAAACGTAAGACCGATCTCCTCGAGAAAGATAACGAGATCCCGTATCTTTCATCAAAATCCTTCCCGGCAGTCAAACGTAAGACCGAGTGCCCCGAGAAAGATAACGAGATCCCGTATCTTTCATCAAAATCTTCCCGGAGTCAAACGTAAGACCGAGTGCCCGAGAAAGATAACGAGATCCCGTATCTTTCATCAAAATCATCCGGCAGTCAAACGTAAGACCGATCTCCTCGAGAAAGATAACGAGATCCCGTATCTTTCATCAAAATCTTCCCCGGCAGTCAAACGTAAGACCGATCTCCTCGAGAAAGATAACGAGATCCCGTATCTTTCATCAAAATCTTCCCCGGCAGTCAAACGTAAGACCGAGTGCCCCGAGAAAGATAACGAGATCCCGTATCTTTCATCAAAATCATCCAACGGCAGTCAAACGTAAGACCAATTCCCCAGACGAATACGTCTGATTTTCCCCAGCAAAGGCTAACGAAATCCCCAGCAAAGTTAACGAAATCCCAAAAGCCAACGGAATCTCGAGTAGTTCTCGAACTACGAAAGGGCTTGATTCCCACTAGGGATACGTAGGTAGCCTATCATTAGGTCCAGCCCCTCGACCAAAACGGTCACCCTCTCCTTCGGCAGCAGACGAAGTCCACCGAAAGGCCATTTCAAATCAAGGTTCGAGGCACCTAAAACGCCATCTCCAAGGTCCAAGGCATCATCATCAAGGTCCGAGGCACCTGAAACGCCATCACCAAGGTCCGAGGCACCTAAAACGCCATCTCCAAGGTTCGAGGCACCTAAAACGCCATCATCATCAAGGTCCGAGGCACCTAAAATGCCATCTTCAAGGTTCGAGGCACCTGAAACGCCATCTCCAAGGTTTGAGGCGCCTAAGACGCTATCACTAGGAAAGCGATAAATCGCAATCATCCCCAAGAGACCGAAAATGGTCATTCCTATCCCCAGCGGAGCGGATAGCCATCGAGACCGAAAATGGTCATCTCTTATCCCAGCGAGTTTCTTTCCGGCAACCGGCGTAGAACTCGCTCATCGGGTTCGAGGCACCTAAACGCCATCATCTCCGAGGTCAGACCCGAACTACGGCGGCTTGATTCCCATTCGGGATACGTAGGTAGCCTATCGCTAGGTTCGGCCACCCGATCACTCGATCATCACGCCAAATATGGAGCCTTACTCTTATCGACGACCCCGCTTCCTTGAAAGCGCCGTCGCCGAGGGGCTACCGTAAGTGCTCCAATTTGAGCTTGTTAGAATTTTCGTTAGAAAATTAACGAAAGTCATAACAATTACTAACAATTCCTAACAATCCTAACTTTTCTAACAAAGTAAGGGTAAAATGGGCATTGCTATTTAAGGTTAAACCTTCCAAGGAATCTCAAAAAGCAAAAGAATTAAGAAAACCACAAATAGCAAGTTGAAAAACATTTTTGAGATTTTTGAATTTTTATTCCTCTTGTCCAAAGCTGGAGCTGCATTTAATGAACAGTGCACGCCAAGCAGTCCAATCCGCGCGGATGAGTTTGCATATTTCAGAGGGCTATAAATTTAGCCCTCCAGTCACAAAAATAAGGAGGAACAACACATTTTGCACCGAACCTCTGGCGAAATATAGAGAGAAAACAGTGAGAATTCACTTGAATTGTCACCATTTTCTCTCAATCTTTCCCAACTCATACTCATCCACTCACTCTCATATTAAAGCCCTAAACACTCATACACTCAAGCCAAACACTCAAGAACACAAGGAAGATTGGTAAACCCTCCTCTTCCTAACCCTAAATCTCATCCATGCATGCATCTTCAAACTACAAAATGTAGTTCTTTCATCTTCTTGCTCTAGATCTAAGAAGATCACCATGGAAGACCATCTCCATGGATGATCTTCTACAAAGATCAAAATTATTTTCAAGTTTTCTTACTTTCTTACAAAGAAAACTCATTTTCAAAACCCTAAAAACCATTTTCAAGCATAAAATCTCATTTTCAAAGGATAAAAATCCCCTTCCCAAGCAAATGAAATGCTTAGTCCTAATGTACCCCAAGGATGGTTTGGTATAGTTGATTCACCACTAAAATGTCTAGTGATCACTAACCAAAACCTAGGGAAATGGGGACAAGCATGGATGCAAAACCCCCTTTAAAATCATATTCTCCTTCTTGGGAAGTTGCTGTCCAGTAGCAATTTTCCCAGACCTCAGTCCATTGTCTTAATTATTGGACACAGATGAACTTGGAATTTGGTGTTGACTACAAAACACTTTTTGTAGCCAACATCCAGAGCTTTCCAGACATATTTTTACCTTATTTTTTGGGTGAGTAAAACTCCTCTTTTCAAATTTTCTTTCAGAGGCTAGTTCATCAGCTTCTGGGAATCCAGATCTCATATCTGAGGTTTCCAGAAGGTTTTGACCCCTCAAATCTTCTCCAAAATGGAAAATTCCTTCTCACAAACCTTATTTAAGGTGTCTAGAACAAATTTAATTCTCTGAGTTTATCCAGATTATGAAGTTTTAAGACCCTTGAATACATTTCAAAATCAAAGGTCCACTGCCTTTTTCATTCTGGCAGAAATGGCCATCAACTTCAAAAGGTCTTTTGAGTACCAAATCTCAATCCAAAAATCCCCCAAAAAATCATGGGATCAGTTTAAAGTCTTGAAAAAATATCCCTATTTTTACTTTTCTGAGTTTCAAAGTATTTTGGCCAAAACACACACACACACACACACACAAATGATTTTCAGCTTGGAAGACTCGTTTTACGAGGCATTCCGGGTGCACACTAACGTCCTTCCCGGCGTGTAACATGACCTCCGAACCTAAATCTCTGATCTCGGGCTTTTTTCAAAGTTTTGGCCCTCAAAATTAAAATGGCGTGGCGACTCCGTTTTCGTTGATTTTTTCAAACAAAAATGGGAAAATTTTCGGACACAATCACACATCATCACAGGAGTTCAAAAGGCAGATTACATGACTTGCCTAGAGGACAAATATGACACATCTCCCTACTTTGCATAGGACCGCTAACCGGAATCCTAGCTTTATTAACCAAACGACTAAAAATATAAGATGAAGGATGTCCCAATCGGGCATGCCACGTAGAAGACGAGGTACGCTCCCCAATTAATGCCAAAGAGTTGATGCGAGAATTGGGAATGAATGACAATGTGTAGAGATCTCCCGCATTACTGCCAGAAAGAATAGTCCTCTTGGTACGATTGTCCTTCACACAAAACCCGAAAGCCGTGAGCTCAAAGAAGCAATTATTATCAAGACAAAATTTTCGAATAGAAAGTAAAGAACGGCTAATTTTGGGAATATGTAAAACCGTATTCATAACAAAAGAATGATTATTGGCAGAAAAATTCGTAGAACCAATATTAGCTATGGGAATTGAAGTAACGTTAGCAACAATAATGGAATCATTACCTGAATACGGAGAGAATTGTTGCAGAACACCCGGATCGGATGTCATATGATTAGTCGCTCCGGAATCAAGAACAAACGATACTGGAGCCATGGGTGCGGGGCCACTATAGTAAGAATTTGCAAAGAAAAAGTGCAAATTGAGCATTATAGGCAAAGTTACCTCTTTGATAACAGGTAGTGGCCTCATGACCCTTTTTCTTGCACAACTGACAATGAACAACAGTAGGATCTGAACTGAGAAACGGATTGGGAGGGGTGTATGGGACAGGAGCAGGGGGTGGCATGGGTCGAGAGGTGGGGGCTGAGTAGTGAAACTGAGGAGGTAGAGGAAGAATACCCTTACCATGGAATTTGCCCTTATTTCGATTTTTGTTACCACCTTTGTTATGATTAGTGACAAAGAAAAATTGGCCAGAGGGGTTGTGGCCATTTGGCCTATAGACAGCCGGGACTCGAAGGTTGGGGCGGCGGGGAGGGCCGGTGGTTTTGGCGCTTTGGTGGCTGCTAAGGCGCTTAGGGAGGAATGGGTTTGATTGGCAAACCGCTTTTGAAGAGCTTCCTCTTGAATGATAAGATCCTTAAGGTCATCTATGGTGGTGTCCCCTTTAGAGTTTTGAGTGGTGATAAATTCTTTGTAGTTATGACCAAGGCCGTTTAAGATTCTACTACGAAGGGTTTGGGGAGAGACAGTGTTGCCGGCTTGAGAAAGAGAATGGGCAATAGTTTTAGCATGAAGAATATAGGCTTGGATTGTCATACCCGGGGAGAGGGTTAAATCATGAAGCTCATCTTGGAGCTTTTGGATGTGTATGGTGGTTGCAACCCCAAATTCCTTGGCTAAGAGATCCCATGCCTCCGGGGCTGTGTTACATGGGTTAACATGGGGCTGAACTTCAGAAGTAACGGTGGCTTTGATCCATCCGAGGACGAATCGAGAGGTGTGCATGAAGGCATCATAGGCCGGGCTGTTTGTGGTAGCGGGTGGGACAATACGGGTGGGAGGGATTTTGTCGGAGACAACATGGGTTAAAGAATGGATTTCTAGCATAGAAAGGAAGAGGGAACTCCAATTTTGGTAGTTCTCGTTAGACAATCTACAGTGACCCATGTAAGATTGAACATTGAAGAGGATTGGGAGACCATATTTGTTTGAATTACCTTGTCCTGAACCATTGGCGGCCATGGTGTCGGTTTCCTTTGATTGATCGTCACTGATGGCTTTTAGAATGCTCTGATACCATGAATGAAATAATCACCTGCATAAAAGAAGATTAAGAACAATAGAGAGAAGAAGAACTGACTGGAAGGAAGAATATTAAGAACAGGGAGAAGAGTCAGAGAGAGACACAGAGACACGGCAAGAAGGAAAGAGAGAAAACCCACGTTAAGTGGTATCTTTGTTTTTGATATTTTTATAATGAAACAAGGTATACAATCAGTAATTCTGTGAATGATATTTTCCTTATTCTATCCTAATCACAATACTATATTAAAGGGACTAATTTACTGGTGAATATATACAAGATATACACAAATGAATATGCAAGATATGCTATGTTTATTCCTCACGTGCCTATTATGAAGGAGAGTCGGAACCCGTTGCTTGAGGTGCACCAATATTGCTTTCACCCCCCCTCAAGCGAATCGGAGTGGAGCGGAGTCAAGCTTGGAGGATAACAACCGAAACGTGGAGCAGCCAAGCTCTTTGTAAAGATATCGGCCAGTTGGTCCGAGGAAGATATATGATGGAGTCGTAGAAAACCCCTTTGATGCAAGTCACGCACAAAATGTAAGTCAATCTCAATGTGGCGTGTGCGGGCATGAAAGACTGAGTTCTTGGACATGTGGAGAGCCGAGACATTGTCGCAGAAAAGTTGAGGCGGAGAAAGAGCAAGACCAAGCTCACGGTACAAGAATGAAAACCATCTCACTTCGGCTGCGGTGGAGGCCAATGCTCAGATTTAGCCTCACCGCTTGAACGAGCAAACAAGTATGTTGCTTTTTCGCGGTCCAAGCAACGAGATTTGGTCCGATAAATACACACGCACCTCGTGGTTGAGCGTCGGTCATCGGGAGAACCGGCCCACCCGCATCACAAAATGCGTAAGAGAAGTATCTCGATGATTTTTGAAAGGTTAACCCAAGAGTGAGAGTACCTTTTAGAAACCGAAAAATGCGTTTTACGGCTTGGAGATGCGAGGTGCGAGGAGAATGCATGAATTGACACACTTGATTAACCGCGAAAGATAGATTCGGGCGAGTAAGTGTGACATATTGAAGACCTCCCACCATACTTCGGTAGAGAGAAGCATCTGGAAGAGGGTCACCAGCTAAGGCCGAGAGGTGAAGGCCAGGAGATAACGGAGTAGGAGCGGGCTTACTCAAATGCATGTTGAACTTTTGCAAAAGATCTGAGGCGTAACGAGACTGATTAAGTTGCAAAAGAGAAGAGGATCGAGTTGCCTCTATGCCGAGAAAAAAAACAAGTGGGCCAAGACGTCGACTCTCAAACTTAGAACAAATAGCATCAAGAACCTGAGTAACCACGGCATTGGTAGAGCCCGTAACCAAAATGTCATCCACATAGATAAGTAAAATGGTGATTGTTCCTTTGTGATGACGGATGAAGAGAGATGAATCTGAGTGGCTGTTGAAGAAGCCCAAGGTAAGTAAGAAATCATGAAGACGAGTGAACCATGCTCGTGGAGACTGTTTGAGGCCATAGAGAGAACGATGAAGTCGGCATACATACTCCGGATGAGCGGTGTCAATGAATCTCGGTGGTTGAGCCATGTAAACTTCCTCGAATAAAATGTCGTTGAGAAAGGCATTACGGACGTCTAACTGCTCAATCGGCCAATCTCTAGAGTGAGCCAAAGATAGGACACAGCGAATGGGGGCCGGTTTGACTACGGGACTGAACGTTTCGTCGTAGTCAACACCTTCCTGTTGGGTGTAGCCTTGAGCAACCAAACGAGCCTTGTACCGTTCTATCGAACCATCGGCTTGTCGCTTTATTTTGTAGATCCACTTACTGCCCACAATATTATGATGAGTAGGGGGAGGAACTAGTGACCATGTACCGTTTTTGTGGAGAGCCTCAAGTTCATCCTTCATGGCATGTTGCCATTGTGCCAAAGGAGCAGCTTGTCTAAAGGTACGTGGTTCAAATAGAGGAGAAGATGTATCCGTGACAGTGAGAGCAAACTTGTGTTTAGGCCGAAAAATACCGTCTTTTGCGCTAGTAATCATTCGATGAGTGCCAACAGTGGGAGGCCCCAAAGGGGAGGAGGTCCGTCCAACACCCAAAGGTGAACCGGAAGGCTCAGACCGAGATCTTGCAGAAGAAACAGGCTCGACGTGGAAGTTGGAGGTGCCGACCGAGCCGGACTGGACGGCGCCGGAGCCGGCCAGGTGGGAGTGTCCGGCTCAGGAGGAGCCGCAGCTGGGATGCTCAAGGAGGATGGACCGGCTCGCTGCAAAGGCCCAGAGGCAGGCCGGCGAGAGGGAGTGGACTGTGTTGTCCAAACAGCCGAATCAAGTTGAGGAGAGGCGGGCCGCGCAACAGGAGCAGCAGCTGTTGGTTTGCCTATGGTGTTTGCCTCGTAAAGAAGAATCCGGCAGACACTAGAGAAGTTTTTAGAGACATAGAAAAATGATTTTCATCAAATAACACATGTCTAGAAATATAAATTTCAGCCAAAGGATGTGGATTGTAACACTGATATCCCTTTCGCATTAAATCATAACCCAAAAAGACGCAGGGGGTTGATTTCAACATGAGTTTGTGGGTATTATATGGTACAAGATTCGGAAAGCAAGTAGAACCGAAAACTTTAAGAAATTTGTAATCGGGTTTTCTTTTCCATAAAACTTCATACGGAGAGAAATAATGAAGCTGACGAGTAGGTAGGCGATTAATAAGAAAAACTGCCGTAGAAAATGCCTCTACCCAAAAGATGTCCGGGACTTTAGAATGAGCAAGTAAACATAAACCCATTTCCACAATATGCCTATGCTTACGTTCTACCACTCCATTCTGTTGAGGTGTATATGGACATGAAGTGTGATGACCTATTCCATGTTGAGTCAAGTAGGAAGCAAACCTACGATTTATGAATTCCCCACCCCCATCAGTTTGAATGGTTTTAACAGTATGAATAGCAGAAATTTTGCGTGTTAACTGATTTTCAATAAATGTTTAAAATTCAGTAAAAACCGTAAACACATCAGATTTTTGAAATAAAGGAAATAACCAAACAAATCGGGAATAATCATCAACAATGGATAAATAATATTTAAATCCAGAAACGGAGGCGACAGTAGAAGGCCCCCAAACATCTAAATGAAGTAAAGCTAAAGGAACAGTCGATTTAAAAGAGCGGAGTTCAAAAGGCAGATTACATGACTTGCCTAGAGGACAAATATGACACATCTCCCTACTTTGCATAGGACCGCTAACCGGAATCCTAGCTTTATTAACCAAACGACTAAAAATATAAGATGAAGGATGTCCCACCGGGCATGCCACGTAGAAGACGAGGTACGCTCCCAATTAATGCCAAAGAGTTGATGCGAGAATTGGGAATGAATGACAATGTGTAGAGATCTCCCGCACACGCGTAAAGAATAGTCCTCTTGGTACGATTGTCCTTCACACAAAACCCGAAAGCCGTGAGCTCAAAGAAGCAATTATTATCAAGACAAAATTTTCGAATAGAAAGTAAAGAACGGCTAATTTTGGGAACATGTAAAACCGTATTCATAACAAAAGAATGATTATTGGCAGAAAAATTCGTAGAACCAATATTAGCTATGGGAATTGAAGTACCGTTAGCAACAATAATGGAATCATTACCTGAATACGGAGAGAATTGTTGCAGAACACCCGGATCGGATGTCATGTGATTAGTCGCTCAGAAATCAAGAACAAACGATACTGGAGCCATGGGTGCGGGGCCACTATAGTAAGAATTTGCAGCAGGTGCAAATTGAGCATTATAGGCAAAGTTACCTCTTTGATAACAGGTAGTGGCCTCATGTCCCTTTTTCTTGCACAACTGACAATGAACAACAGTAGGATCCGGACTGAGAAACGGATTGGGAGGGGTGTATGGGACAGGAGCAGGGGGTGGCATGGGTCGAGAGGTGGGGGCTGAGTAGTGAAACTGAGGAGGTAGAGGAAGAATACCCTTACCATGGAATTTGCCCTTATTTCGATTTTTGTTACCACCTTTGTTATGATTAGTGACAAAGAAAAATTGGCCAGAGGGGTTGTGGCCATTTGGCCTATAGACAGGCTGGGGACTGAAGGTTGGGGCGGCAGGAGGGCTGGTGGTTTTGGCAGTTTCTTTGGTGGCTGCTAAGGCGCTTAGGGAGGAATGGGTTTGATTGGCAAACCGCTTTTGAAGAGCTTCCTCTTGAATGATAAGATCCTTAAGGTCATCTATGGTGGTGTCCCCTTTAGAGTTTTGAGTGGTGATAAATTCTTTGTAGTTATGACCAAGGCCGTTTAAGATTCTACTACGAAGGGTTTGGGGAGAGACAGTGTTGCCGGCTTGAGAAAGAGAATGGACGATAGTTTTAGCATGAAGAATATAGGCTTGGATTGTCATACCCGGGGAGAGGGTTAAATCATGAAGCTCATCTTGGAGCTTTTGGATGTGTATGGTGGTTGCAACCCCAAATTCCTTGGCTAAGAGATCCCATGCCTCCGGGGCGGTGTTACATGGGTTAACATGGGGCTGAACTTTAGAAGTAACGGTGGCTTTGATCCATCCGAGGACGAATCGAGAGGTGTGCATGAAGGCATCATAGGCCGGGTTGTTTGTGGTAGCGGGTTGGACAATACGGGTGGGAGGGATTTTGTCGGAGACAACATGGGTTAAAGAATGGATTTCTAGCATAGAAAGGAAGAGGGAACTCCAATTTTGGTAGTTCTCGTTAGACAATCTACAGTGACCCATGTAAGATTGAACATTGAAGAGGATTGGGAGACCATATTTGTTTGAATTACCTTGTCCTGAACCATTGGCGGCCATGGTGCCGGTTTCCTTTGATTGATCGTCACCCATGGCTTTTAGAATGCTCTGATACCATGAACGAAATAATCACCTGCATAAAAGAAGATTAAGAACAATAGAGAGAAGAAGAACTGACTGGAAGGAAGAATATTAAGAACAGGGAGAAGAGTCAGAGAGAGACACAGAGACACGGCAAGAAGGAAAGAGAGAAAACCCACGTTAAGTGGTATCTTTGTTTTTGATATTTTTATAATGAAACAAGGTATACAATCAGTAATTCTGTGAATGATATTTTCCTTATTCTATCCTAATCACAATACTATATTAAAGGGACTAATTTACTGGTGAATATATACAAGATATACACAAATGAATATGCAAGATATGCTATGTTTATTCCTCACGTGCCTATTATGAAGGAGAGTCAGAACCCGTTGCTTGAGGTGCACCAATATTTCTTTCAGTGAGCACGACTCGTGCCAAAGGGCACGAGTCGTGCCCTTCACAGCTGTTCGAGAATAGTTGCACCTTTTCAAGGGAAAAGACACAAAACCTTTTGACTCTCCTTATATACTTCCCCCTCCGAATTTCAATTCATACATACAGTCATTTGAGCCTTCCTACCATCTAGTAAGATAGAAAAACATACCCAATTGGCATATTGTTGCATCAAATCCTTCAAAGTTCAAAGTTTCAAACATAGTGTTGTTCGTTAGAGTATTTGATTTGGAGTGCTCCTATCATATACTTAAAAGTCGTTTTATCTTACTAGAAGATTGGCATTGAAACCGTAAGCACCTATGCGGGGCAATAACTTCTTACGGAGATTGTATTTAATATAAGACTCGACTTGTCTCATAGTTTTTCCAATCTCCGTTACTTTTTCTGTTAAGTTTTCAGTTAAGTTCTTGAGAAGCCTACCAAAAGTCCAACAATCGTAAGAAGTTATTTACGCTTCTTCAAGATCTTCAAGAAATGGCAACCGAGAAAGACACCACCGCATCTAGTCAAAGGAACGTAACGCCTCCTTCTCAAGGTGACGCAACGTTCAACAATGTTGCACCCGCTACTACACCGTCTCACTCGGTTCATGGTAAGAAACCTCCTTCGCGTACAACCTCAAGGGTTGCACCTCTTAATGTTCTCCCTCCGTCTCATGTGTTCGTGCATGCGGAAAGACCGGGTATTCTTACCGGGATGGACTTTAAGAGGTGGCAACAGAAAATGTTGGTCTATTTGACAACATTAAAATTGGTGCAATTTCTTTGGGAATATCCACCATTGATATCCGACGAGGATGAATCCAAAGCAAAGAATGACTTGGATACATGGAATCACAACGATTTCTTGTGTCGCAATTATATTCTTAATGGCTTGGATTATGCACAATACAAGGTGTGTCGTGGCATAAAGACCGCGAGAGAACTTTGGGATTTTCTCGAGATGCACAATACTATGTGTATTGTGACTAAAAGACCGCAAGTGAACTTGGTGGAAACAAGTACCGGAAACAAGAGAAAGAACACCGGGAAAGTGAAGAGGACCGCCAAGAAGGTCAAATGTAGTTGTTTTAATTGTGGCAAACCCGGGCATATGGCTAGGGAATGTTGACTTCCTAAAATCAACAACCAAGGTGGAAACCCTCTTCAAGCCAATGTGAATGAAGATAGAAATGTTCCATTGAACTTCGAGCAACTTAGTCTATCAGGATAAGTTTTGAACTGACCAAATGTGGTTATTATGTTAGTAAAGGGTACCTTGTTGAAGGACTCCTTAACTTGAATTGTAAATGTTTTATCCGCCTAAGTGCGAAGAATAAAATTTCAAATTTTATTTACTTGGTTTGAAGTGTTCCAATTGTTATGGCATGTTCAATTAGGTCGTGTAAATTTAAATTCACTAAGTCGACGAGTTAATTTAAAATTACTACCTAAGATGAAGGTTGATTCGCAAATCAATTGTGATTTCTTTTGTAGAAATCAGTTCAAACCAGAGATAGTAAATAGATAGTTCTTTACTTCTATTAATGATTGCATTTGATAATGCAAAGTTCATCTTTTGGAAAAGTAAAAGTAAAACCTTAAAGTTTTAAGTAAACAATAAGGTTTGTGATTCATCTTAATTAACAATTAAGAATTTCGTAGTGATAGAGGTGGTTAGTATGTAGTATCGTTTGAAAAATAATTGCTGGGACGCTGACACTTATTTATCAAACGAATGCTCCTTACACACTCAAATCAATTGAATCACAGAAAAAAGGAAAGATAGAACTTTTAAGGAGATGTTGAACTCCTTATTGATAAGTTCCGTCTTATGTGGGTATACCTAGCAAAGGTAGAAATATCTAAACCTAAAGAGGTTAAGATAGGACCCAAAACCATGGATTACGTTTCCATTGGAATGCGGTATTCTTCGAAAGCAAAGGATTGAAGAGACCAAGGTTGAAGAGACCTCACTTGAACATAGTTATGACTATGTTGTCAGGAGATAACATGGTTATTACAATTAAATGACTCCACATAAAGGAAAATATTAAATATGAATTAGGATATTCATAAAATATTTGATATATGGAGGTACACCTCAAGTGTGGGGGTACAAGCTAAATACATAAGTTCTATTGATATGAACTTCTAGTATTAACAAAAACTGTTAAACTGTTAACAGTTAAAAGAATGGATCATCATATATTTAGAAGTTATTTGATGATAAAAACTCCTAACGAATTTGAAGTATTAGTAAGTTGTTTTATAAATACCTAAACTGTGGGGGTATTTGGCTAAAGTAGAAATCCTTAAGCAAGACACGTTATATTCTTTGAGAATATACTTCCTTGAAATGATAGAAAATGCATAAATTTTAATAAGAAAATTTATAGAAACTGTGGTGGTCTTCTTAATAAGAAGAAGAACCAAGATGTAGTTGGAGGACAAAAGTTACTAATTCTTTTGGTTCTAAATTTTCTAAGATGGAAAATAAATTGAAACTGTTAAATAATTGGTAACAGTTAATAGTGCATCCTATTCTATTTTGAAAGATGGTTGATCTTCCTATGCGAACCGTTGGGTTGCAAAACTAGAAGTGCCAAGGATGAAACCTTTAAATGTTAGACTCTTAAAAACAATAAGAAGAATTTTCAAGAGGTCTAGTCTAAAGAGTGAAAAGTACTTTTCTTGATAAAAGGATCTTGAAAGGTAGTCTCTACAGACAATAGAATCAAGGAATGCAGTATTCTTTGAAAAAAAATATCATTCCTGCTAAGGACAGGAAATAAGGTAAATTCTCAAAAGAGAACATATGAATCTACAAACGGTCCATCTCAAGTTGAAGATGAAGGACTTAGACGTAGTAAAAGGGCAAGAGTGGAAAAGTCTTTTGGTCCTGATTTTCTATCATTTATGTTGGAAAACGAATCAAGAATCGTTAAGGAAGCGTTATCTGGTCCGAATAGTTCGTTCTGGAAAGAGGCTATTAACAGTGAGACAAAATCCATAATGCTTAATAATACTTGGGAATTGGTAGATCTCCCTCCAAGTTGCAAACCATTAGGTTGCAAATGGATTCTTAAAAGAAAGTATAAAGCCTATGGATCTGTTGATAAGTATAAAGCCAGGCTAGTTGTCAAAAGGACATTATGATTCATGCAAGATTATCCCATTGACACAATGTAGCGTTTTATGTCGCACAACCGTGTTGGATCTACTTGTGTATTCATATGAACTAAAACAAGCAACTAAACAGTGGCATGAGAAGTTCGATAGAACTATGTTATCAAATGGATTCAAGATTAATGAATGTGACAAATGTGTCTACATACATTAAAGGAACATCTGAATCATTTGTTAATAGTCTGTCCTTACGTGGATAACAATGGTAGTCATGAATTGATCATGAATACCAAAGACATGATAAAGAAGAACTTTGACAAGAAAGATATGGGATTAGCCGATGTCATATTAGAAATAAAGATTTCTAGAACATCAGAAGGAATAATCCTATCTCAATCCCATTATCTTGAAAAAGTACTTCGAAAGTTCAAGTAGAATCTTGAGAGGTAATCTCTGTAAGATAGATTCCTGAAAGGTAGACTCTAAGGAGGTCAAACCACTTAGAGATACTGAATACTTGGGAAGTCGGATCGGTACAGAGATCATTGTAATAAATCACTAAGGATAGTCAAAGTACTTAGAGTACTTAAAGATATTCTTGTGATTACAGATTACAATAAATAAGATATTCAATAGTATGAAAATGATATACTGATTGGATAACAGACACAAATAAACTCCAAGGTGAAAAATGTGTTCACAATAAATGGAGCAACGGTGTCAAACTTCCAAGACAACTTGAACAACTCGATTCAATAAGGAATCTGAATCTATAGCATTAGATAAAGATAAAAGTTGAATGGTCTTGGAAGATATTCCTTTGTGGAATAAGTTTGTGTCTACATGACCTAAGACATTGTGACGACAATGAGAAATAGGAAAAGGTGTAGAACATCATGGTAAGTCTAGACATATTCGTCTTAGACACAATACCATTAAACAGTTGATCAAGAATGACGTTATCACTATTGATTATGTAAAGTCATGTGATAACTTAGCGGATCCGTTTACCAAAGGTATAAATCGAGATCAACTGTATAAACTGTTAAGGGGAATGGGTTTAAAACCCACAACAAAAGGACTTATAGCGGACACTCAACCTTGAGAAATGGAGATCCCAGGCCCTTGGTTCAATGAGACAACCAAGTTATAAGTTCTAGTAGAGTTACTTGGAAACAACAACTCGGTTTATTAACCTGGAGACGTTGAATACTCATTCCCAGAACATCCAAGTACAAGCACATGCAGCAGTGGTAAGGATAAGTTGAGAAAACTTTTAATGATTTCTATACCTACGGGTGGAGTAGTGCATGATACTCCTCATAGTGAGAATCACCTATATAAGCGAGAGGTAATTAGGCCGCCTCTAAATGAACACTTATGAATGAGATACGGTCCAGGGCCGAAATGGACAAAACGTGAGAACAACAATTGTTAGAGCTGTTATTATGTGAGTATTATTGTCTTGGTATACATCCGACAGTCACTGGTTCAAAGCGACTCGCTACCAAATGGCTAGTATATCCGATAATATTTCACTAGGGAGGATTCAAGGCCACAAGCTATCTATCCCGATGTAATAATAGTTCGCCGAAACTTTGGACAAAATTGCATTCATGCATTAATTGTCATTCATGTGGGGGATTGTTGGAAATGGGTAACGAAAGTTAAGTTTGACTTAACGTTGACCTAACTTCCTAACGAAATTCGTTAAATAGTTAACGAAGCAAGTTACAAAATGTATTCTACATTTAGCGTAGATTATGAAACTCATTTATTGTCTCAAAACCATTTCCGGGTGAATGAGAAATTAATGACAAAGTTTTGTAACTTAACGAGAGTTGGTTAAAAGGGTCAATTTGATCGTTTGGATCAAATTGGATTTAAACTGTGTTTTTGGCCGATGAAATTGTGCAATCTGGTGATCAGAACGAGTGGGGACTCTGGGCACGAGTCAAATGGACCTTAACGGACCTTGGCTCAAAACTGATCAGAACGAGTGGAAACTTGAAGAACGAGTCGTGAGCACGACTCGTGCCAAAGGGCACGAGTCGTGCCCTTCACAGCTGTTCAAGAATAGTTGCACCTTTTCAAGGGAAAAGGCACAAAACCTTTTGACTCTCCTTATATACTTCCCCCTCCGAATTTCAATTCATACATACAGTCATTTGAGCCTTCCTACCCTCTAGTAAGATAGAAAAATATACCCAATTCATTGGCATATTGTTGCATCAAATCCTTCAAAGTCCAAAGTTTCAAATATAGTGTTGTTCGTTAGAGTATTTGATTTGGAGTGCTCCTATCATATACTTAAAAGTCATTTTATCTTACTAGAAGATTGCCATTGAAACCGTAAGCACCTATGCGGGGCAATAACTTCTTACGGAGATTGTATTTAATACAAGACTCGACTTGTCTCATAGTTTTTCCAATCTCCGTTACTTTTTCTGTTAAGTTTTAAGTTAAGTTCTTGAGAAGCCTACCAAAAGTCCAACAAGAGAGTCTTATTCTATTCTCATACCGTACCACATGGATTTATGACATGAAAATCCACACGACATTCAACATGTTCTTATCCAATAAGCTTTTATCAATGTGCTGACATTTTACATCCTAATTCAAATTTTAAAATTGCTTAAATATAACAGCAAAATCTCACATATTAAAATAAATACAATTAGATTAGGTTAATTTTTTCATAAATTTGAAAATATCTAAAATTCGAATTAAATATATATAAATATATGGAGATAATATGGTTTCATATTCTCTCTCCCCCCTTCTCTAAGTTTTCTTTATATAGTGATACATTTCATATCTCTTCCACTTTCTCTGATTTGTCCCTACCCAAAATGAGATTATATATCCCTACTATTTGTTTGTTCAACACAACATACGTGCTCCCACTATTACATTTGTTAACCATATATATGAATTAATGTTTCTTTTACTATCTATTTACATGTTGCTAGAATCCTCAAATTTTCAAAATTTTGATTGAATTTCATTTTGAAAACAAGATTTTTTATTGCATTTAAAATTTATTTATATATTTTATCTAATTTAATTATCTTTGATGTTGCAGGTGTCGAAGACATCGACGACAATTAATGAGAATGCATATATTCCGAGAAACAAAATGGATTTTCAGATATTAGAGCTTTACGAGTCGTTCTTTTCATACTCCGTATTAAATGTTTTTTGGTCAATGAGCATAATAATTATTTTCTTTATCAAATTAATTTTCTAAATAGTTTTTTTTTAGAAGAATAGTGTGGTAATAAGACTTTTGTTTAATTGCCAAACAAGTACATATTCACCAAAATATAAATTAACGGGTCACAATAGCCAGATCAAATTATATTGGTTTGCTTGATATCCTGGATACAATGCCTTTCAATTAAGGAGCTCTTACATTATTTCATTGCTCATCAATAGAAAATTCAAATTTATTATATGTTCCGTTTCATATGTCACATTGCAATTAACAGTTCAAATGTATTACTCTCTCTGCCGTCTTTACATCTCACACTATTATAGAAAGTTCAAAATTAAGTATATATTAATCTCTTTCTTCCAAAATTAATATCTAAATTTTTTTAAAATTCGCTTTTTGATTGATAAGAATAAATTTAAACAAAATTTGGGCATTTATTTTGGGACGGAGAATCATATAAATGACTGCTATCAATATCCCCCGATCTTTGCTCCATTTACTAACTCTTTGATTTTATTTTACAGTATTTTGGCCTTGCAACTCCGAAATAAAACCTTACACCATCTGTCAAGGGTGGAGCCATTTTCTAATCTTAGACTACCAACAATGGGCTAGATGAAATAGAGATGAAACCCATTTCATCTAGATGAAACGGTACAATGGAGAGATGAAAGGTGTGGAATGAAATTTTTCATCCGGGGTGAAAAAAAAAAGTTGTCCGTCTTACCACGTGTCAGTCTTCCATTGGCCTGCATTTGGCGCGTGTGCCACACCGCCCAGGATGGCGCGTGTGGCGTTCGCCTTTTCCCCCTTTTTTTTCCTTGATTTTCCACGTGGCTTCATCTGATTGGTCCGTTGGATTTTCAAATTTTTTTTTTATCCCAATTCTTTGAGTTATATTATCACCTAGTAAATTAATTTTTTTCACCAAAATTCATCATTTTTTTCCTATAAATTGATATAAGTTTCATTTGATTTGGATACAAAAAAAAACACTCATTTCTCAATTATTCTTCTTCATTTTAGCCTTTATTTAAAAAAAATATTTTTTTTTCCCTATAAATTGATGCAATATTTTTTTGATTAAGTGTAAAATATTTTTTAATTATAAATAATAATAATAATTATTATTATTTTACTAATCATAAAAATAGAGAATATAAATAAAATAAAAGTGATGGGATATAGAATGATGAGTTGGAGGGAGTTGAAATTTGATTTAATTTAGCCATTGTAGGGGGTTAAATGAAATGGGTAGATGAAATATTAGGTGGATGAGAAAAAGTGTAAAAAGTGTTAGATGAAATGGGGGAGTGAGATGAAACCACTTTACATAGTCTTATAAAGTTATTTTATATACATCATTGGTATTTTCTTCACTTTGCTGAACTACCGAGGTATGAGGCTATGATTTACGTATTAGATAGTGTAATTGCGTGAGGTATGCTAAAAGCTTAGTTCTAATATTGAAGAACAAAAAAAATTCAAGTTTTCTCTTGAAAGAGCGAATTAAATATTTTATTTTTGACATTCCCGTTTGGACCAAGGGAGTATCAGGTTTTCATTTTTAAACCTTCTCAAATTAAATATTGCATTTCTAATATTTGAAAAAATTATAGGAAAATATGATTATTTTACTAGCAATACACTGACAAGTAAAATATAATTGTTTTTAAGCATTGACAAGTCGCATGTAACATATATTTTGCTCAAGTCTTTCAATAGAGTAGTCTATTTTTTAATTAATTATTTTTATTAGGTCCCATTCTTAAGTTTCATTAAAAATGCAGTATAATATTATAATGATATAAATAAATAAGATGTTAATATAAAAATGTTTAACAAATATAACACAATATCGATTTTGAAACTTGAGAAATAATCCCAAGAAAGTAATGTGAAAATTACTTCCAGAAATATAATCCAATCCCAAAGTGTAGGGAACAAAAAATTCGTAGTCTATATTATATATTAAAGCGTAAGAAAATGCAATGCACACACCCCGTCATGTGGCTTTATGACGTAGAATTCCACGTGGACGGTTTCTCATTCGTTTTTCTTAATTATTTATACAACTTGAATTTCAATGGATTTCACTCTCAATTTTGAATATTCTGATTTCGAATTTCAATCTCAAATTTGAATATTCTGATTTCAAATTTCAATTTCAAGCAGGAGAAATTAGATAAGTAGGCAAGAAAGAAGAAGAGGTTATCATTTTATTTCAAACATTTAATTCTATTTTTTCAATTGAGCAGGATGTATTGGTTTAATACTCCTAACAGTATGTGCTATTTTTTACCCGGTTGACATTATTGTGGGTAAATTGAGGAGGATGGTTGACCAAAATTTTATTTAGTAGATTGTGATTTCATTTGGTATTTTTTTTATTTCTGATTATTCTGGAAAAAAAATGTGATCTTTATTTGTTTCACATATATACATGTTTAATGTTTTGTTTAAGCTAATCCACTAATTTATTTGTGAGTATAGCACAGTTTGTGACATCAATTGTGATTAATTGGACATAATGGATGTGACTTTGCAATTAATTAAAATAATTTTAATGGAGTTCCTATTTTAAAAGTTTTGAATTGAAAAAAGCTTTTGAATTTTCTTGCTACAGTTGTGTACAAATATATAACTCTATAAAACCATAATAGGAGTATACCCAAAAATCCCAGAATAGTGCAAGAGATACCTGAAATTGAGAAGCTTTCGATTCAATTTCAGCTTTAATGACGGTGTAAGAGGCGTTATATGGAAATGAAGATGGCACTGAATGAAGGGAGCATGAGAGGAATCCGGAAGAGTGTTGGTGGTTGCGAAATGATGAAAGGAGATCGGAATGAAGTATAAACTGAGATTTCTATTAATTTGGAATCGAGAATGAAATCGATAAAGGGGAGTGGATATGAGAAATGTGACAAGAAATTATTGATAAGCTTCGTCGAATTGTAGAATGGTTAGGGGTCGGTGGTTGAAAGGGGTTGCTGGTAGGGTGAGAGAAAGATGGGATGAGAGGATGGGGCAAACTTTGAAGAATCTTAGTACTCAAACCAAATTATTTTTTTAAAAAAATAATTTATCCATAAATGAAAGATTACATTTAAAATATTTACTGAAAAAAAAGAAAAAAAAATTATAAGGATATTTATATATTTTTTTTTATTATGAAGACCAATCGTGAGAATCCAAAGGCTCGACAGTGCAAATATTATGAATTTTCGCAGCATTTTATTTGGGATAAGTCAAAGCGAGAATGGCATCCTAGAAAGAAAGGCACAACAATAGAACGAATTTACCATATCCCCGTGAATTCAGCCGATATCTACTATGTGAGGATAATATTGAATCATATTGATGGTGCTACATGCCATAATGATTTGAAAAATATAAATGACACTATGTATGATGATTACAAAGCAACATGTTATGCTCTAGAATTGTTAGACGATGACAAATAATATGTTGATGGAATCAAAGAAGTAAATGAATGGGGATCTCCGGATTACTTAAGAAGACTATTCGCGATGCTACTACTATCTAATAGTATGTCGAGGCCACAAGACGTTTGGAATAAAACTTGGCAACTTCTGCAGATGATATCATCTACAAACATCGAAAGAATTTTAACAATCCTGGTAAATGTTTTAATATGTTATATTTCTTTTTTTATGAAATATCATAAAATTTATTTAACGTATCACATTGCATATATTATTTTTTAACAATTTTATTAATCATTTTTTGAGCATTTTCTTCTTAATGTGAATCAATTTCTTATGTACAGGTCTAACACTCACTGACGAGCAAGTTAAAAAATTTGCATTGATCGAAATTGATAAGTTATTGGCAACAAATTGCCAGCCTCTAATTTTATAGATATGCCTAAACCTAACACTTCTGTTATATGTGATGCGGAGAATATGCTAATATTAGATGAAATATCTTACGGCGTAGATGAGATGAAGGCTCAGCACTATAGATTATATACATGTTTTACCGAAGAACAAAAGATGGTTTATGATAAGAATATGATTGCAGATGATGGTGATAATGATGGAGTGTTCTTTCCGTTGCATGTGGTATGAGGTACGGAAAGACTTTCATATGGAAGATATTGTCCTCGGCCTTACGAAGTAGGAGGAATATAGTTCTTCATGTGGCTTCTAGCGGTATTGCTTTTTTGCTTCTTCTGAGGGGAAGAACTGCTCACTCCAAATTCGGTATACCCATCCAGGTCGATGAAAGCCCAACCTGCAGCAAGATCAAATCGGGTTCTGAAGTGTGTGCTAAAGAAAACAAAGCTCATAATTTGGGATGAGGCTCCAATGACCCACAAGTACTGCCTCGAGGCTCTTGACAAGAGCTTAAGGGACATTATGCATATGTCTGACGGTCAATGCTCTGATAAGACATATGGTGGATTAGTTGTTGTGTTTGCAGGAGATTCTAGGCAAATATTGTCGGTTGTTCCCAAAGGAAGCCGACATGATATTGTGCATGCTACCATTAGCTCATCTAAACTTTGATATTCGTGTGAGGTTCTTAAATTGACAAAAAACATGAGATTACACGTAAACTCATCTGATATTAAACTCTCAATATTTTATATCAATCGTTGTCTATATGCAGGTCGGATCATCTTCTTCTAATGCTTTGAAGACCAGAAATTTTGCTGAATGGATATTACGGGTCAGAGATGAGGATGTTGGTGGAGAAGTTGATATTAAGCTACCATATGATATTCTGATAAGATAAGCAGTTGATCCTATTGCAACTATCGTTGAATATACATATCCTAACATATTACAAAACATGTTTCTTGATGGATTCTTTCAGAATAGGGTTATTTTGGTACTAACAAATGAAATAGTAGACAGTATCAATGATTATGTGATGTCATTGTTGCCCGGTGAAGAGGTAGAGTACATGAGTTCAGATAGCATCAGCAAGGAGGACGGAGATATTGCTGGCCACGAGGATATATTTTCTGTTGAGTTTCTTAATATGATTAAAATGCTCGGGAGATCAAACTGATTTACAAGGATATATTTTCTGTTTAGTTTTACCCAAATTTGGATGGTTGATATTTGTCTAAAATGAGATGGAACTCCATTCAAACTGTTGGGAGATCAAACTGAATTACAAGGATCTAAATTCCTTGAGTGTTTATATTGGATCAATAATTTGCGTTTTTGTTAAATTTTATTTGGGATTGGTATGTTATTTTATGAATCTCTTAAAATTTCTTGATTATTTCTTTGACCCATGACTAAACAGTAACAGATACACTAATACTTAGATAAAATACATTTTATTGTTTTTTTTTTTTTTTAGTAAAAGCAACACATTAACGTTAGTTTTTTTTCCATAGTTAGGCAATAAGAGATATTGATATACTAATTATATGTGTAGATCTCTCTGCCTCTCTCTGTATATGCATATGTATAGTGACTATATATACCTACCACTTTTCTTTAGAAAAAGGAATAAAATTACAATTTATTAATTAATCTTATTGTCCTTTTAGATACATATTTTCTAATTACATAATTAGTCTTACTATGTCCATTGAATTTCGACGGGTTACTAACTAGTGTTATATTTATAATAAAGACTATTACATTTCAAAATTCCATTTGTAACATTTCTTCATATTAAGTGTTACATTTCAGATGACGAATAACACAACTTTTTTGTTTGTTACAAAATAAAATTTTACAAAAATAATTCAAAATTAATCATGATGTTGCTACTTTGATTCGTCAAGTCGAGACTAACACAACGGTATTTTCAAAGTTTTTTTCGACTTCAAAATCTCAAGTCATTTCATATTAAAGTTATTGGAGGTTTTTTTAAAAAAAAAACGCGTGACAGATGCTGAACGCCATGATCAAGACTTGGACGGAACAAACTTAAGTAGGGGTGAAGCATCCCATCTCACGGGTGAGACGGTCTCACCCAAATTATTGTCTTTAGTAATAATAAGTGAAAATATTAAGCCCCTTGAAAAAAAAAAAAAAAAAAAATCAATCCGCCACTTGCTGGAATCATATAGCTTCGTTTCTTTTTCAAATTTAATCTAGTTATAAGGAGAAATGGAGATGGACTTCCCAGAAATGTTTAGTAGTTTCATTGTCCAAAAGGAAAAGGTTAACCAATGGGTACAACTAGTTAACCAATGGGTACAACTCCAAAAACCATTATGGCATAAATCAATGTAGTTTTGACAATAGCTACAAGGGTGGCCATGAAAATTATAATATTTATTAATATATTATTTTTTTGGTTGGATTATCTATTTATGATTCCCCCAAATGATCTTTATAAGCAACTATATCCAGTTTTTATTGATGGAGATGGAGCACTCTATATATTTAGTCAATTATATTCTTTAAAAAATAAAAAATAAGATGACTTAATGTTTTCTCATAATTATATGAATATCTTGTTGATTTTGTTGAGCAAACTGCAATTTGGATAAATGTGTGTGGCTATTTTTTATAATTTGGTACCTAAAAGTGAAATAGTTGCAACCCCGATAACATTTACTAACCTCCGTCCCATAATAGCTTACTTGTTTACTGTTGAGAACGGAAAATAAGGAGTGAATATATATAATGTTATTAAAGTAGAAGTTGTGAGTAGGTAGGAGAGAGAAAGTGAGGTAAAGAATAGTAAGTGGATAGTGGTTGTGAGTATGACAAGTGAGTCCCATGAATAAAGAAGTATTAAAAAGTTTATTTTTTAGGAAAGTGTGACTTTAAAGTGAGACGCCCAAAATAGCAAAATGAGTAAGGTATTATGGGACGGAGGGAGTACATTTTGTCGCAAGCTGATGTAAAAAGATGTAATCCGATTTCTAACATATACGTTTTATTGCAATTTGGTAACTTGCGTTTTCTCAAAAAAAAAACATTTTGGTAGGTTCTGCATCAATTTTCAACAAAATAAAATGTGAATGTGAGGAATTAGGTTGCAAACTTTTTAAATTTTGAGAATCAAATTACAAAAGTGATTAAAATACAGGTTACAAAATTACAATTAGCCCTGATTTTAATGTATGGCATCTAATTGTGTATGTAATGTAGAACATGAAAATTGATGTTAAAAGTTAAATATTCAGATTCAAGGACAAAAGTTGTCAGAAATGAAGTTTCATTTAGGAGTATTTAAATTGGATTCATTTTCAAAAGAATATTCATTAATTTTTGCATTAAACAACTCCCAACCCTACCCCCGTCGGGTAAAAAAAATAAAAATTAATCATTTAAAATTGATTTTTAACAACTCCCAACCCTACCCCCGTCGGGTAAAAAAAATTAATCATTTAAAATTTATTTTTAACAACTCCCCACCCCACTCCACTCACCACCACCATCACCTCTGCCCCCCACCCACTCAAATTATCTCAAATTGTGTTTTTATCGAAAAATATTTTCATTAAACACATGAAATCTTTTCCGAAAAACATTTTCCTTACCAAACAGTTGAAAACATGTTTATCTCATTTTTCGGAAAACATTTTACGGGAAATTCATTTTTCGGAAAACATTTACGAAAATTATTTTCCGTAAAACATTTTACGTTGAAACAAACGGAGCCTTAATTAATGTTAGCACAATGGAAAAATTGAAGGAAATAAAGTACAGGGGCAAGTTTATAGGTGAACCCATAGTACAGTGACAAATTTTTATAGTTTTGCCATTCTTGGTACAATGAAAACAAATGGCAAGGCAAAATGAAGTTTCAAATTGCAATATAGACTTATAGGGTAAAGTGTACATGCATTTGTGCATAAGGTACAATATGTCGTGACGATATGGCCCAAACTTCTTAAGATTTTACAGCATATAGTAATGCCTAATGTGCATGTTTACTAACCTTACATTTTCTTTACAAGTAAAACAAAGCCAAACCGTAGGATTATGATGCTGACCAAATATAGAGATTGGGCTTGGCCCAAGTTTATTAACAAGAAAGCGGCAAAGTGGGCCCAAATTAGAGTGCGACCCAAGAAGAAGAAAAGGATATAGGCGGCCCAAGGAAGGAAGGCGAGACAGGAGTATCCCACTAATATCATTAAGAAGGGGAGAATACCAAGACGTCAAACAGCGACACATTATGAGGAGAGCCGGCGATAAAGAATAATGGCAAGACATGACGTTAAAGGCGACACAGTCGGATAAGGCGAGACATAATGATGAGGCGAGATAGGACAAGAAGTGACTCTATCCGGCGAGAGAAGGATTCTTGTTAATGTTATTCACCAGAGGCGGCATATAAATATCTACCAAGTGGGACCCATTAGACGGTTATGCATTGGGATTGATGATCACGTGATTAGGGTTTACTTTATGAAAGGACCAATGATATGGCGACACGTGGCAGTAGGCATGAAATGTGAGGATGTCATGTGCAAGGCACGAGGATGAGGGGTATAAATAAGATATGCAGGCTTCATTGTCAAGGTACGTTGATTAATACACACACAACCACAAACACTCTCAAATTTTGTTGATTTTCCCCTTTAACAAGCCAATTCTTATCCTCACGCCGGAGGGGCTTTCGCGGAGCCGCCCCGGCTTAGTTGACGTTTGATTGTGTGCGGACCATCGGAGAAGAAGGAGCCGGAGATATCGAAGTCGGACTACAACGGTGAGATTCTTTGTTGAGGAAGGTCCTAGCAACATCAAACCTGGTTCCGTTGCGGGACTGTTTTCTCTTCAAGGATTGAAGTGTTATCGGCGGTGGCTCGAGATTGGGGAAGCTCTATTCTGAGATCGTGAAGGTGGGTTGTGGACGATTCAAGGGGTGTGGAGTTTATTGGTTGAGTTGGCGTTATTAGCAATTTGTAAGCTGAAGTTTGTTGTTCTTATTATTGTTGGAGTCGATTGATGTTTTGTAAAATTTGTGGGTTGGAATAGTTGAATATTGTGATATTGTTTAATTGGGTTGGAGTAGATTCCTGTTTTCTCAAGTATTTGTATGAGTTGTGATTCAAAGTTGTTCGTTAAGAATTGTTCTAATCTGGGTTTGGTTGTAGAGTTTTGAAGTCGGATTTTGTGAGTTTGTTTTGTTTCGAATAGTCGCGTGATTTGGGTGTTTTTGGTGGTAAGGTGTAATTGAAATCTTTGTTGAAGATTTTTGGAGAGTTTTGGTGTTGAAGAAAGGTTGTTATTGTTTGGGTTTTTATTGTTTGTTTCGGGTTTTGAGCCGGATCTTCAAATCTTCATAAGATTTGCAGATTTTCGTGGGTGAAGTTCATAAGTTTGATTGCGTAAGAGGAAAGAATGTCAACACCAGAGAAGAATATGGTAGTGGGCCAAAAGACTGTAGCAGGAAGGAACATTGTCACTCCAATTTCGGGGTTTGGGAATATCGGTATGGGTGGAGCGAGAGATACTTCTTCCTCGCAGCAAGTAATCCCGGAAGAGGCGGAGCGAGATACCGGGCGAAGAGAGAGAGAGGAATGTGATGCCGCCACCACCGGAGGAGGAAATAGAGAATGAGGAAGAAAGTTTGAGGATCCATAACGCTCCGATCATGCAATTGATTGAGAACAACAAGCGGCGAGGGTGATGAAGAAGAAACCTACTCCAATCCCGCAGGGATTTTTAACGGCGACAATAGAGGGAGACAAGGGAGCAAATAAGGAGGTAATTGTAGTAAATGAGGAGCGAGAAAAGGAAGTAGAGCCTGAGAAGCCAAAAGAAGTAGAAGCGAGAATAGATGGGTCGCAAAAGCGAATTGAAGGAACACAAAAAAGAAAAGCGGGAGAGTACATGGAAGATGGAAGAAAGATCAAAGTTTATCATTGGCCACACACTTCCCAAGTGTCGTCCCTCTATTGTGAAGAAGAAGAAGGAGATACTGCGTCGAATGAGGCGGAGGATGGCGAGAAAGAGTTGAGAAGTTTCAAAGATATGGAGAAGCCCAAGGCGATAGAAAAAGGAAAGGGTGTGGGGGTTAGTCGTTTTGGAGAAGAAGACGTTTTCAAGAAACAAATGGCCGAGATGGCAAGGAGGTTAGCGGAATTGGAAAAGGGTGGTGCAGTTGATAATGAAAAGGACTCTTTTGTAGCCCCTTTTGCTAGATATATTCAAGAGGCTGAGACAGCTCCAGATTTTCGCTTGCCTGCTCTATCTAAATATGCGGGAGTCACCACCGCCAGGACTCACGTAGCGGGATTTGAGGTGACAATGGCGATTCTGACCAAGGATGATGCTTTGCTATGCAAGACTTTTGCTAGTACCTTGGAGCTTCAGGCTTTGGATTGGTTTGTACAGCAGCCTGCTAACTCTATATTGGGGTACCAAGACTTTAAGAGGAAATTTTTGGCGAGATTTGGATCAATGGGAGCCCAACCAGTAGTGCTGCAAGAGTTGATTGGCATTAAGCAAAAGACGGGAGAAGGTCTTGTTACTTACACCAATAGATTTTTGTTAATTGCCAATCAAATTGCTGAGATTGATCCCAAATACGTCATCATGATGTATATGTCGGGTACATTATCCGAATCATTCAGGAGGGAGTTAAGAATGAGATTACCTGCGACTTTGAGTGAGTTGCATGAGAGGGTCAAAGCGTACTGTGGTGGCGAGGATGTTGATGAAGGAGCTCCGAACACTGGAAAGAAAAGTGTTAAGGATAGGATTGAGTATGTGAAGGAAGGAAATGCCGCTCAGCAAGGAGGTCGAGGGAATCCCGCTGGCGGCAGAGGGGGAGGTCGCAACGGAGGTCGTAATGGAGGCCCGAATGGAGGTCGTGGAGTTAGAAGAATGATAAGGTTTACAAGGTTGGCTTGCTACACCAAGTGAAATTCTGCGAGTGTTGATTTGCCAGCACCTTTTGAAATGAATGATCTTGGGAGAGTTAACATGAATCAATTCTGTAATTATCATCGGGAGCGGGGTCATAGAGGTGACAATTGTTATAATTTGAAAAGAGTAATTCAAAACCAAATTGAAAGGGGTGCGTTGCAAGAGTATGTATGGCGGGAGCCAAATGGGGCGGATCAAGGAGGAAATGGAAATAGAAATGAAATTTTGGTGATTCACGAGCCTACAAGCATTACTTGCCTAAGTAATCAGATTATGTCGCTATCCCACACTTGTCACATTCCCGCCTATCCACCCAGTGAAGAAAGGATGATTAGTTTTTCAAGGCGAGAATTGGCTTTAACGCCAAGTCATGGATGCCAACCGGTCGTAATCTCAATCGCCCCGGGGAACAGTATTTTGCATCGGGTTTTGGTAGATTCTGGAGCAAGCCGAAATATTCTCTATTATGATGCTTTTAAAAAGATGCGATATACAGAAGCCAATTTGGTGCCGTATAAAGGATTCTTGGAAGGTTTTACTAACCATCTTGTGCGGGTTAAAGGAACGATTTCGTTGGCGGTAGAGATAGGAGAGGATGAGAAGGTGAGAACTCGTCTTATTGAGTTTATGGTTATTGATTTGGTGTCGCCTTATAATGCTATTGTGGGCATTCCCTTTATGCAAAGCTTTGAAATGGTGGTATCTATCCCGCATCGCCGAGTCAAGTTTCCTACGGCAAGGGGATAGCATGTTTGAAAAGTGAGGTGAAGGAAGTTATTCAAAAGAAGATTGAAATGCAAACGGCGGCGAGCAAGCACAAGTTCACTTTCTCTTGCTTTGGTATGCGGGATGCGAGAATAAATATGATTACCGACTTAGGGGGATGTGAGAGTTGGGAGGAGACGAAAGTATGAAGAATAAGTCGGCAATCATAATTATTGAGGAAAGGGTGAGGATGAAGTTATGAAGGAAAGAAGTGAGGAGCGAGATGTGGAGATAGAAATGATGCGGGAAAAGTCGAGAAAAGAATTTGATGGCTTTGATGGTGATGCAAGCGGAGATGGCTTGGTCTAGATCCACCGAATTTGTCAAGATGAAAGAGCCCTACATTGAAGAGATAGTGGATTCGGAGAGTGAGGAATGCGATGAAGAAATCGTGATGGACACCCGGGAGTATGTCGCGTGACGAGAGAGAAAAAGGGAGAGTAGCGGTATTGGGATGAAGAGAAATGTCGATCGGAAAAAGGCGGCTGAAATTGAAGTAGACACACCGCAAATGCGGGATGAGCACGATATTCGGGCGGCGAAGAATTGGAAGAAGTGATTGTGAATGATGGATATCCCGAACAGAAAATCAAGATGGGGCAACATTTGAAGAAGGAAGAGCGGGATATGCTAATTAATTTTGCGAGATAACATTGATGTATTTGCTGGAGACCGGAGGATATGTGCGGAGTTGATGAAAATGTCGCCTTACCTTTGTCTAAATGCCTGATCCAAATGTAGAGCCTTTTAAGCAGAAGGTGAGATACTTATCTGCGGAAAAGGAGAAAGCGGTGATCGGGGAAGTAGAGAAGTTGTGAAAGGCGGGAATCATTGAAGAGATCACTTATCCAGTCTGGCTAGCTTGCCCGGTGATGGTGTTGAAGGCGAACAAGAAGTGGAGAATGTGCATAGATTTTACAGATTTGAATACGGCATGTCCCAAGGATTGTTATCCTTTGCCAAAGATTGATAGACTGGTGGATTCTATTTCGGGACACAAGGTGTTTAGCTTTATTGATGCTTACTCAGGGTATCACCAGATCAAGATGCTTGAAGAGGATAAAGCCAAAACGACTTTCAGGACTCCCCTTGGAAATTTTTGCTATAAAATGATGCCTTTTGGTTTGAAGAAGCTGGGCGACATACCAAAGGATGGTTAACAAGATATTTAAATCGCAGATTGGGAGGAATGTTGAAGCTTATATTGACGATATGGTGATCAAGACCAAGGGGGAGGATCATTTGGCGGATCTGGCTGAAACTTTTGAGAACTTGAGAAAGAATTCCATGAAGCTTAATCCAAGTAAGTGCACCTTTGGAGTAACGGCGGGAAAGTTTTTGGGATTTCTTGTAAATCGCCGCGGGATAGAGGCAAATCTGAGAAGATCCCAGCGTTAATTGATATGAAGTCGCCCAAGACCATTCAAGAGATTCGAGGTTAAATGGTAGGGTGATAGCTTTGGGACGATTTGTGTCGCGGTCGGTGAGAAATGTTTGCCGTTCTTCAAAATCTTGAAAGGAGATCAGAAGTTTGCTTGGGATGACAAGTGTGAAGAAGCTTTTCGAGTAAGATAAAGGAGTATTTGGGAAAGCCGCCCATCTTATGTAGCCCGGAGGAAGGAGACCATTTATATGTCTACTTAGCGGCATCGAGATTTAGCGATGGCGGCGGTATTAATAAAGGAGGATGGTGGCATGCAAAAACCGGTGTATTATGTTTCAAAGGCATTGAGTGAGGTAGAAGCGAGATATTTTAATGCGAAAAAATTGGCTTATGCTTTGGTAATAGCGACAAGGAAGTTGAGGGCCTATTTCCTATCTCACCTTTATTCTTGTGTTGACCAATGCACCCTTAAGAAAGATTTTACAACGGCTGATTCAGTGGAAGGCTTCTTAAATGGTCGATTGAATTAACAAAATTTGATATTCAATATGAGGCGAGAAAGGCGATTAAGGCTCGAGCTTTGGCGGACTTTATTCTCGAAACTTCATTCACATATGAAAGAGAGGAGATTGAGACTCAAGAGGCAAGGAAGAGGAAGGCCAAGTCGCAAGACCACTGAAGCGGAAGAAGAGAAAGAAAGACTGCGGGATGTTGGGAATTGTTTGTTGATGGGTCCTCGCCTAAGGACAAAGGCGGGCCGGGATTTCATTAAGCTCGCCAGAAAAGATTGCACATATGAGAAGGCCTTGAGGTTTAAGTTTAACATGACAAACAACCGAGGCGAATACGAGGCGTTGGTGGCGGGTTTGGAGTTATGCCGAGATATCGGAGTAAAGCGATAGTCGCCCACTCGACTCTCGGTTAATTGTTAACCAAGTAAAAGGAAGATATGGAGTAGTGAGTGCAATTTTGACAAAGTATTGTGAAATGGTAAGGCGATTTTGCAAAGCTTTGATTATTGGGAGGCTGAGTGCGAGATTGATAGAGAGAAAAATGAACGAGCCGACATGTTGAGCAAAGCCGCTTGCGATAAAATAGAGGAGTTGCCTAAGAAAGTGGTAGTTGAATTTGTGGAAGAGCCGGCTTTTGACGGACCCACGATAATGGAAATTGAAGTTGGTGAAAAGATTGGGTAAATGAAATGAAAGACTATTTGGAGAAAGAAGAGCTGCCACAAGACGAAGATAAGGCGAAGATTGTTAGGAAAATGTCACCAAGGTTTCATACAGATGGGATCTTATACCGGAAGTCTTTCTCGCGGCCTTTGATGCGATGCGTGGAACCAGGGAAGGTTGATAACGTTTTGTTTGAGGTGCATGAGGGCGTTTGTGGAGGTCATCCAGGAGCAAGAACTCTGGCTAATAAAATCATGTTTCATGGGTATTATTGGCCGTCATTGAAGAAAGATGCGGAGGAGTATGTGAGGAGATGTGACCAGTGCCAGCGACATGCTAACATTCCTAGGCGGCGGGCGGCAGCAGACCCCAATTGTAGCAGCTTGGCCTTTTGATATGTGGGGAATAGACCTTATAGGACCTTTCCCCAAGGCCAAAGGAGGAGCGCAGATGGTGGTGGTAGCTGTTGATTATTTTACCAAGTGGACTGAGGCAAGAGCTTTAACTTCTACTACTGAAGACCGATTATCGATTTGTAACGGAGGAAATCCTATGTCGCCATCGGATGCCGCGGGCAATCATCTCTGATCATGGGCCGCAGTTTAGAAAGAAGTTTCACGGATTTTGCGAGAATTTGAGCATCAAACATTGGCAGTCTGCAGTGTATAGGCCGCAATGCAACGGACAAGTAGAGGCCGCTAACAAGCAAGTTCTCGAGATTTTGTGTAAAAACTTAGAGAAGAGAGGCGGGGCTTGGTTGGAGGAGCTGTCCACAGCTTTATGGTATGTTAGAACGACAGTAAAGGGGTCAACTGGCGAGACAGCCTTCGCATTAACTTACGGCTCAGAAGCAATGGCTCCTGCTGAGATGGGTTTGCCTACCCATAGAGTAACTTATTATGACGAGATAATGAATAGCGACAGAAGGTGCTTTGAGCTAGATCTGAGTGATGAAAAGAGGCTTAGAGCGAGAATGAGGATGATTAATTACAAGCAGCGGATGAAGGCACAACACGATAAGCGAGTAAAGAAGAGGTCATTTAATGTTGGCGATTGGGTGTTGAGGAGCCGTGAAGTTAAAGGCGCGACAGCGGGATTTGCCAAGCTAGATCCGAAATGGGAAGGTCCCTTCCAAATTGCTAGAATTGTGCGAGAGGGGACTTATCACTTGAAAGAAGAAGACGGCAAAGAGGTCCCGAATGCATGGAGTGTTGATCACTTAAAGAAATACTACCATTGAAGTGATAAGGGTAATTTGCCTATCTTGTTCCTATTAAAAGTCTTTTTAATAATCATTTTAATGAATTTATGAACTTTTCAATGATGAATGAAAGTCATATGCTTCATGATTTTAATAGAAAGTATATACATGGAACTTATGTTGAATATGTTTATGATACAATGAAAATATGAAATTTTATTCCTCATATGTGCTTTACATGGAATGAATTTTATAGTTATGTATGATCAGTAGCCAATGACATGGTAAATAAATCGCTCAAGAGTAAAGTTGCCTAAAGACAACTTCACTTTTTCGATGGGAGTATATGTGTATGGTGATATCTCGCTAAAGGTAAGAAGGTTAAGAGTTTTTGATGAATTATCAAAACAATTTTTGATGAATTATTGAAAGGAATGAATAAATGTTGAAAGTCGACGGACTATAAATGTTGAAAGTCGACGGACTATAAATGTTGAAAGTCGACGGACTATAAATGTTGAAAGTCGTCGGACTATAAAACGATGCGAGTCAATAAAAGTCGTCGGACTATAAAACGATGCGAGTCAATAAAAGTCGTCGGACTATAAAACGATGCGAGTCAAAGAAAGTCGTCGGACTATAAAACGATGCGAGTCAAAGAAAGTCGTCGGACTATAAAACGATGCGAGTCAAAGAAAGTCGTCGGACTATAAAACGATGCGAGTCAAAGAAAGTCGTCGGACTATAAAACGATGCGAGTCAAAGAAAGTCGTCGGACTATAAAACGATGCGAGTCAATGAAAGTCGTCGGACTATAAAACGATGCGAGTCAAAGAAAGTCGTCGGACTATAAAACGATGCGAGTCAATGAAAGTCGTCGGACTATAAAACGATGCGAGTCAATGAAAGTCGTCGGACTATAAAACGATGCGAGTCAAAGAAAGTCGTCGGACTATAAAACGATGCGAGTCAAAGAAAGTCGTCGGACTATAAAACGATGCGAGTCAAAGAAAGTCGTCGGACTATAAATCGATGTGAGTCAATGTAAGTTGTAAACTATGATATAAGTCAAGCTATGGATGGTGAAAGATGTAAAAGTCTATGGACTATAAAAATGAAAGTTTCGGAGCTATGAATGAAGAAAAGATTTATCTCGCAGTAAGGGCAAGAGCATAAGTCGCTATGAAAGATATCATTCTCTCGCTGGAAGAAAAAAGGAAAGATGAGGCAGAAAGAAGGAAATTATTCTAAGTATAAAGCAAAAGAAGATCAAGAAAAGATTAGAGTTAGCGACAATATGAGTCGCAAAATATGTTATGAGTAAAGTCGCCTAAAGACGACTTCACTTTTTCGATGGGAGTATATGTGTATGATACCGGTCATGCAAAAGAGATTTTGATGAACTATCAAAACAATGAGTGGAGAAATAAGTAAAGCAAAAAGTAAAGGGGCAAGCACAAAGGCCGCAAATGTACAATGTTCAAAAGGCACGCAGGCCCCAAAAAGAAAAGAGAGTAAATTGTTTAGCCATCAAGGCAAGTTACAAAAGCTGTTCAAAGTAAAAGTTAAGAAGGAGATAGATCAGACATCGGGTTCAGTAGGCGGGATGACTTGGCTGGAGCTTGAAGCCGCTAAGGCAAGAGCTTTGGCATCATCCAGCTGCTTATGCTTGTGCTCAAGAAGAGTATCCCACAAAGCTACAGCATTTGGAACTTGAACAGGAGGAGCTCTCCATGGCGATTTTCCCAGCAAAGCATCTTCATCAGCAAGATCTTTGAGTTCTTCAGGAGTATAAGGAACTACGGAATGACCGCGGCGACAAACCTCGCTAAAAATTGGCTCAGAACCCCAGTGGGCGAGTTTTTCAATCGTGATAGCAGGAATGTCGTTGATTTCAGCCGCGGCTCGCATAACTTGACGGGAAGTTTGGTTCCCAATGTCAGCAATGTCGTCGATTAATTGAGCCACATCGGCATTCGGAGCGGCAACTTCGCGGTCTTCTCGGCTAGTTCCTCTTTAAGCCTAGCAATCTCGTCTTGGAGAGTTTGAGTTTCGGCGGCATGAGTTTCCTTTAAAGCTTCATTCTCACTCCTCGGTTTAGCGACATTTTCTCGGCGGAATCAAGTTCGGTAGTGGCGGTGGCGAGAGGCGGAATTGGCGGCATTGAGATCCGTTAGGGTGCAGTCAAGCGGATTGTGAGAAGTGGTTAGATCGATCTTCAATTTGTCCCGCTCCTTTTCCAAGTTTTTGATTGAAGAATCCCGTCTCGTAAGTCTACCCTTAAGGGTATCTTTGTCGCGTTTCAATACTGGCGATTCATTTTCCGGTCAGTGTTTGCCTCGCTAATGCGGTGATAGAAGATCCAAGTGGGAAAAGATAACAATTAGAAGTTAAGAGAAAGTTGAGAATAAGATTAAGGTAAAATAAAATAAGGAAGGAAAGAAGAACTAACCAATGAAAAATAATAACCCGCTTTGGCATGCGGCATGAGCGAGAATCCATTTGGGAGACATTATGAACTGTACTTGATCACTAGCTCGATTAAGGCCGAGTGCCCAGTGGAGATATTCTTCCGTGCTTTTAGTTTCCTCAATCAACCCCTTTATGCGGGGACTACGGCAATTTCCTTGCTAAGCTCATAAAGCCCAACAAAATCAAGGGGCTTGGAAAAGTTTTCTGTAGCCGGCTAGGAGTAGGAAGAGCGGAAGAAGTGCTAGGGCCGGGAGGAGTTGAAGGGGAGGCTGGAAATGATTGTTAAGTCGCGAGACCTCCGTCTCGCGGAGAGGAAGATTTTCAATTTGTTGGGGCTCGAAATATTAACTTCTAAAGAAGAAGTATTTGGTGGAACAAGATCGGAGGTAAGAATTTCAATATTTTCGGTCGTCGGTGCGACATCGGTTAGCGGGATAACGGCTTGGGAAATGGTGGTCTCAATATTTGGCGAAATAGAAGTGGGCGGGAGATTAGTTTCAATAGAAGGAGGAGTTGAATCGATGAGGATTTGGCGGGACATTTACACGAGAAGCGGGAGTGACATTGGTTATTCTGAAGCGACTCTTTTCGATCGTTTAGCTCGCGCGGCTTGGTTGGTTGGTCCAGGCTCTTTTTCTAGCTGTGCTACGAGTTTTCTCCAAAGCAATCTCCTCGGCATCTTTACCATCGCGAGAAATTGGCAAAGCAAGATTTTCGGGGAGGAAGCAAGAGCAAGGCCGCGTGCATTGGCCAATTGTTTCCTTCTCTTGTCGGTTTCGAGTTAGCGGCTTGACGACTTTCCATGGATTTGGCCGGTGATACGAAAATAAATAGAAGGAAGTTAAGGGTTGTGGTATTTCAAGTTATAATTGAAGGAAAGAAAAGATAAGATTAAAGGGGAAACATACAAAGAGCGGTATTCATGGCGATACAGATGGCGAGAACCCTTGCAAGGCCCGACATTCATGAGCATACTTGTTGTCGGAATGTCGCTCCCATCCGTCGAAATAAACGTGGCTTATTGGAACTCGGGGGTGGACTCGGGGTAAGTTGTCGGCCAAACCGACTTGATCTAGCAATTCCACTATTCCGCGAGAATACCTCTCCAAGAAATGAGAGGTGGGGAGCGTCGGGGGGAATTTTCGGGTAAGGCAATCAAGGAGCGAATGTCGTCAACAAGGGCGATGTCGCCAATGGCGGTAAGCATCTTTGGATTCAATTTGAGTATTAATAGGATGAAGGTCGGCAGGATGAGACCATCCAACGCGAGAAACAACGAAGAGAGGGTCGTCCATCCAATCGTGAATTTTGGTGGGCAGTGGAGTAAGGACTTTGGGACCCCTATGGTATTGGAGAGAAAGGCGAGTTTCCAATATGTCGTCGGCAAGTTGGTTGGTTTGTTTGTACCCAGTAAACAAAGAAAGCATAGCGGTAATGGTGGGTTCCTTTCGCAGAGAGCGACAAATGGCGATGAAGGTAGTTATTATTCTAATAGCATTTGGGTGAATTTCGGTGATCATGGCTTGGGCTTTATACAAGAATTCACAAAGGAAAGGATCAAAGGGGATCCTAAGGCCGGCCTTAAGTTGAGAAGGGAAAATGACAATGCCTTCCCGCATTTCTCGTAAGTGGGCAAGGGAAAGGTCTCTGATATTCGAAATGCAATAGATGGAGCTATCTATGTGATATTCCACTATGCCAATCGGTTATAAGGTTGGGAATTAGGAGTCTTTATACATTGCATGGGAAGATCCCGCCTCGGCATGCGCGGGATTGGTAAAAAGTGTACCTTCTTGAAGGACGATATTTGGAACCCCAGTAGGAGGGGATTGTTGGAAGCGACGGCGTAAGATGTTGCTTGACCGGCCATGTCGCAGAGTCACTGGAAGAAGAAGAAGAAAGGATTGATTTATAATGTGTTCTACGTTTGGAAAAGGGATCGGCGACACATTGGGATTCGGAAGGAGTCGCTTAAAGACAGTTTATACTTATCTTTAATAAATCGAACCAATTGATTACTAGAAGGGAAAATGTGCGACATAGAGTGAAAGTGGAAGGAAAAGAAGGGCCTTGGATTTCAAGGGAGTCAATCGGCGAAGGATCCACCCGGTGTTCAACTAAAAACCTAATTAGGTCGGCCTTGGGCAATCTCGCCCAAGTAGTTCGCAGCGTCTATAAAAGCCGCACGAAACCCGACAACGACCGTATCTAACTACCTTGGCACGGTTTTATATCTCGCCATGAAGGGCGGTTTGGGAAAAATTGTTTTTATGGAATGAAAGGAAATGCAACTTTAAATAATCGGTCAAAAGGGGAGACCAAAATGTAAAGGATAAAGAATGCGAAGGGTTTTAGGAAAAGTTACCGAGGAAAAGGATGATCTTGGTCGGAAAAGATGAAGGGTCACGGGAAAGATGAACAGAGGAGGAGACGATAATCGAGATCACAGGAATTGAGAAATATTACACCAAATCACTTTGAAAAGGCGTAAATAAGAATGGAATCAAGGTCAAGAAGCAAATGTGGGCAAGAAATCAGGGATTTAGACGGTGAAAAATGAAGAAGAACGGTCGGAATCAGTGTTGATGTTCGCCGGAAAAGGAAAGTGTTCAAGCAGGGTTTAAGTGTTGTGAAAAGAGGAATGGGGGTTATGATTTGGTATTTATATGAGAGAGGGGTTAAGGAAATGATGGATGTGACGTTTGGGGAAGGTTGTTGAATTTTCCCTCACAACCTAGACACGATTCCCAAATGACGGCTCATTAAAATGTTAAGGGTTACCAAGAGAAGGACACGTGTATGGACAGGGATCTCCAGTGGTAGCTTCTTGAAGAAGATTGCATATGTCGCTAATTGAATAATCTGTGAACATAAAGTTTTTGGCGAGACCATAAATGAATCTCGCCATAAACTTAGGGGCTTCTGATGCTGACCAAATATAGAGATTGGGCTTGGCCCAAGTTTATTAACAAGAAAGCGGCAAAGTGGGCCCAAATTAGAGTGCGACCCAAGAAGAAGAAAAGGATATAGGCGGCCCGAGGAAGGAAGGCGAGACGGGGAGTATCCCACTAATATCATTAAGAAGGGGAGAATACCAAGACGTCAAACAGCGACACATTATGAGGAGAGCCGGCGATAAAGAATAATGGCAAGACATGACGTTAAAGGCGACACAGTCGGATAAGGCGAGACATAATGATGAGGCGAGATAGGACAAGAAGTGACTCTATCCGGCGAGAGAAGGATTCTTGTTAATGTTATTCACCAGAGGCGGCATATAAATATCTACCAAGTGGGACCCATTAGACGGTTATGCATTGGGATTGATGATCACGTGATTAGGGTTTACTTTATGAAAGGACCAATGATATGGCGACACGTGGCAGTAGGCATGAAATGTGAGGATGTCATGTGCAAGGCACGAGGATGAGGGATATAAATAAGATATGCAGGCTTCATTGTCAAAGTACGTTGATTAATACACACACAACCACAAACACTCTCAAATTTTGTTGATTTTCCCCTTTAACAAGCCAATTCTTATCCTCACGCCGGAGGGGCTTTCGCCGGAGCCGCCCCCGGCTTAGTTGACGTTTGATTGTGTGCAGACCAGTCGGAGAAGAAGGAGCCGGAGATATCGAAGTCGGACTACAACGGTGAAGTTGCTGTTGAGGAAGGTCCTAGCAACATCAGATTCATTGCTCATTGTTCTTACAGACCCTCAGCTGATTTTCTTGGTTCGGGTTTCATGAGCCCCATCTCCTTGTTTCTGTTCTTCAGTCTAGCATTTCTTCATCTAAAATAAAAATAAATATATCAGACAAGGAAATAAGTACAGAAAGATTAAATGATCAAAAAGCATGCTAAAAAACAATGCAGCTTGAAGAACTGTAGTCAATAGTCACAAAAATCAGTATTTTCGGGACGGAAATAGAAAAAGATGTGTGTGCATGCATATGAAAATGGAAATAGAAAAAGTTTCATCATATTTTCCTTTATACTTCACCTTTCAGTTCAGACGTTTTCTGCTTTTGTTTTTGTTTTTTTAATCATGAAAATGGAAATAGAAAAAGATTAAATGATAAGGGTAGGTAAAAGTCAGTAGGCAGATCAAAATAGATGTGTTGTGTATGCATGCATATGGAAAAGGTTGCCATTAAATTTTTTGGGGTTGTTTTCATGTTATTTGAAAAAGATTACTATGCATGCACATGGAAAAGGTTGCCATTAAAGTTTTTGGGGTTGTTTTCTTGTTATTAATCGCATGAATTTTGGTAAGTGCATTTTCATGTATACTGGAACTTTGACATAATGGCTAAAAATTATGAAGGGTGATGGAGCAAGTTGGAAAAAAAGGTGGATATAGATAGATGTATTCCTTGTTTCTTGACTTTTATGATTGACTCTATTGAAATTCATGCTTCTTGGAGGTTGGTTCACCTTTGCTCTTGCTTCAATTTTTAGGGTAAAATTTACACTTAAAGTAATACTTGTCATTTTCTTTTCGAAAAATGAAATTGACACGTAAGATATTAAATCAGCAAACAATTATCTTTTGCTTTCGTCTTTTATTACACAAAAGAATGCTGGAATGGAAAAAGCCATGTCCTTCCAAAGATACTACCATTCATTCATTGTTATTTTCTAAACAACTTTCACAAGATGAGAATGATAATTAGTTTGCCAGGGTGTTATTGAATGAATATAGACCAAATTTCAGGCAATCTGACATTTTCTTGATTGCGATAGGTAACTTAATTGTACTGCTGAATAGAATTTCTCAATTATATGAAGCAGCTTAAATAAAGGAAAAAATTAAGACCGCCCGTAGCTTCACCATCCCAAATTTCTAAATTTAATAATCTTTTCCGCTTATTGTCTAACCAAGTATCATATTCCCAATCACCCGTGTCAACCATTTATCCATAGTTAATTCAATTATAATTCCATTTATACTCCAATAATTGAACAAGCAGTTAAGACCACTACCCCATTCATCCTAAACAATCCTCTCCTTTTCAAAGGTAAAGATTTTAGTATTTTCATCATATTTTCGAAAAATTTGACATTTGCGATTTTAAATCTGCTACTTACACTAAACAAAAATTTGACAATGACACCCTCATGAACTCTATGATTTAGTTACCCTTACTGGACAAATAGTACAAAGTGACACAAAAAGAGTCAAGTGTGAGGTCCCACCCCCCCCCCCGGCCATTAACCCCTCCCTCACATGCATTTTTACCTCAACTGTGAATGCAAATGCCTTCTCACACGTCACATTCTCAATGATGTATTTTAAGGCCTTAGGTTAAGCCCTTGTTCTTTCATGTATACTGGAACTTTGACATAATTTTGGAAATAGTTAACCAAAGTATTTTAAAATATCTTTTCAATTAAATAAAATATCTTTTCAATTAAATAAAATATCTTTTCAATTAAATGGTTGACGCGGCCGGACTTTGTCTAAACCGTTGGATGCGATGAAATCCAACGATCAACAGAAAACCCTAATTGCAATCTTAAGGGGTTAGGAGATGAGTGAAGTGGAGTGTGTGTCTGCGGCAGGCACTGAGAGTATTATAAATAGACCTAACCAATAGACAGAAAACCATAATTGTATTTATGTTAGCTTTTAACTGGTGTATTGCAGTGGCAGAGATCTAAAACCAAAGGTTTAGCGGAGAGACTGAAAAATGACTTGCAAAATGTTTAGCAGGGGGAAACCCTTCATTGCTGTTGTTTTCTTGCAGCTTGGGCTAGCAGGAATGGATGTCCTTTCTAAAGCTGCACTCAATGAAGGAATGAGCAATTATGTATTTGTCGTTTACCGGCATGCCATCGCAACTCTTGTCATGGCCCCTTTTGCCTTCATCTTCGACAGGTAACTCTCTCTCTATGAGCTTGATATACGTACGACTACACATCTTTATAAGCATCCAGCCTCAGTCTAGTTCTATTACAAGAATCCATCCAAACCACCGAAAGATTTTTTTTTTCTACAGGAAAGCAAGGCCGAAGATGACCCGAGTAATTTTTGGCAAGCTTCTGCTTCTTGCCCTTCTAGAGTAAGCTTCTTAGTCATGACCTTTTTTATTTCTCATGCAGCAATCTCATAACAAGGCTTAATGTATCTCAAATGGCAGGCCAGTTATTGACCAAAACTTATATATTTTGGGGATGAAAGTCACAACAGCAACATTTGCAGCTGCTATGTGCAACATTCTTCCTGCCTTAACTTTTGTCATGGCCTGCATTCTAAGGTAAATGGCACATATTTCTTCCTCCAAAAGCCTACAGGTTTAATTATCATATTTTGTTACAACTACCAAAATTTAATCAAAATCTTGTGAAAAATTATTTCTCTTAGACTCGAGGTGGTAAACCTCAAAAATATTCGAAGCCAAGCTAAGGTAATAGGAACAGTAACCACCGTTGCAGGAGCCATGCTCATGACACTGTTAAAAGGCCCTGTTCTTGACCTGTTTTGGACGAAGGGGAGAAGTTATCATGAACAGCAAAGTGGTGGTAGATCTCCATCATTCACTTAAATCCTGTTTGGCTCCCCTTCGTCCAAAACAGGATTTAAGTGAATGATGGAGATCTACCACCACTTTGCTGTTCATGATAACTTCTCCCCTTCGTCCAAAACAGGTCAAGAACAGGGCCTTTTAACAGTGTCATGAGCATGGCTCCTGCAACGGTGGTTACTGTTCCTATTACCTTAGCTTGGCTTCGAATATTTTTGAGGTTTACCACCTCGAGCCTAAGAGAAATAATTTTTCACAAGATTTTGATTAAATTTTGGTAGTTTTAACAAAATATGATAATTAAACCTGTAGGCTTTTGGAGGAAGAAATATGTGCCATTTACCTTAGAATGCAGGCCATGACAAAAGTTAAGGCAGGAAGAATGTTGCACATAGCAAATTTCGCAAATGTTAAGCTGTTATGGGCTTTCATCCCCAAAATATAGAAGTTTTGGTCAATAACTGGCCTGACATTTGAGATACATTAAGCCTTGTTATGTGATTGCTGAATGAGAAATAAGAAAGGTCATGACTAAGAAGCTTACTCTAGAAGGGCAAGAAGCAGAAGCTTGCCAAAAATTGCTCGGGTCATCTTCGGCCTTACTTTCCTGTAGAAAAAAAAAATTTCGGTGGTTTGGATGGATTCTTGTAATAGAACTAGACTGAGGCTGGATGCTTATAAAGATGTGTAGTTGTACGTATATCAAGCTCATAGAGAGAGAGAGAGAGAGAGAGAGAGAGAGAGAGTTACCTGTCGAAGATGAAGGCAAAAGGGGCCATGACAAGAGTTGCGATGGCATGCCGGTAAACGACAAATACATAATTGCTCATTCCTTCATTGAGTGCAACTTTAGAAAGGACATCCATTCCTGCTAGCCCAAACTGCAAGAAAACAACAGCAAAGAAAGGTTTCCCCCTGCTAAACATTTTGCAGACTCCCTCACTCTTCACATCAATAGTAATTTTTCAGTCTCTCCGCTAAACCTTTGGTTTTAGATCTCTGCCACTGCAATACACCAGTTAAAAGCTAACATAAATACAATAACTAGATAGGAGCCATTACAAGCAAGGAACCCACTGAAAAAAGCTTTAAAGAACAACAAAGCACCAAAACTTACTTTCAATTACCTAAGCAGATGTATACACAAAAAGCCACACACAATAACTTAACTAATGTACAGATCTACAATTAAACCATAAGCAAAACTAATCTGATAGATCAATCGATATTGACTAAAACAAATAAATCATAAACATATCTATGAACAATGAACAAATCATAAACGTATATCATTAGGTAAAAATCTACCAGCTGAAATCATAAATCAACAAAATACAACACGATTAACCGATTAAAATCAACAATCAACCACATAAAAATTAAGATTCAAAGCCATAAGCTATCTATCCCGATGTGAGTATTGTTGTCTTGGTATACATTATACAGTCACTGGTTCAAAGCGACTCGCTACCAAATGGCTAGTATATCCGATAATATTTCACTAGGGGAGATTCAAAGCCATAAGCTATCTATCCCGATGTAATAATGGTTCGCCGGAACTTTTGGACGAAATTGCATACATGCATTAATTGTCATTCATGTGGGGGATTGTTGGAAATGGGTAACGAAAGTTAAGTTTGACTTGTCGTTGACCTAATTTTCTAACGGAAGTTCGTTAACTTCCAACGGAATTCGTTATTTGTTAACGAAGTAAGTTACAAAATGTATTCTACATTTAGTGTAGATTATGAATCTCATTTATTGTCTCAAAACCATTTCCGGGTGAATGAGAAATTAATGACAAAAGATTTGTAACTTAACGAGAGTTGTTTAAAGGGTTTTTTTGATATGGTTTGATGTGCTCGGCCGAGCAGAGCATAGCAAATTGGCCAAGTCTCTGGACAATCTTGCTCGGCCGAGGCATATGCCTTGCTCGGCCGAGCAATATGATTGACACGGCCGAGCGAGTCCCTTGACTCGGCCGTGCAGCTTGGCGCTCGGCCGAGCGAGTCCCTTGACTCGGCCGAGCAGATCCTGAACAAGCGCCAATTCAAAAGAAAAGTTGTGCCTTTTCAAGGAAAAGACACAAACCCCTTTGACTCTCCTTATATACTCCCCCTCCGAATTTCAATTCATATATTCAATCATTTGAGCCTCTCTACCTACATTTGAGATAGATTAACCAAGCATAATCGTTTCATCTTGTTGCATTAAATTCCTTCAAGTCCAAAGTTCCAAACTTTCCATTGTTCGTTAGAATTGTTAATTTGGTGTGCTCCTATTAACAATTAGAAGTCGTTTCATCTCACGAGAAGTTTGTCATCAACCGTAAGCACCTGTGCGGGACAAATACTTCTTACGAAAATTGTGTTAAACACAAGACTCGACTATTTGTGGTTTGCTTTTCAATTTCCGTTATCTTTCTCATCCTTCGTTGTTATTTCCTTAAGAAGCCTAACATAAAATCCCAACATGAGAAATCTTGAGAAGTTCCAAGACTTCTTCCAAACAGAAATACTGATCCGCACGTTCATGTTGCGTATGTTCTAATTTTGTTAAAAAAAAATACGATATGATATTATAGTTTTCTCTTTCATATTTGAATACAAATGTGCCTTTCAAAGCTTTCCAAAACAGAGGAGATATTGCATTCACGGCTCTTTAAGAATGTGTTGAGTATAAAGAGGAAGTCAGCAACAGTCACAAGTTTAAGCCAAGAGTGCATACAGAAATACAAGAAACTCTTGTTTATTTATATCCATGGCAGATGGAGTTTTATTCATGAGCAAGCTATGTTTGGTCGCTGTTCTAGGCATTTCAGCAAAAGGGACTCTCCACTTTTGACAAACTACGACATGGGTGTAGATGTGGCAGTTGTACAGTACTCCTTCCGTCCCAAAAAAAAAGAGTTGTGTTCTGTACATGACATGCTTTTTACAAATGTAGCTTTACTTGTTTGTACCTTCTTGAAATTACACTAAAATTATTAATTCTTTTAGAGATGCGACTCTTCTTTTGGGATAGATTAAAATGGTAAGTGCGACTCGTTTTGGGGGCGGATGGAGTGAAGGGTGAAGCTGCAAAATAAAAGTTTGATGTACCGGGTGTCGGATATGTCAAAGTTTTATTTTGCAGTAGTTTTACTCCCTCCGTCCCAAAAGAAGAGTCGCACTTGCCATTTTCGTTTGTTCCAAAAGAAGAATCGCATTTCTAAAAGAAAAAATAACTTTAACGTAATTTCAAGAAGGTACAAGCAAGTAAAGCTACATTTAAAAAAAGTGTGTCATGTACAATGCAACTCTTTTTCGGGAAGGAGGTTGCATGTACAACTGCCACACCCACACTCATGTCATACTTCGGCAAAAATGAAGGGTCTTAGTAAAAAAGGGAGAAATAAAATTCATTGAAGGGAGAAATAAGTGAATGTATAACATCACCAAAACAATGGTGCAACTAGAAGGGCCGAGTTGAGAAGTGAAAACTCAACGTCGACTTGCTCTTAAACTTTTTACCGTTCCATATTTGGTTTGGTTTTACTTGATTATAGAAATATTGAGCTTTTAGCTTGGAAGTATAATTATGTTACTTTTGATGATAAAATTGATTCATTAATAAATATTTGATAAAGCAAATTATTATTTGCATTTGCATGTTTACTAACCTTACATCTTGCTAGAAACTTAGTCAATCTTAGTATGTGCAGCATCCATAGGGTTCAAAGTCCATTGCTCTTTTGATTCCAATAGCTGATTTCCTTGAATCACATTCCATATCATCGCGAGTCAACTCACTAGTCTTCTCTTCATCAGCTTGTGCTTCAACGTCTTCATCTAAAAATCAAAGATATGTTTCATATAAGCAATAATATGACTATAAAAACGTTAATTATCCGTTAGTTCCCAATGACGAGAGACGTTAAGTACTCCGTAAAAGATACCTGAAACGTTTGTAATCGAAAACTCTGTTAACTTTTTAACGCAATCCTTCAATGCTTGGAGTTCAGCTTCTTTCTCACACAGTTTTGAGTTCGTAGTTTGCAATTTAGACTCAAGCTCCACAATGTGGCTTTCCTGCTGTTCGATGAGCAAATGACATAATTTCTGATCCAGTTCAGGTGCCAATATCCCATCTTTTTTACATAAATCCAAATTGTCGAGATTGGAGAAATCTTCAGTAACTCCATTCTATACAGGAAAATAAATTTTTATGCAAATTAGATGGATTTCTGAACAAACACGTTAATATAATACTCCCTCCGTCCCATATTAAACGTCGTGCTTTTCTTATAGTGCAATCTTAACATGGCACAAGCAATGTACAAACAAATAAAGCACATTCCTTTAAAACTTCGACAAGTCAACTGCGACACTTACAATGGGACGGAAGGGAGTAAATTAAATTCTTAATCAACATAATGGAAACACAACCTTATAAGATGATGAGATCTCTTCATCACTCAGGGGCGGAGCCAGGGGGGGCATGGGGGGGCACTCGCCCCCCCAGCGGCGGAAATGCAGTGGAAATTTTTTTTTTTTGCCCCCCCCATAATTTTTTTATATATGTATATATATAATTAACTTCAAGATTAACACCAGTGAGTGATGTGGTTCAGCGGTAGAAGGAGTGAAGTTAAAGCCTTTGGTGTTTCCTTTCAAACCATGTTCGAGCCCTGCTACCTATATTTTTAATTAATTTTATTTGTCCTCCATCTTTGCTATTCTCTCTTTCTCTCCATCCATTTTTTTTTCTTACAGTTTTGTTTTTCTCTTTCTCCTAATTTCCTCACATTTTTTCAATCTTAATTAATTAGTTAGGCTTTTTCCATTTCTTAATTCTTTACATTTTTAACTAAAATACATTGTATTTCATGGATCCGACCCATTTCCAGACTCGGGAAGCTTTTGCAGCTCAGACTCGAGCTCAGCTTCCAACTGAGCCATTTCCAGACATTCAAGTTGTTGTGGCTCTTCTGTAAGAACACTGCTTTCGCAGTCACCTTCATCGCCAAAACGTAGACCACTCTGTGTTTTTCTTGGATTGTCAGTACCTTGTGATGTAGAACTTGTACCACTGAGATTTCGCGATGACTTTCTCTTAGCAAGTTCAGTTTTCAATTCTTGAACAACTTTTGCTGTCTCGTCCACTGCTGTATTCAGCTTATTGATTTCGGCTTTCCCAGCTGACATCATGTACATTATTCCCATGCCCACTCCCTAACCAAAAGATGAGTTTCCTAAAAGGTATTACAGGAATTAGGCATGAGTGAACAATTCACAAATCAAAATAATTTCTGTAAAAAATCCCCAAATCAAAATAATGTCCCTAAAGCATCAACATTCAACAAACTGCAATTGCAGATACTCCCTCCGTCCCAAAATGAATGTCCCCAAAAAAATCAAATTTGCACTTGGTGAGAGCAAATTTGAATTTTTTTGGGACATCATTTTGGGACGGAGGGAGTATCAAATTTGACCACACAAGAATCAAAACAACTGATTTACGAACCAAAAAGGGTAAGAAAATTGCATAAATTGATCACCAAAACATTAGTGCATGCGTAGATATAAAAGATTCTGACCTTTGGATGGACAAAATTCACACTTAGCACTGGCATTTTTACTGGTCCTCCTTCTCTTCTTCAAGCAAACTGCAATTCTCCTTCCACTTTTCCTTTGATCCTCCACTAACCCACATTTCATATCAACTTTCCCCACATTTCCCCTAATATCTTTCCGCCCGCCACCCATTTTCTTCTTCGAATTCTTCGACCCAGATGGAGACCCAGAATCACAACAAAACCTAAAGATTGAGTCTTGATCAAAACCCAAAATTCCCACCTCAGAATTGCTGTTCCCACTATCACTTACTTTGGTTGATTCTTGAGTATTTGGGGATTGTGGGTGTTCAATTTGATCAGGGTTTTGGCCATTTTGTTGAGAAATGTCATTGGTTTGAAGGAGCTGTTTAGCAAAATACCCAGATCCTGCTGCAGCTGCTGCTGCCGCAAAACCTGCCACATTGTGAATTTGTGATCAGCAAGAACTAGGGTTTGGTTTACTTTGTAGAGGGAGAGAAAATTGAAATTTGCTGAGAAAATTCGTGAGACGTGTAAGGAAAAAAATGGGATCTTTGACGTAATTTTGAGGGAAAATGTAAGAAGTGATACTGGTAGGTGGAGGGCAGATACCAGTAGGTGTGTGTGAAAACAATTAAGCAAGACACGTTGGGACTTGGGAGCTCTACAACTGTTTTCAGTCATTGTTTTTGGGTTCACGTGCTTCTTCAGTTCTTTCCTCTTTTTGAAAATGACAATTGGAGGGAAAAAGATTTCCCCTCTTTTATTTCACTACTAGTACATGCCCGTGTCCAAGGACACGTGTTTTTTTTTTATTATTAATTTTTTTAATTAAATTTTTTTTTAAGGGCAAAATGGGAAAGGGACAAATGTATGAGGGCAATCGGCAGATAGAACTGTTCATAGTACTGTAGATAGTGGAGGTGTGATTTATAATATAGACTAGAATAAGCCCGTGTCCAAGGCCACGTGATTTTTTTTTTTTAATTTTTTTAAAATTTTTTTTTTTTAAATTAAATTTTTTTTTAAGGACAAAATGGGAAAGGGACAAATGTATGAGGGCAAAATGAGAATTTCGCCACTTGGAACTGTTCAAAGAACTGTAGCAAACCCCTCCCTCATTTATACTATAGATTTCTTTTTGGTTTAACTTGATCTCAAAATTAAGATTGTACTTCAATATTATCACTGCAGTCTGCAGTTGGGATTCCGAATCGCTCCTCCAAGTTGCTTGATGTTGCGTTCTAGAGAACAATTCTTATCCATCCCACATTTCTCATTTCGCACAACTTAAGATTTAAATCAATTTGACAATTGTGAAGCTCACCGAGAAGCAAAACCATCTCATTCATCTGTTTCAACAAGGGGTGGGGGAATCAGAACTATTAGTTGGTCCCTGCAACGAGCACTCGTGGTTCCAAATTTATTGTATGTGACTGTTGAGCTGAGGCAAGAATATTTTTTGGATAAATTGACAAAATTAACCTTCACTTTCTTTGAATACATATGTTTTTGGTAAAAAAGAAAAACATCCATTTCAGAAATCATAAAGATAGCTTCGACAAAACTATAAAATTTGTCATCGTACTTTGAGTTCACCTACAGATTTGTCATTGTATTTTATTTCGTCAATTTTGCCACTGTACTATGAGTTTTGTCGTCATTTTCTTCCTTCATCCAAAGGGAGGTTAGAAACTTGACAAAAATGTTAAAATTTTAACGATATGTTATAACCATAATGAACATGTTAATATTATTTTTAAAAAATAATATTTTTATTTTTTAATTTAAATATTTTTATGAAATATTTTTAATATCTAGTATTGTTTAATAAAATTTAAAAATAAAAATTGTAAATATTATTATTACTATTACTATTATATTTGAATTTAAATAAAAGTAGAATTGGATGTAAAATATATTTCTTTTTTGTGTTAAAAATAGAAACCACCACCTTCCAGGGTATTCATTTGGAAATCAATCGATATAAATAAATTTTGTTGTTGCTGTATTGTGTATACCCAAGCATTTGTTCTAAAAAATAAAACATTGGGTTTTAATATAATATTAAAAAATATTTATGAAAATTTTATTAGAAAATTTTAATTCAAAAAAAAAGATATTAAAAATAATTATTTTAAAAAATATCAATTTAAAACCAAATACTTTTAAAATATTTTTCACTAAATAATTTTATAATAATTTTAATTAAAAAAATATTTAACATTTTTAATGTCTTGGTAAAAAATTTAACATTTTCATTATGGTAATAACATTCGTTAAATTGTTAACATTTTCGTTAAGTTCTAACATCCGTTTGAGTGAAGGAAGAAAATGGCAATAAAACTTATACTACAGTGACATAATTGTCGAAAATAAAGTACGGTGACAAATTTTTAGTGCTCTGTGAACCATAACAGAACCTCTGCAACTCTTCTAGCAGCAAGACTCCGACTCCAGTATAAACCAGCTTCTCGGACCATCTGCATCCCTCCACCCTGAAAAAGACATAAGTATATAATTAAGATCCTTCTTTTCGACTAAGAGACCGTTATTCATTTAGAGTTGTTCCAAGAAAAGTGACGACGAAGGATGTTTCTTTTCCGGCTAAGGGTAAACGTGAAAGTAAACGACATAAATCTTTGACGATTTAGTCGAATGAGTCAAAGGACTCTTTTCTAGAAGCAGAGAGAGAACTATATATATCATGGAATGTCAAGAATACCAGAAATTATCCTCAGGCTTAAATTTATGAATCTTCTCATCATGTTGGCATCCCTTCCCACTTCCCATGCCACATTTATGAGTCCCCGCAGACCTATCTCATGATTGCGACTGTCAGTACCGTTCACCCCGCCTCTTAGTCATCTCTACCAACGAGACACAAACACTCATACCAGAACCACAATTTCAACCATGGCCAAACAGAAAAAAAAAAAAAAAAAAAAAAAAAAAAAAGAAAGATCATGAACTACACAGTAAGATGAAGATGCAGCAGTTATCCTCTAAAGGAACAAATGCGCAATATAGTTTTATAGTTAAAAAAGTGATAAATCTGCATTATGCTATAATTCTCATAATCTAAATATATACCATGGATAGTGTTCATAAACAACGATTTATTTTTCGTAAATAGATGACAAAGAAAGTAAAAACCACCTCCCAAATGCACTCTCCTAAATCATCGGAAAATAACATCTTAGCAAAGAAATAACCACCCAAAACCCCCCCCCCCCCCCACCTAGAAAAATCCCAAGCCTAGCACCAGCAAACACCTGTGCAATACTATGATACCCCAAATAAACCCGAGAATAAAGCAGTCAAGCATGGTCGATATCCTCTACTGGACCACATAGGGATATCATAAGGAGGCATGTGTGATATGAGGCGTCGCTTCCCTGTTCTCATCCCACGTTTCCTGCAGGAAACACATTGCAATTCAGTGAAAGGTGAGGTAGAGAAACTTAGACAAATGGACAATTCACAGGCAGTTACGTTTGTTACTTCTTTGTGTGTCCATGTATTGTGGTGGTCACCAAGAGTGCGGAGGGAGTTGTTGGTGCATTAGGAAGAGGCGCACCCAACAATATTTTCTGAAAGGTGGAAATTTTCTCATGTCAGAAACTTCGGTTAGTCAATTTTAATACTACAATTGAAGTAACCAGAATATACTAACTTTATGTTGTATTCAACTTGATTTATTTCATATATGAGAGGTAAAGTTGGAACTGCATTGGAATTGGAAGCTTAGGTTTCAAATGAGCTGATCATTGATCCCAGAAAGGCTAGACGGAATGTTTGTGTAGAAAAGAGGGAGTATTTGAGATCTCATATAGTACAGTGCTCGCGCCTTCCTTGAGAAGAACCAATGAAAGATTTTTCTTTTTCAACTAAGAGTCAATATTCCATTTAGGGCTATTCCAATTCCAACAATGCATCTTTCTTTTCAAAATAGGGTAAACAATGAAAGCAAACAACATAAATCTTTGATTATGTAGTCGAACGGAATTTTCAAAGTGCGTCAGTCAAGGGGCACTCTTTTCATGGAGCAGAGCGAGAACTTTATAATGGAACGTCGAGAATACACAAAATTGCGCTCAAGCTTACATATATGAATGTGCTCTTTTGCATCAATTCCCAGTTCCCATGACACATTTACGTGTCCCCATAGACCTATCCCATGATTGGAACTCTCAGTATCCATTCACCCTGCATCTTTTTATCTCGACCAACAATACACACTCATTCCAGAACCAAAATTTCAACCATGGCCAAACAGAAAAGGAACAGAGAAAAAAAGAAGGAAAAAGCGAGCTACATAGTAAGATGAAGATGCAGCATTTATCCTCTAAACTAACAAATGACATCTCAGAACTACTTAACTCCACCTTAAAGTTGGAAAAACATAAAGTATCTGAACTTTGCATCTGCTAAGAGCAAGTGTCTTGGGATCAGAAGTTACACCATGCACAGAAAACAAAAGGCCTCTGTATGTGCAAAAAACTTGCTTAAAACACGTGGTGTGGTGCCTTTGTTGGAAATTAAATTAATAAGCACCACAGATTAAACAACAATTTAATCAACAGTAGGGGATTTTATTGATCAAATCAAACGTACCAATTAAGCCAATAGCAAAACCGAAAGCCAAGGAACAAAAGATCAGAAAATGTACGTAAACAAGAAATCAAACGGTTAGAAAACTTATCGTGATTTGATCGAGTCGCCTTAGGAAGACTGTCCTAAGAGAAAATATTGCCCCCAATTGGTGCAACTCAGGTACAGGCAAATTTCTCCGAGGATAAAACGATCACGGACTACGTACCACAGAGCAGCACACAGGTAGGTAGTCACCGGCGGTCCTATCTCAATCGCCTTGAATCTCACGAACGAATCTCTGTGAACGGGATTAATCGATCAATGAATAATAGCAAGAGAATTGTGTTTCTCTTCAATACTCATACACCAAAAACGGCTGGAGGGATTATGGTATTTATATGTATGGTAAAACTAGAGTTTTAGGGCTTAAAGAGACCTAAAACTATCTAATTCGGCCCAGGAAAAACACCAGATCCGACGCCAGCGCGGCCGCCCTCGAGGCGTGCGCAACCGCGCTAGGCTCCAGAAACTTTTGGTGAGCTTAAGACAAACAAGCGCGGCCACCCTTGGCATGAGCGCGGCCGCCCTCCTTGGCAGAAACTCAGACGCGTTTTTTCCTTGCCAAATTCAGTCCAAAAACAACAACACAACCATGTCATAGATCTATGGACTTCCATACCCACATATATCAAATATTCCAACAATCCCCCACAAGTTCATAGAAATATGACGTGTACAGATTGTCCATTGCCATGCTTTCAATAATGGTACCTTCCCTTAACCACTACCTATGTTATCCAACGCAAACCTCCACAGACCGGATGAACGGGTGTCTTGAATCTCCGATGCCTTTGGATGTAGAGGCCTTTCTTTGGTAACAAACACGACAAAAGCTATGATAGGCCTCTATCGAACACTTGACGCTTATAAGCCATACGTCCCGATCCTCTATCATGAGTGCTTTTAAGGAATAACCCAAATTCCTCTAGTTGCGGCCAACAACAACACTCACTTACTGGGCATCTCGTAAGATGTACTTGCTAACATCTTGTCTAAAAGACTTGATCCCATTCAAAGTTCCAAACTTTTACTAAATTAGCAAGAATGAGCACCTCTAGGCTATTCGGGGATAGACTCGGACATGTAACATGTCAATCTATTATTTGGTGCTCCGACTCACCCCACGCCTTGTTATTACCACATTGAATCTCCTTTGTGGGATCTCCACTCAGTAGATTGGGTTGCACAAGCGTTTGAGTCGACGGGGTTCACCCCATCCCCAACCTAGATTTTTGAACAAGAGCAAATTCTAGCCCTTTCGTTAAAGGATCAGCCGTGTTATCCTTGGTACCAACATAATCAACAGCTATCACCTTCCGAGACACTAGATCCCTTATAGATTTTAATCTAATTTGGATATGTCTCCTAGTTTTACAATGTACTTGACACTTTTCGCTTTCTCAATCGTGGCGGTGTTGTCACAATGTACAGAGATAACAGCATGGGCTTGCCGACCATGGGCAACTCAGACATAAGTCCTCGAAGCCATTCACCTTCCAATCCAAAAGTAGTGTCAAGGGCAACTAATTCGGCCTCAAATGTAGACCTAGACAACAGAGTTTGTTTGGTCGACCTCCAACGGCGACCGGCAGCCTCCGCCTAAGGTGAAAACATACCCCGTACAACCATAACTCCCGGAGTTATATGCAATCCAGCTTGCATCACTATATCCTTCAAGAACAGAAGGATATCTCCCGTAATGCAGCCCAAGGGAAATTGTTCCCTTCAAGTACTTGAGAACTCTATCAAGAGCTTCCCAATGTGCTTTACTTGGACATTGAGTATATCTAGCCAACCTAGTAACCGAATAGGATATATCCGGTCTAGTACAATTGGCAAGATACATCAAACTTCCAATAATCTGAGAATATCTCAACTGAGCCATCGGTACTCCACTTTCATTCTTAGTAAGAGCAGATGAAGGGTCATATGGAGTCTTAGCTACTTTGCAATTCTTATAACCAAATTTCTCAATTACATTTTCGGTATAATGAGATTGCGATATGGTTATGCCACTAGTTGAACGAGTCAACTTAAGGCCAAGAATCACACTAGCTACTCCCATATCTTTCATCTCAAACTTACTTTTCAAGAATGCCTTAGTAGTATCAATTATCCTCATATCCGTTCCAAACAACAGAATATCATCGACATACAGACATAAGACAATACTACTATCACCAATACTCTTGTTGTAAACACACTTATCAAACTCATTATTAACAAAGCCAAACGATGAGATAATTTTATCAAATTTCTCATGCCATTGCTTAGGGGCTTGTTTAAGTCCATACAAGGACTTAACAAGTTTACAAACCTTTCTCTCATTGCCAGGGGCCTCAAACCTTCAAAGTTGATCCATATAAATTTCTTCCTCAAGATCGCCATGCAAGAAAGCGGTCTTAACATCCATCTGATGGATAGGAAGATCATATACAGAGGCCAATGCGATAAGCATTCGGATTGTAGTCATTCTAGCAACTGGTGAATAGGTATCGAAATAGTCTATTCCTTCCATTTGCTTGAATCCCTTAGCCACTAACCTAGCCTTAAACTTGTCAACGGTTCCATCCGGTTTCAGCTTCCTTTTAAAGACCCACTTACATCCTATCGTGCTACAACTGTGAGGGAGATCGACCAATTCCCATGTCCCATTAGAGACAATAGAATCCATCTCACTCTTAACAAGATCCTTCCACCGCTTGGCATCGAAGTAGCCATGCGTTTTCAAGGTTGGGAGGATCACCATCGACATTGTAAGTGATAAAATCATTTCCAAAGTCCTTGGTGGTCCTTGCCCTTTTACTCCTTCTTGGTTCAAACTCATCGTCAGAATGAGTTGCACTGGAATCAACCCCCACATTCGTCAGCTTCTCTACTTGAGCAGGAATAGAATTAGTGGTCGGGTTAGATTCCTTAGGAAGTCCGTCCTTCATAGGAAACACATCCTCAAAAATGTTGCATCACGTAACTCAACTATAGAGTTCACATCTATGCCAGAAATTTCATATTTGATAATCAGAAATCTCAATGCATAGCTTGTTTCAGAATAACCTATAAAGATAGCATCAACAGCTTTAGGTCCAAGCTTTTTCCTTTTATGTGCGGGTACAAGTACCTTTGCAAGGCACCCCCACACTTTTAAGTGTTTCAAGCTAGCCTGTCGACCTCTCCAAAGTTCAAACGGACTTTCCTTTCTATGTTTAGGAGGGACTCTATTCAGAATATGGCAAGCCGTATTCAAAGCCTCTCCCCACATATATTCGGGGCACCCGTAACTTATGAGCAAACCGTTAATCATATCGCAAGGGTTCTATTCTTACGTTCAGCAACACCATTAGATTGAGGGGTGTAGGGAGGAGTCTCTTCATGAACTATTCCGTTTTCTTGGCAATAATACATGAAGGGGTTAGACTCATATTCACCTCCTCTATCATACCTTAACCGTTTAAGTTTCTTGCCGCTTTGTGTTTCGCTTCGTTCTTAAATATAATGAATTTATCTAATGCTTCATCCTTAGAATTAAGCAAGAACACATAACAAGATCTACTAGCATCATCAATAAAGGTGAGAAAGTATTTCTTTTTGTCTTTGGTCAACACACCATTAAATTCACAAATATCAGCATGAACTAAATCTAGAATTTCGTAATTTCTCACAACCGTTTTAAACGGACCTTCAGTAGATTTAGCTTCAACACATACGTGACACTTAGAATTCTTATCAATAGCATGTTTAGGAATAATATCTAAGTTCATCATTCTTTTCACGTAATCATAGTTAATATGTCCTAAACGACCATGCCAAACATTTGAAGATTCAATGGAATACGAAACAGATAATCAATAGAACTAAAATTATTGTGCGAACAAACATCGCTTCAACTCTAATTTTAAATAAACCATCCGAGGAATAACCTTTCCCCACAAAACTACCGTAATCCAAAATAATAACCTTATTACACTTAAATGAAATCTCGAATCCTTCTCTAACTAGACTAGAACCACTAATAATGTTGCGACGAATATCGTAGAACGTGATACACTCGATGCAAGGTAAGAATGCGCCCATTGGGAAACCTCAGTCCACGCGTCCAGCCCCAAGCACCTTTGCAAAGCACTAGAGTTCCCCATCGTCACGATCTACCACGCTCAGCCGGTAAGACACAAATAGCAATTTATCGCACAAACGTGCACATTTGCCCCAAATGTCAACTAGCCACTCGCTGGGTTCATAGACAAGAAAGAGTTCGTGACAAGAAGTTACATACTTAGTAACATTGCAGTCAGATCATCAACTCCAAAAGTGCGCGTAGTCGGGATCATCATAATCCTTCTGACCCAACACCATGTTGACAAACAGATGGTCATCGACAGAGGTCAGGGTCCTTTTCCTTTCTTGACTGGGCAAATTTTAGAAAAGTGTCCACCTTCTCCACAATTCCAAAGCCAGCCTGCTGCTTCTCGCTTCCTAAAGTTATTTTTCTTAACTTTAAGCTTATCATGGTTTTCTTTATCCTTAGAAGTTTTCACACCTTTTCCTTTAAGCTTCGTTTACCTGCAGAACTATATCGCGCAGCAGCCTCCACAGTGTACGCTAGGTCAAGTTACCATTATGCACCTCCCGAATCGCAATTGCATTCATCAACTCATACTGAGTGACAAGCTTCAGATGCTGAGGGTCATACCGAAATTCCCCCAAGATCGAGGAAACTTCTCAATGATAGCCATGGTCCGAACTTATCGTAGAAGTCCCATGTCGCATCCCCGAGTGATTGCAAAATGATTTGGAGTTCGTGCACTTGATCGGTAATCGACTTGCCCTCACTCACGCTGATAATTCAGAACTTTCCCACTGGTACTTTTCCACACCGGATTCATCTAAGTGCCGTACTTCTGGAAAGCGAGTCCCACAAAGGACGCAAAGAAATAGAGGAGCAGAGCAATAAACATCAAAGAGTGCATTCGACAAAGCCGATGTAATGCATCCTCGAACAACATCGTCCCCGCTCCTTCCACGCTTTAACAAAGCAGCCCACATTAACTCGGATCATCACCATTCGTAGCGGGACATTTAGATGTCAAAGATACTGTACATACTCCTTAATCGACAAATGCATCTTCATGCGTTCGTACCAACGCTTGAAGTTCTTACCACCAAACTTCTCCGGAAGATCGGAGGTGTCAACTAGGGACTTAAAGTGGAGAGCTAGAGGAACCACCGTGACATGATCAAATAAAAATACTATTTTCTCTGTAGACCGTTGGAAATTAAATTAATAAGCACCACAGCATTAAACAACAATTTAATCAACAAGTAGGGGATTTTATTGATCAAATCAAACGTACTCAATTAAGCCAATAGCAAAACCGAAAGCCAAGGAACAGGATCAGAAAATGCAGTAAACAAGAAATCAAACGGTTAGAAAACTTATCGTGATTTGATCGAGTCGCCTTAGGAAGACTGCCCTAAGAGAAAATATTGCCCCCAATTGGTGCAACTCGTGCAGCAAATTTCTCCGAGGATAAAACGATCACGACTATGTACCACGAGCAAGCACACGTGTAGGTAGTCACCGGCGGTCCTATCTCAATCGCCTTGAATCTCACGAATCGAATCTCTATGAACGGGAGTAATCGATCAATGAATAATAGCAAGAGAATTGTGTTTCTCTTTCAATACTCATACACCAAAAACGGCCTGAGGGATTATGGTATTTATATGTATGGTAAAACTAGAGTTTTAGTGGCTTAAAGAGACCTAAAACTGATCTAATTCGGCCCAGAGAAAACACCGGGATCCGACGCGCCGCGCCGCCCTCGAGGCGTGCGCGACCGCGCTAGGCTCCAGAAACTCGCGAAGCTTAAAGACAAAAGCGCGGCCGCCTCTGCACGAGCGCGCCGCTCCTCGCGTAAAACTCGACGCGTTTTTCCCTCTTGCCAAAATCGCTCAAGCAACCGTATAACCCCAACCAGGTCATAGATCTATGGACTTCTCCATACCCACATATCAAATATTCCAACAACCTAACATGGGATGATGGTAACGATTTAAAACTTGGAATGGGATCGTACCAAAATCATCCATAGATTTTAGAAAAAAATAGGTTTTTTTTTTATAAGAAAAGAAATAGAGTAGATTAAGAAAAATAGCGTAGATTAAGAAAAAAATAGCGAAAGGAAATTAGGCCACCATGGAGCTGGTGGCTCGATACCACGCTAAAGTCTAAGGTTTCACCCTAAAATCAATTGGTGATAAGGGAGTGGCCAAGGATCTTTTATATATTATGTGCAGCACGAGCTCATTAATTCCCAATGTGAGTATAATATCTCTAACAATACATTGCATGGTTTAGTACTCTGTATTTTGACCTCGAAAATGTTATTAGCAATATTGCAATAATCAGCAGTACTCTGTATTTTGACCTGAAAAGATGTTATTAGCAATATTGCAATAATCAGCAGTATGCATATCATCAATGGAATAGTAAAATCTTCAAACAAAATAATAATTCATCGCGTTAACAAACTAAATTTATTTCAATCATTCCATAAAAGCATCTCCAAATATTTACTATTCTCTAAAGATTCCTTTCTTATAGTCATATAATCAAATTTTCTCAACCGATGTGGCACGACCCAACTTAGTTTATTGTTTGTTCTGCCTGCAATGGAAATTGTAAAGGGTAAATCCAAAACATTCCTCCTCCCGATCAGGGTCATCAAAACTCGTATATTGTTGTAATTTAGAAAATGTCAACAACCACGATCATAGTAGATACAGTTGGGCCTGCACATTGGAAAATCACGTTGAAATAGAGATCGATTCGTTGTTATCCAAAACAAAGCTTGTTCACCAATTGAACTCATTCTAACAAAATCGAAACACCCTTTATAATGCAACCCTTTATAAAGCTCAATGCATCTCTGGTTTGGCTTGGACTTGTTTGGCTTGAACTTGAGATAACGTCGAACAAGTAATAAATCTCCTTCTTGTGATTCCACGAGGCAATCCATATGCAAGTGTTCCATATCAACTGGAACAGTAGCTACAACTGTGCAGCTTCTCCGATTAAGATCAACAGTAATACAATCACCAAATAAGGATATTGAATAGATTTGACCTTTTGTAAGATATAATATCATAGAGCAAATCAGATAAACCGATCATTTAACGGCCTGCTGATCGTTATCCATGTCTGAGTCCTAGATTTTAAGAAGGCCAAGCCTCCGAAATATACCATCAACACCACGTAATTATTCTTATCCAGGTCGAACAACAATTTTACCCTTTGAACAACACCATGCACATTAAATGGTGGAGACTGAACGTTTTGTTGAGAAAAGGGTGAATTAGAGTGATAATCTTTGAGTTATCATCGATGGTAAACAACCATCCATGGGAAGAACCAATTAACCGTTGTGAATAAGGTATGACGGGCAATTGGATGTCATAAAAGGTTCCTTGGGTGACACTAAAAAAGAGCCTCTTGTTATTTTCTTGGGATGGTTGAGGTTTCATAAGTAGTATGGGCAATTGATTGCGACAAGTCTTGAGAAGGTGCAATTTTTGGTGATGTTGATGACGGAGAGCGTTGTGAGAATGGGTGCAATGGAGCGCCATGATTTACAGACGGAGCAAATGATAAAATCATGAAATGCCAAAATATGGGCAAGGACACTGTCAATAAGGTCTTTTGGAAGGCATGCCCAACCTGAAATAGGGGACGCCATGCAGCCCATGCTATTGATACTAGTAAGCTTCTTCACTTTATGAATAAAACTAGCTATGAGAAATAGACATTTGGTCGATTTTATAATAACTATTCCATTAAAAATGGCATGGCATGGCATGCATCCACAGGCGTGAATAATTATATTTTGAGTATATAGTGATAATAATTATAAAAGGCATGGATTGTTATTTTTTTTATTTAAGGGGTATTTTGGTCTTTTCATATCCCGTCTTCCAAAGAGTTAATATGGAACTTATTTTCTGGAAACTATAGCATTGATCACATAATACCATTAGACAGTAAACGAAAGAGAAGACGACGTAGAAATAAGGACCATTAGAAAATTTTATCCCAAAATAGGGACCATCAGAGAAATGTTGTCCCAGAATAGATACCATGAAATATGTTTAAATAAGTATCTAGTAATATAGTCTATATAATGCACGTACCTTAATATTCATATACGCTTATATGGATTCCTCGCTTGTGAAGTGCAACAAAGGTTTTCAGGTTGCCTGCATTTATGAAGAACCACAGGGTAGCATAAACGTATGTTACGTATCAAAGAAATAGCCAAGGAATCTCCGTCCCTGAATAAACCATCTCCTTCACTTTCATCTTTTATATGAATGACCATTTTTACGAATATTTTGTCTCAAATGAATGACCGTGCTTTTACAAAAACTTTGTCTTGCAAAACTATACGTTGATCTTCGTAGATCTTTGTTACTAAAATTTACAAATAGTTGAAGTTTTTAAATTTCTGTAAAATGAAAGACAGGGAGTAATACGGGCGAATAAAGATCTCATACCTTACAGAAGATCGCCAATCCCCTCAACAGTATTCTTTTGATGCAATTTGCACCTTAAATTGATGTTTAAGAACTTGATAACCTGCAAGACCAAAAAGAATACACACTAGTGCTATCTCTCTCTCTCTCTCTCACACACACACACACACACCCTCTCCCATCCCCCCCCCACCCCCCAAAACCTAAATACATGTATATAGAGACACAAGTAGGATCAAATTTTGCCTAGACAAGATATGCCTTATTTACAAGATGGAAGACCGGTTGATATGGTCTTCAATCCATTAGAGTCCCAACTCCCTTCTGTCCCTCAAATGAATGTCTTTCAAATTTGCTATTAATCAAATGCAAATTTTTTTTTTTTTTTGACATTCATTTTGAGACGGAGGAAATATTAAATCTTTTTTGAAGATCAAGCTTTACCAAACAAAGGAAGTCATCTTAGGGACAATATCAATGAAAAACTCTTGATTAAAAGGTTCATTTCAAGCCATTTTGCATGTTGAGAACTTTTTCCTTTGAATTACAGCTATCCAATGATTACAGAAGAATACAGATAATTTTCAGACCAAATACGGGGCTAATAAAGATCTCATACCTTCAGAGATCTTTGTTACTAAAATTTACAAATAGTTGAAGTTTTTAAATTTCTGTAAAATGAAAGACAGGAGTAATATGTAAATGACGAGAAGAAAGATCTCATACTCTTTACAGAAGATCGCTAATCCTCAACAGTATTCTTTGATGCAACCTGCACCTTAAATTGATGTTTAAGAACTTCAGATAACCTGCAAGGCCAAAAGAATACACAATAGTGCTCTCTCTCTCTCTTGTTGGGATTGTGATGTCGTAGGTGATAGCAGGCAAGAGGAACGGGAGGACTTGGCAGCAAACATGGACATCAGGCTTGGTAGGTCGCACGACATCAACAGCCAAGAAGCACGACTCAGGCTTACCATCACGAGTCGTGATGTTGTTCTCGCGCACGGATGCTTGATGGTCACGCCTCGTCACGACTGATCTTGGAGGGTACGACTCATAGAAGCTAGTCACGAGTCGTGACGTACGCGTTCAAAGATTCCGGATTGTTTCCTAATTACCGTTTGACGTTTTATTTTGGGCTTTTTTATTCTTTTCCTTTTCCAAAGTTTATTAGGTTGTTTGGTAGTATTTAAACTTGTTTTTAGTTTCTTAAAACAGCTTAGTCTCTTTATTAATTGAATTCATATTTTGCTCTTGCAAAACTCTTGGTCAATTCATTGACTTGCGTAAGATTTCTTCGAAATTCTTGTTATCTTGGGAATTGCGATTCCTTGCGTATAGTTTTGATTTCGATCAAGCCTTATTGTTACTATTCCGCCGAAGCATTTACATCGCTGGTATCAAATCGGACGATCCTAGGGTTCTCCGACGAGGTGATGGCAAACGATTGAGGAACGACATCACGCAATCTCAACGCATGGAAGCAACCAATGAATGTATGCGGTTAGACGGGAGAGTATCGCGATCGACAAAGCATGCGTAACTATTGCGCCTTTGGTGCAGCTTAAGTGGGTAGGCGGTGGCGGTGATGCCAATCCACAACATCGGGCAGGTCCTCGCGGGAAAATCTCCACCGTGATGAGCCGATGGGCGGGGAGGTTTCGATAATGATGAAGGTGAGGCCAGGCGCTTCCACGTGACCAACGTCCTAAGATTAGTGCGATATTCCGCTTTTAATGGTGAGTTATCTATGGAAGATTTCTTAGATTGGCTTTCGGAAGTTGAAAATTCTTTCGTTTGAAGAAGATGAAGAGGATAGTAAAGTCCCATATGAATTGCTTACAAATTGCGTGGGTGGTGCATCCGCATGGTGGGATCAATTGACTAGGTAGAGATTGCGTGAAGGGCACAAACAAATTCGTTATTGGAACGAGATGAAGAGGGAGTTACGGGATCGTTTTCTTCCACGAAATCATGATCGTGGATCTCTATATGAAATTCTTATCTTGCAAGCAAGGTAGTCGATCGCTGATGAATATGTTCATGATTTTCATGCGCAATGGGCACGCACCGATTTGTATGAGACAGAGTCACATATGATTGCTAGATTTATGTCCTGCCCACGGGTCAATATTAGACATCACATAGAGTTATTTACTTCCTACTTTTGAATGAAACAATCTCTAGGCAAGGAAGGCGGAGAGACAAGCCATTACTACGTTTCGTGCTCCGACTACATTTAGGCTATTTGGGACGGTTCTTCTTCGAGTGGCAAGGACAATCGTCTGGGTGTTAATGTTGGATGGGGGCAAGGAGATTTCCTAGGCGGGTCCGAAGGTTGATGATGGCAAGAAGATCGCACCTCCGCACCTACACAAAACTCCAGGCCGGCTTGCTTGAACACCAACGCACAAGGTAATAATCCATGCAAAACATTATGGAGATAAATGTTTTAGGTGTCACCAAACCGTGGCATATTTCCAATAATTGCCCACAACCACGGCGAGGAGTCAATGTGGTGGAGCGATGAGTACTGATGACGGGGAGAATGACGAGGAGAGTGATGTGGTACATGTTGATCCCAATGGAGATGATGACAGGAGGAAGAGCACGACTCTTACGTTGTCCGAAAGCTTATGTTGACTACTTCCGCTAAGAGGGCCAAACCTGAGCGACACAACATTTTTCGCACCAAGGGGAAGGTTGTGATGCTACAAACCTTATGATCTATGATAGCGGAGCTTAGGAAAACATTCTAGTGTCTCGTGGTTTGGTGGAGAAATTGAAGCTTGAGGTACGCAAGCATCCTACTCCTTATTTAAAAAGAAGCGGATTAACAACGTGGGCACTATTAAGGCACATGAACAATGCCTTAAAAATTCCTCTTTCTATTGGTAGCTATAAGGATGATGTGTTATGTGACATAAGTAGATATGTCTCGCATGCAATGTTTTCAGCTCTTGGCAATATGATCTTGGTGTTCAGGTATAATGGCCGGAGAATTTTATTCGTTTTACGAAAGATGGGGTGCGTTTCCATTTGCATGCCTCACTTTGAAAGTCTGGGTTCTAGTAGTAAACCAAAGGGGAAGCCTATTGCTTTCTTCGCGGTACGCCCACGAAGCTCAGGCAGTGATATCGTGGATGCTCCTTTGTGGCTTTCGCGGTGGTGCAAAAGGGAGTTTTGGGGCGCCGTTATTGGATGAATTTAGTGATGTTATGCCTCGACGAGCTTCCCCGTAGGTTACCTTCGTAATATTCAAAGATAATATTGATTTGGGTGCTAGGTGCTTCTTATACCTAACCTTCCACACTACTGCACGAGTCCCGTAACATGAGATTTTTACTGAACAAAGTGGAAGATTTATTGGTCAAAGATGGGTTATATACAGTGAGAGTATGAGTCCATGTAGCCCATGCCCTACCGGGTTCCTAAGAAGGATGGTACTCATATAGACGTCAAGGATAGCTCGGCGATCAACAAAATCACCGTTAAGTACATGTGTTTCCGATTCCTCGTTCTCGATGACATGATATGGACATGCTTAGGGGTTCCAAGGTGTTCTCCAAAATTGATTTGAAGAGTGCTATCATCAAGTTCGTGTTCGTTAATGGGGATGGGGGAAGACCGCCTTCAAGCACCAAGGAAGGCTCAGAAGATTGGTGATGCCATTCGGGTGTCAAATGCTCCTAGCACTTTTATGAGATTGATGCATCAAGTGCCGAAACCTTACAATGGTAACTTTTGGTTGTTTATTTTGCAAATGATGCATTTTGATCTATAGCAGGCCTGAGGAGGAGCATATGGAGCATTTTGACAGCTTATGCAAAAACTTTGAGGGACAATGAGTTATATGTGAACCTCAAAAAGTGCTATGCTTTTATGCTTGATCATTTGTTGTTCTTGGGCTATATTGTTTCGCAGATGGTATTCAAAGGACGAGGACAAGGTTCGTGCTATTCGTGATTGGCCTACACCTACGACAGCGCCGAGGTTCGTAGTTTTCATGGTCTTGCAACTTTTTATCGTCGTTTTATTTGGAATTTTAGCACTATTATGGCTCCCATTACGGAATGTATGAAGAAGGGGAAATTTAATTGACCGATGAGGCGACAACTAGTTTTGCTTTGATCAAGGAGAAATTGTCTAGCCTTACCTGCAAGCGTTCTACCCGATTTCTCTAAACCCTTCGAATTAGAGACGATGCTTCGGTGATTGGTATAGGGCTTGTTTTGCTTCAAGGCAGAAACCGGCTTCTTTCATGAGCTAGAAGTTGAGGAAGCTAAGCGAAAGTGGACTCAAGTTTATGAGCTTGAATTCTATGCGGTGTGTATCAAAGCATGGGGAGCAAGATTTGTTGCAATGCCGTGAGTTCATTCTTCACACCGATCATGAGGCCTCAAGTATATGAATGGTAAGAAGCCACTTAATCGTATGCATGCTCAAGTTGGGTTGCTTATTTACGTATGAATTCACTTTTTGCTATTAAACACAAAAGTGGACAACATAATAAGGTAGCAGATGCCTCAGCTCAAGGGTCAACTTATTGGTGACAATGGATAATGGGCCGCGGGTTTCGATTGCTTGAAGGAATTGTATGCCACTCGATGTTGATTTTGCGTATGAGTGGGGAATTAAGTGTAGAGACTGGGGACTGGTTGGGTTGTTTTTCTGGCAGTACGGTTTAGAATCGTGTTCTATAACGGACAAATTAGAGTATTCCACGGTTGTTCTGCTCAGTGAAAGCAACTTATTGCATAGATCCACAAACAGGGGAAGCAGGTTCTGGGGAGAGACAAGACGGCCGAGCTCATTCCGGAAAGAAGTTTTATTTCAAATCTCTAGAGACACGCATTGATTTGTTCTAGAAGTGTATGGCTTTCCCGTTGTCAAGGGCCAATCTCAAAATACGGGCTCAGTATACCTCTCGCCTATTCCCGATGGACCTGGGAGGATATTTCCACGGATTTTGTGCTTGGGCTTCCGAGGACGCAACGTGCCAATGACTCGCTGTGGTGGTGGATCGTTTCGAAGATGGCTCATTTTATCCCTTGTAGGAAGACGCATGAAGATGCTTCTCACTTCGGGTTTGTTCTTCAAGGAGGTCAGTCCGTCTACACTGATCCCGAAGTCTATTACATCCGACCGTGACACTAAGTTTCTTAGCCATTTTTGGCGTACTTTGTGGCGTATTTTCCATCGATCATACCAAGCATTGCGATTGCGCTCAAGAGTCAATGCTTCATCCGCGTACGTATGGCCGACGGAGGTAATGTGACAGGTAAGACCATGGGTTCCATGGTTCGTTGTTTTGCAAAGTGAGTATCCGAAAAGTGGGACTTGGCCTTGAATCAACGGCTGAATTTGCATTTAACAACATGACGAATCGGACGACGAAGAAGATTCATCTGAGATTGTGTATCAAAGGCCTCCTAAGCATACTGACTTGATTCCTTCGCCTAGAGTTCCGGATATAGTATCAAACGAACAAAACATGGCGGAGATGATAGATGCGGTTCGATGGAGGTCAAGAAGAACATTGAATCTTCTAATGCCAAGTATAAGGAGATTAATGATAGGCGGCGTCGTTTGAAGGTGTTTGCCGTTGGTGATTTGGTGATGGTTCATTTGGCGTAAGGAACGGGTGCCTCAAGGTACGTATCACAAGCTTCATCCCAAGAAGATTGGGCCTTGCGTAATAGTGAAGAAGATTAATGACAATGCCTATGTTGTTGATTTGCCCGAGGGATGGAATATTTCTAGTACTTTTAATGTTGCGGACTTGGTTGAATTCCACCCCAGATGTTCCCTTTATTTGGATATGGATTCGGGACGAATAAACCTTTTGAAGTGGAGGCGAATGATGTCGTAAAGGTGATAAAGCAAGAGGAACGGGAGGACTTGGCAAATAAACATGGACATCAAAGCTGTAGGTCGCGCGACATCACCACTAAGAATCGCACGACTCGGCTTACCATCACGAGTCGTGGATGGAAATTGTTGCCGCACGGATGCTTGATAGTCACGCCTCGTGTCACGACCGATCTTGGAGGGTACGACTCGTGAAGCTAGTCACGAGTCGTGACGTGATGCTTCAAAGATTCCGGATTGTTTCTAATTATTGTTTGACGTTTTATTTTGGGCTTTTTATTCTTTCCTTTTCCAAAGTTTATTAGGGTTGTTTGGGTAGTATTTAAACTTGTTTTTAGTTTCTCAAATAAAGCTTAGTCTCTTTTATTAATTGAATTCATATTTTGCTCTTGCAAAACTCTTGGTCAATTCATATCGACTTGCGTGCATGATTTCTTCTGAAATTCTTGTTATCTCGGGAATTGCGATTCTTGCGAAGGTTTTGATTTCGATCAAGCCTTATTGTTACTATTCCGCTCAAGCATTTTTACATCGATTGGATCCTAAACTATGAGGAAGAAGGAGCCTAGGTCTGAGGAGTTGGTGAATCTAGGGGGAAACTCGTCGGGGATCTTCTGCGGGCGGAGGGCGGCCGCGCCGTGCGGAGGGCGACCGCGCCGAGAGGTTTGACGTGGTGCATGAAGCTTCGGTCGATGAGGGCGGCCGCGCCGGGAGGGCGGCCGCGCGGCCTTGAGGGCGGCCGCGCTAAGCCCGAATCCTCACCGCATTTATTTGTTTCCTATTTTATTTAGATCTCTTCTTTGACTGAGCTAGGTTCCTTGTATAAACTATATAAGCATAATTTTGGCCTAGAACATATTGTAGCAACATATTAGAGAGGAGACTAATACATATTGGCTTGGCAATTGCCCCGGACGTAGTTCACGAGTTGGTGAATGAACCGGGTAAACAACTCTTGTGTTCTTGTGTGTGATTGTTTCTTTCTTGTACGTGTGGGTGTGTTGATTTCTTTGTGTTGATTGCAACGAGGGAGCACCAATTTCACAACAACTGGTATCAGAGCTTTGGTTTGGGGGATTCAAAATCTTTTCATTAGTTGATTAATTTTGAATCGCGTTCTTGGGAATTTTGGTGAAGCAGTCAAGATAAAGAACTCAATCGAGAAATTCAACGGTGTGAATTTCACGTTTTGGAAGACAAGGATTGAAGACTACCTTTATTGTAAGGATCTTCATGGACCCTTGAAGGTGAAGCCCGAAGACATGTCACAAGGGGATTGGGAGACGTTGGATCGGAAGGCGTTAGGAGCGGTAAGGAGTGCCCTAACCGACGACGTTGCACGGAACGCTATGGAGGCCAAGACAACGGTGGAGTTGCTACTGAAACGCTTATTTCTCGGACATGTATGAGAAGCCGTCGAATATCAATAAGGTGCATTTGATAAAGAGGTTTGCGAATGCGAAGATGTCGAGAGGGCGAGGCATGGGCCCAAGTCATATCGGCAATTTCAAAGGTATGGTGGACCAATTGAAAAGTGTTGATATTACTTTCTCCGATGAAGTGCTAGCTTGTTTTCTACTAAAGTCATTGCACGATAGTTGGGAGGTTACTGTCACAACGATTAGTACGTCGAAAACAAAGATTGTGTATACGGAGGTTAGAGATCTCATCCTTCAAGAGGAGTTGCGAAGGAAAGAGAAAAGGGGAGAATCATCCGTAGATGGGGCTACACTTAGGGTGGAGAGAAATAGGGGGAGACCTAAGGGGAAAAAGGTCAAGTGCTACAATTGTGGTGAATTGGGGCATATCAGTTATGACTGTCCGGGAAAAGGTGGTGGTGCGCACGTGGTGGATGATGGTGGTGATGTATTAATCCTAGGGGAGGAGCAGTCGGGTGAAGATTGGGTGTTGGATTCTGGAGCTTCTTGTCATGCTAGTGGGGATGCGCAATCATCAATGAGGCGTTACAAAACCGGAGATTTTGGGGTTCTCTATCTTGGTGATGGTCAACCATTGAAGATCAAAGGAAAGGGGGATGTAATGATGAAGACACCTAATGGGGCTGTTTTACAACTACACGACGTGATGCATGTTCCGGATTTGAGGAGGAGAGTGATTTCTGTGGGACAACTTGACAGTGAAGGGTATGGAGTTTCTTTCATTGGTGGGTCATGGGAAGTCACAAAAGGGGCTAAGGTGTTGGCTCATGGGGTTAAGGGGAAGATGTTGTACTCTACCTACAACGTCGATGTTCGTTCCGGTGGGAGCAAGAGGCTTAAGAACCGGCCTGTTGGTGTGAAAAGGGGAGACATCAAGAAACGGTATGTTGGGGAGGACACAAAGTTGATCAACGCGGTGTGGATGTCCAAGGGCCCTAACAGAGAGCGGATTCAGACCAAGAACAGTCGATGCAAGAAACAAGGTGTGTCCAAGTTTCAAGGGGAGGCATTGCGAGGAAGGTGGGTCTGGAGAGAGAAGGCGAAGTTAGACTTGCGGGGAGAAATCAAGGTAGAAGCTGATTTGGGGAGGCAAGAACGATCTAACACGGAGAGGTTGAAACGTCGCTTGGTTTCAACTCGCCTTAGTACTTGAGGAGAGGAGAGGTAGTGTCAAGCCAATATGGATTGAGGGGGAATGTGTTCGAAGGTCTTTACTCCGTGGTGGGAGTTAATGGGTGATTTTATGTTTGTTAGTTTAGTCTCCGGTGGGAGATTGTTGGGATTGGATCCTAAACTGCAAGGAAGGAAGCGACGGAGGAGTTTCTGCGGTGGAGAGCGGCCGCGCTCGTGGTGGAGAGCGACCGCGCTCGTTGGTCAAAATTGGGGCTGGAACTTCGGCAAAGGAGGGCGACCGCGCTGAAGGGGTGCGCGGCCGCGCTGGCGTCGGGGAAGTGTTTTCCTAATCTGATTTTGTTTCCTATTTTATTTAGATCTCTTCTTTGACTGAGCTAGGTTCCTTGTATAAACTATATAAGCATAATTTCGGCCTAGAACATATTGTAGCAACATATTAGAGAGGAGACTAATACATATTGGCTTGGCAATTGCCCCGGACGTAGTTCACGAGTTGGTGAATGAACCGGGTAAACAACTCTTGTGTTCTTGTGTGTGATTATTTCTTTCTTGTACGTGTGGGTGTGTTGATTTCTTTGTGTTGATTGCAACGGGGGAGCACCAATTTCACAACAAAAAATGCCTTAGGGATTGTGAATTTCACCCAAATTTTTGAATGGAAACCTTAACCTTAGATCCAATCTCCATCATGGGATCCTATTTCAAATGTGGTGATTTTCAGATCCTCTTCTTCTCCGGCAGTTGAGCTTCGAGTCTCTCAATCAATTGGCTTTTTGATTTTTATGTTTGGAGTGGTTACGAAATTAGGTTTCCATCTCAAATTCTCCGGCAATGACGTCTCTCAAATCCCGATTAGGGCACTCCGTTACCCCAAATGCTCTCCGATCTCGCTGAGTTCATCTCCACATTCTTCTTCGTCTTTGCCGCCGTTGGCTCCGCCATGTCTTCCAGTAAGTCTTCTTCGTCTTTGACAATTCATCTGTTCTCATATAATTTTTCAATTAATTTATGTTGCACGTTCATAATTTTCTTAAGTGAAAATCAAAATTCTGAAAATATTTTCTCAAAATTGATATAAAACGTTAATTTGTTTGTTATTCATGGATTTAAACTAATTATAGGTTAACTTTGATTATTGTAGAGAAAATGACACCTGATGCAGGAACAGATCCATCTAGTCTTGTGGCACTTGCGGTGGCAACTGCCTTTGCATTGTCGGTGGCGGTTTATTTATCGGCTAGCATTTCAGGTGGTAGCATCGTTTGGGTACGAGGCAGAAAGCAATTCGTTGTTATTATTGCAATTTTTGATTTTTTTTGTTGAAAAATTTGTCTCATAAGTTAATTATAAGAGACAAAGTTGTCTTATAATTAACTTATAAGAGTTGTAAATGTGTTAATTATGAGAGTAATTCGTTGTTATTATTGAAATTTTTGATTTTTTTGTTACTTATAAGACTTTTAAAAAAAGTCTTATAAGTAACTTATAAGACTTATAAGTAACTTATAAGACTTATAAGTTACTTATAAGACTTTTTAAAAAGTCTTATAAATAACTTATATAAAGACTTTTTAAAAAAGTCTTATATGTTACATATAAGACAAAAAAGTCTTATAAGTAACTTATAAGACTTATAAGTTACTTATAAGACTTTTTAAAAAGTCTTACAAATAACTTATATAAAGACTTTTTAAAAAAGTCTTATATGTTACATATAAGACTTATTAATAAGTCTTATAAGTAACTTATAAGACTTTTTTAATAAGTCTCATAAGTAACTTATATAAATACTTTTTTAAAAAGTCTTATAAGTAACTTATAAGACTTATTAATAAGTCTTATAAGTAACTTATAAGACTTTTTTAATAAGTATTATAAGTAAAAAGACTTATTAATAAAAGTCTTATAAGTTACTACTTATAAGACTTTTTTACAACATAGTTCTCAATGTTCAAATAGGTTTTATAAGTAACTTATAAGACTTTTTAAAAAGTCTTATAATTAACTTATAAGACTTTTTAATAAGTCTTTTAAGTAACTTATAAGACTTTTTACTTTTTAAAAAAGTCTTATAAATAACTTATAAGACTTATTAAAAAGTCTTATAATTAACTTATAAGAGTTGTAAATGTGTAAATTATGAGAGCAATTCGTTGTTATTATTGAAATTTTTGGTTGAAAATTTTGTCTTATAAGTCAATTATAAGATACAAAGTAGTCTTACAATTAACTTATAAGAGTTGTAAATGTGTAAATTATGAGAGTAATTCGTTGTTATTATTGAAATTTTTGATTTTTTTGGTTGAAAATTTTGTTTTATAAGTCAATTATAAGAGCCAAAGTAATCTTATAATGTGAAAAATAAAAAAAAATGAAAGTGTTTTTGAAAAGGCTAAAGACTGTTGTGATAATCTGAAAATTTTGTCTTATAAGTCAATTTTTAATCTATATTTTTTGAGATTGAAGTGATCAAACTGAAATTATTTTAAATCTAATGATTGATCCAAAATATGTGAATATCTAGTGACCAATATATAATTTTGAAAATCTGAGTGACTAAATTATAATTTTCAGTTTTGAATTTGGTTGGTTCAGTGACAAAACACCTAGTGCACGTGCCTGCTAAAAAAAGGGGGCATTTGTGTCTTTGTCTTACCAAAGGGTGTCTTTGGAATTTGCAAAATGTTATTTCTTAAATTGGGTTTAAATCTCGCATGAGGGGTCCTAGAGGAAGTGGGCCTTTCTTTTAAGCTTGGGGGTATGGTTTATTTAAGTCAGTTATTTATTTAAAGTAGGCGGGTCTCCTTTATAAATTGGTAGTTATAACCAGCTTAGATCAACGCTCTCTGCACCGGGACAAAAAGGGAAATTTCTCTCCCTTGTGTCACGTGCTTTGCAATTGATGTAGGTCAGCTGGATATAAATAGGTGAGGAATGGATTGGGAAAGTTAATGAGAAATATTGTTGCAATTTCTTCCCTGTTATCTCAATTTTGTTGTTTTTCATTATTTTTATGTTCTCAATTTATATCCGAAAATTGCTCTATTATTTGGGTCTGTTGCATCTGGTATCAGAGCAGTCGATCCTTCGGCTGCTTTAGGTGGTGCTGCCATGGCGGATGGACGGCGTAGCTCCATAGATGAACGGCTCCAAGATCAGGAGGCCAGATTGGAGAATATGCACGATAATTTCATGACGATGGAAGTCAATTTGGAGAATCAAATGAAGGAAATGGACGGAAGGATGGATTCGAAGATGACGACCATGGAAGGGAACTTAAAGGAGATGGGGAATAACTTGAAAACATTGGAAGAAGCCATACTGGGGGTCAAGCGTATTCGGACTGATAAGGGCAAGGGTAACACCGGCGTAAGTCAAGGGATAAATCAGTCTGGGGTTAGCTCGAATGGGAAGGATGGTGAAACAATCACAGGTAAATCTCTTAGATCTGGATCTAACCCAGTCCTTAACTCACCCATACCCCCTCCCACATTTGGATCTGGATTTCAATATGTTAGACCACCTCCTATATGTAGCTCTATGGGTCACACCAATCTAGTTGAATCCTCTGGTTTTATTCCTCCTGTATTCAATCAATTTGCACCTCCTTACACCCCCAATATTCCAATTGCTCATAACCATCATTATGGGTTGCAAGGCCATCATAAACAGCCTAAACTAGATTTTCCAAAATTTGATGGTGTGGATCCTAAGGGTTGGCTATATAAGTGCGATGAATATTTTGATTTTAATCCAATGGAAGAGATGAGGAAGGTGAGATTTGCTTCCATTCACATGGAGGGTAGAGCCATCAGGTGGTTCAGGTCTTATAAAGCTGATAAGGGGCCTATCTCTTGGACGGTTTTTGGCTCTGAATTATGTAAGAGGTTCAGTCCTGTGGAACATGATGATCCACAGGATGAATTTAACAAACAAAAGCAACATGGAACTGTGGACGAATACTATGCTAGGTTCGAAGAGTTGAGATCACTTATAGTTGAGAAGCAAATGTTTACAGAGGAATATTTTATTTTTGGTTTTGTGAGTGGACTGAAGGAAGACATTAAAGGGGTAGTCAAACTCCTTAAGCCTCAAACATTGTCTGATGCTATTCATATGGCTAGACATGAAGAAGCTAGGGGCAAGAAGGCTGGTACCTTTCATAAAACACTTATGGGCTCCCAGACACCTAAACCTACTTTCACCAAAACCTTTACTCCCAGGACAACCCCCTCTTACACACAATCTAGCTCTGTAGGCAGTGTTAATACTGTTCATACTACCTTACAGAAGTCAAAACTTTCACCACTGGAAATCAATGAGAGCAGGAGAAATGGGCTTTGTTTTTATTGTGATGACACATTCGGCCCTGGTCATAAGTGCAAAACTAAGTTGTACATGCTAATGGGGGAAGAAGAGGAGTTGACAGGGATGGATGAACCTGAACTATTAGAGATAGAAGAGGATGTTGAGGAAGCTATACAGATTTCTTTAAATGCTCTTGCATGGAGTGCTTCACATCACACAATCAAACTAAAGGGGTTTGTTAATAGAAGGCCTATAACCATACTAATCGACAGTGGTTCAACTCATAATTTTCTAGATGTGGACACAGCAGCTCAGCTCAACTGTGTGATGGAAGAGGGTAATCCAATGTTGGTGGCAGTTGCTGATGGTAGCAAAATTTCAAGTTCTGCAGTTTGTTCTAAGTTTCAATGGGAGATACAAGGGTACCAATTCGAGACAAGCATGAGGATTCTTCCATTGGGAGGTTGTGATGCTGTTTTGGGAGTTGAGTGGTTAGCAAAATTCAGTCCCATAACATTGGATTTTCAAGACATGCAGCTGACTACCACCAAAGGAAGGAAGAAAATTATCTTAAAAGGGACAGCTGAGGAAGCTACTTTAAGGATGATGTCTGCAAAATCTCTAAGTAAATTGTTGAAGAAAACCACTCATGACCTTAAAGGCTATTTGCTCTATATGAAGGGAACAGAGGTTTTTCCAATAGACCAGACCTACCAAAAGAAATCACCGAGCTTATAGAAGATTACCAGGATGTTTTTTCGAGCCCAATGGTCTACCTCCGGTAAGACGACAAGACCACCAGAGCCTCAAATATTTCTTGGAGCGAGTGACTACTCTTTTACAACAAAAGTGGCTTACTAAGCTAATGGGGTTGGATTACACAATCACTTACAAGAAGGGCAAGGAAAATGTAGTGGCTGATGCCCTCTCCAGGGTTCCATATGAAGAAGGACAGCTTAATGCACTCACTCAAGTAGTTCCCACTTGGTTACAGGAGGTCTATACAAGCTATGAGGATGACACATTTGCTCGGGAAATATTAGTGCAACTAGCTGATCCAAATCAAGGGATGGATGGTTGGAGCTTTGAAGGAGGACTCATAAGACACAAGGGTAGGTACAAGTTGTATGCTGATCAACGAAGGAGTGAAAGATCATTTAATGTAAGGGATTGGGTGTTCCTCAGGCTACAACCATATAGACAAACCAGTCTTGCCTTAAGAAGGAATTTTAAGCTCTCGGTAAAGTTTTACGGTCCCTACTGTGTTATTGCCAAAGTAGGAGCTGTAGCCTACACATTGGCTCTTCCTGCTGGTTCTAATGTTCATCCCACCTTTCATGTTTCTCTCCTCAAGAAAAAGCTGGGCTCTCACACAGTCCCTTCAACCACTCTTCCCCAATTGGGTCCAGATGGTCAGTTTTTAGTTCAACCATTGGCTGTTCTACAAAGAAGGTTTGTAAAGAGGAATAATGCTGCTGTGGTTCAATGGTTAGTTCACTGGTCAAACTCAATCCCTGAAGATGCCACATGGGAAGATGCCTTCGTAATTTCCTCACAGTTTCAGATTTCAATCCTTGAGGACAAGGATGTTTTTGAGGGAGTGGTATTGTAACAGGGACACTTGCTTGTAGGAGGGGTGTTGTAGACACCCCATTCTGAACCAATAAATCATGATTACACTACTCTTCATCTCTCTTTTATGTTTTGATGAAAGCATATCAGTTTCGTCATGTTTCGTTAAGTTTCTAACTAACCTCGTTAGTTTTGGACCTAACTGACTAACTAATAACCGAAGAGGCGTAATTGTCCTTAGATCGCTTTGTCTCGCACGAGATATCATATCTCGCGTGAGATATCCCCTCGGACAGATGTGCGTAAATCACTCTTCTTCTCCGTTTCAACTTCCTTTCTTGATAAACCTCATCTAATCCGGTTCTCCAATCAGAATTGAGTTCTGGAAGCTTCCTAGGAGTGTTTTACCTCTCCACCTCTACCTCCTAAACCCCTATAAATACTTGGTGACTTCCACTGTTTCAGAGGTCCACAATTCCACAATTCACACACAATTTGTTGGTTTCTCTCCACGAAAGATTCCTTCAAATCACTCACAAAACCTTCCTAAAATCACCTAAAGTTTGTTTATCAACCCTGTTGATCAACAAACATCCAAACCCGAATCAAGGATTGAGGCGAAGCTCTGTCCGCATCAAGATTTGACTCTCATATTGAGTCGAAACTCTGCCCAAATCACTTCTCGATCGAGAAAACATCTTAGAACCACGTTCTAAATCAAATCCTCCCTAAACTAGGTAAACTCCTATACTTTTACTCTTTTCTTCTTAATCTCTCTCTATTGGCTTTTAGAGTGGTGTAATCCCATCAAAAGGATTAGCCTAGAGTCCCTTCAATCGATGAAGGCGATCTCGAAGCGTACAATCCGACATTCCTAATCAAGAAATTGATTAGGGTTTTCTTGTTCTTTATTTAATTAGTAATTAAAAAGATTGATAATACTCAATTGGCAAGACCGATCTCCGGATTGGGTGGAATGGATGCTCCTCGACCTACCCATTCGATAACTTAACCCCCGAACCCTCAAATCTCTTTTTAAGGTTTTTCTTATTGTTTTCCTAAATAAATAATAAGTGGCGACTCTGTTATTCGAAAAATTCACGCATCGCTACAGTGGCGACTCTGCTGGGGACAATTAATTAAGAGGGTTAGACTTGCGTTACAATTGAGTATTATCAATCTTTTTATTTTTCTGTAAAAATTTGATTTTTCTGGATTTTTTAAATTTTTTCTGTACTGTTTTCGTCAAAAAAATATTTACTGTGCGAATACATGTCCCGCGCGAGATATACTTATCTCGTGCGAGATTGCCGTACGCTTTAAAAACAAAAGATTCCCACGTCTGACGGCGGCACAGTAATTATGAAACAAAAAAAAAAGAAGGGATTTTAATTAGGTCAAAATGCTTTTGTTGACTATTCCCCAAAATTTTGACCGCAGCATTTTAAAATCCTTGGCAGTTGACCTTTTCAATAAGGATTGACCACAAATTCAAAAAAAAAAATAAAAAAATTCAAAAAACAGTTTCGAAATTTCAAAATAAAATCCAGAAAACTCAAAAAAATAAAAATTATTTCTATTTTGCTTGTACTAACTTTGTTTTGCAGGGTAGAATAATAATTTATTACTCGAACTATATATCTGCGTGCGATTGGTTTTTTAAATTTAAAGTCCGGTCCACGGAGGATTCGGGAGTTGTAATTAATTTATTTATTTATTTCTCTCTCTCCTTTAAGTGGAACTACGACGGCCTGAGTCTTCCTCATTTGGGAGAAACGTAGGCAACCACTTGGTGCGGCCATTATCTGTTTTCTTTTGTTTTCAAAAATAAAACTTTCTATTTTACTCTATCACCTAGATTGACTCTCACACACGCGCACTCATATATAACTGTCATTGCACTACATACCCTCTATAAACCCGGGACCCACACTAAGGACGGATGACGGTAACCACCTAGTCGCCGGTCTCTCCGAAGTTGGATCATCCCACTCCGCGTATTCAATCCACCTAGATTGTCATATCGCGGGGAGCCTAGCCTTCCAGCCCTGCATCGCCACATATCATGTAGATTGACTTTTTAAGACACTCCTTGACCGGTCGGTTTGATCTTGGAGTCCTTGTAATCCCTTGTCAAGATCGTTTTGTGCAATAATCCACGGAAAAGAAATCAATAAATTGTCGCTTCGGAATTGTCCCTTCGGAAACGTCCCTACGGTTGTCCCTTCGAATTTGCCCCTAAAAAGAGAAAATTTTCTCATCAAAATTATTGCACAAAACTTGATGTTACTTTGGATTACTCCGACCCCTAGGTCCCTAGGTTTGGTTCTTGAACTTTAGAAACCCCCAAAACGGATTTTCCGTCCGACCAAAATTAGGATTAAAATCAGAAAATTGTGACTTTCCGTGGTAAAGTCTCGCGCGAGACTACTTGTCTCGTACGAGATAAGTGTTCGGTCTTTTCGTGTTTTGGCCAAAACCTTCAAACCTTCAAGCCTTCATTCACCCTATTCAGCCGACTTGTTGGGACTCGATCATGGTTTAACCCGGTTGCTACACGTCTAGGTCCTTCGCCAAAGCTCGACACGATGTCTGCTTCTCCTTCTACCACCGAGGCCGATTTCAACGATGCTAAGGTTCAACTCATCGAAGCCATGACTAGGTTGGATGAACAAAGTAAGCAAATTGATGAGCAAAACGCCCAAATGGCCGCCCTCATGAAAGAACTCAACGATTTGAAAGTCAAGAAAGGAAGAAAGCAAAAGCAAAAAGTGGAATCCTCCTCCGATGAAGAGGAATCCTACACCAAAGTGAATAAGAAAACCAAGAAGTCAAGCAAGAAAAAGGAAGAATCCGATTCATCCTCTTCCTCATCATCCTCCGATGACGAAGGACATACCTCCAAGGGCACTAAAACCAAGAAAGAAGGCAGTGGTGAAACTACTAAACTTGGTGACCATGTTACTAAGAACTACCTCGAGAAGAAACTTGCAACTCTTGACACTTCCAAGGGGTCATTCGTTCCATTTGATCCCGATGCTCTTCAACAATCCATCACCATGTTTCCTCGCAAGTACAAGACACCCGATATTGCCAAGTTCAATGGTACTACCTGTCCTCGAGCTCATGTTGAGACCTACACTTGGGCCATGCTTCCAATGGGCGTTGATAACACAATCTTGGCCCAATGCTTTCCTCAAACTTTAGAAGGTGCCCAAGGGATTGGTACATGTCTCTTTCTACGACTACAAGGCTTGATTGGTCATCCGCATGTTTGGTCTTCCAAAGGCGCTTGAAGACAACTCCACTTACCGCCCTACTAGGAGGGATCTTGAACAAACCAAGCAACATGCAAATGAGTCCTTTGCTGAATTTGCTAGAAGATGGAGACTCAAACTTACTGAAATTGTCGAAAGGCCTACTCTCAAAGAGCAAATCCACATCTTCCTCCAATGCCTTCGTGATGAATTTCAAGAGAAGCTCGCCGGTAACTACTTTCCTAGTTTCAATGAACTCCTCGAGTCCGGAATTATGGTTGACGACTTCCTAAAAAGCAAAAAGAAGGAAAGTACTTTCCGCTACAACAAGCCCACCACAAGTAAGGATGCTTCAGTCAACGCTATTGCACTCAGCCGCCCCAACACCGGAAAGTATTCTGCTGTCCCTCCTCCCGAAAAGAAAAAGAGGCACTATGACAAAATTGAAGGAATCACTCAAGAGGAACTCTTCGATGTGCTTGTCCAAAATGAAAAAATCAAACCAAGGGAAGGTGGTCCTCCGAAGGATATGGGTCCGAATCATGCTCATCACTTATTCTGCAAGTACCACAACTTCACCGGCCATGACACCAACTCCTGCCACCACTTGAAGGACATCATACAAGACCTCTTTGATAATGGAGATCTAGAACGTCCCAACGTCATCACCAATCCTCTCCCTCGCAATCCATGAAGAAGATGAAGCTCCAAGAAGAAATCTACACTTACCACTTTGGGGCTACCACTATCCTCTCCCTTTCTCCTTTGATAGAAGTAGATTAGGTTTTAAATTTCCAAGTATAAACTCGAAGAGTCGTTCTGTCTTTCTAGTACTCCTCACCTCCTCTAGTTTGTGTCTTCTAAACTATCGAGTCTGTTCTTAAATTCCTTCAATTAATCAAAGTAATTTTCTTTCCTAAACACTTTCTCTAAGGTTGTTCTACCTCATAAATATCATTCAACTCATGCAAAATAATGGACCTTCCATTCCCTAAATCATCGCAAAAAAATAGAGACTTCTAAGTGACTTTAAGAAGCAAGTTATCCTTAGGAGGCTTAAGGGCTAAACATTACCCCTACTGAAAGTTAAAGATCAACAAGCGAAGAAAGCCAAAGGTGCTGCTGTCAACATTCATCCCAAGAAGAGTGGGGCTACTCAATTCAAGGCTTTGAGAGTACAAAAATAAAAAAAAAGCTCGCTAGGACGAAACTCCTCAATTCGTCCTAGGCAAAAATAGAGCATCAAAAAAAAAAAAAAAAAAAAAAAAAAAAACTCTCAAGCCTTCATCGCCCCACAACAAGGATGGAAATTCAACAAAGGCAAGAAGGACTCTCCCACAAAGAAGAGGAGTCAAGTGATACCAACAAAAGAAAAAAGGATTCCTCAATATTCTCCTACATCAAGTGAAGAAGACTTTCAGTATCAAGAAAAATGTTTACCCTTAAGTCATACTAATGTTTGACTTCCTTCTCAAACTTATTTAGAAACTTCTAGATGATACACGGTCCATTAAAAGGTAGAATAACTTTTCTAGATCATTGAGCCAAGTAGCATTTCTTGTCGAGTCTAGGGGCTTCCTGTTAGCCACTCTCATACACACTCTTGAAATCCAAGCATCAAAACTGGGGCTTCCTCACCTTTCCTCCCCCAGTCAATCTCTACTTCAACTCTTCAAAATAATCAAATCTGCATTAGGGGCTTTCCTCTTTGCTCCTCACTCTCATCATCAGAGAATACACTTCTTTAAAAAAAATCAATTCTTGGATCACCTTCCAAAAATAGAGTCCGTCTCTCCTAAACTAACTTGAGATCTCATTTCTCTCTCCTCAATAAGATTTTCTCTCTCTGAGTTCTCTTCGAGTTACATACTATTCAAAAAAAAATGAAAAAAAAGACGCAAAAGAGATGCCCGCTAGATTGAAAACCCGAAAGGGCGGTCTAGGCAAAAACCAGGGTGCGCACTAAGAAAAAAAATCAAAGGTCAAAGGGAGAGTATTCTTCAGCCTTCTTCATCAAACATCATTCGATCTTCTTCAAATCAAATCAACAAGGAGAGTCTTCTTCGATCATCTTCAAATCAAGAGAACAGCTTCACAAGCCTGTTCACAAAGTCATCTACCACTTGCAAGCAACTTGGGGCTTGAGACACCAAAGGGCCTTGGACATAAAGCCATTACGACAGTCGACAGATGTGTAGTCGTTTGCCTCCTAGAGACACGACTCAAGGAGAAGTAAGAATGAAGATTCTCAACAGACCTAGATGTGTTCACACAAGGGTACTCATCGAACGAAATTCTACAACAATACAGCCTCGCTGACTAGCAACAGATTCTGCATAAACCTGATTTGGTCCCAACTTGTCAAACACAAGTTCACTCATACAGTTCACCCATCTCAAATACAAATCCATACACATGTCCCTACATTTCCATATACCATATACTCATACATAAACTCACCACCAAAATGTCCGACCGGCCATTTACACGAACAGACGTGAGCACCACCACGTAAGTCTAGTTGAACAACTAAAATCTGGAAAATCTATTTGGAATCTTTATGTGCTAACAGGTACAGAAAGGTAAGAATCATTCGGGTCCATCCGAGACCATCGTGCATATATCCTTGCATTACAGGGGCCAACAGAACCTTCATCTCAACCGACAACTTCAAGTCCGTGACCTCGGCAACACCAGCAAAGTCTGTGATGGCAGCAACCTCAAGTCCGTGACCTCGGCGACATCAACAAAGTCTGTGACGGCAGCAACTTCAAGTCCGTGACCTCGGCGACATCAACAAAGTCTGTGATGGCAGCAACCTCAAGTCCGTGACCTCGGTGACATCAACAAAGTCTGTGATGGCAGCAACCTTCAAGTCTGTGACCTCGGCAACCTCAACAAAGTCTGTGATGGCAGCAAACTTCAAGTCCGTGACCTCGGCAATGACAACAAAGTCCGTGACCTCGGCAACGACAACAAAGTCCGTGACCTCGGCAACGACAACAAAGTCCGTGACCTCGGCAACAACAAGCTACGTCAGTAACCTCGGACGGCGCACTTCAACAACTTCATCAACAAACCGGGTATCATCAGAATTGGGTCAAGTCCTTGATTCCTCAGTATGATTTTACCTTTTCAAAAAAATACCTCTTCGATTTTCAAAAATGCTTTTCAAAATACCTAAAATAGCCTTTTTAGTGTTTTGGAGTCGAACTACGTTTGGTCTGATTCTCTCTTAGAGATACGTAGGCAGCCGTGCGGCACGAATTACATCCCAATGTTCGAATGATGTCTTTCTATCGACGACACTTCTTCTTTCATAAGACACATCGCCGAGGGGCTCTGTAGACACCCCATTACGAACCAATAAATCATGATTACACTACTCTTCATCTCTCTTTTATGTTTTGATGAAAGCATATCAGTTTCGTCATGTTTCGTTAAGTTTCTAACTAACCTCGTTAGTTTTGGACCTAACTGACTAACGGAATAACTGAAGAGGGCAGAATTGTCCACAGACTGCTTTGTCTCGCACGAGATATCATATCTCGCGCGAGATATCCCCTCGACAGGATGTGCAGAAATCACTCTTCTTCTCCGTTTCAACCTCCTTTCTTGATAAACCTCATCTAATCCGGTTCTCCAATCAGAATTGAGTTCTGGAAGCTTCCTAGGAGTGTTTTACCTCTCCACCTCTACCTCCTAAACCCCTATAAATACTTGGTGACTTCCACTATTTCAGAGGTCCACAATTCCACAATTCACACACAATTTGTTGGTTTCTCTCCACGAAAGATTCCTTCAAATCACTCACAAAACCTTCCTAAAATCACCTAAAGTTTGTTTATCAACCCTGTTGATCAACAAACATCCAAACCCGAATCAAGGATTGAGGCGAAGCTCTGTCCGCATCAAGATTTGACTCTCATATTGAGTCGAAACTCTGCCCAAATCACTTCTCGATCGAGAAAACATCTTAGAACCACGTTCTAAATCAAATCCTCCCTAAACTAGGTAAACTCCTATACTTTTACTCTTTTCTTCTTAATCTCTCTCTATTGGCTTTTAGAGTGGTGTAATCCCATCAAAAGGATTAGCCTAGAGTCCCTTCAATCGATGAAGGCGATCTCGAAGCGTACAATCCGACATTCCTAATCAAGAAATTGATTAGGGTTTTCTTGTTCTTTATTTAATTAGTAATTAAAAAGATTGATAATACTCAATTGGCAAGACCGATCTCCGGATTGGGTGGAATGGATGCTCCTCGACCTACCCATTCGATAACTTAACCCCCGAACCCTCAAATCTCTTTTTAAGGTTTTTCTTATTGTTTTCCTAAATAAATAATAAGTGGCGACTCTGTTATTCGAAAAATTCACGCATCGCTACAGGTGTCAAGTGTGATTTCTTTTAAGCTTGGGGGTATGGTTTATTTAAGTCAGTTATTTATTTAAAGTAGGTGGGTCTCCTTTATAAATTGGTAGTTATAACCAGCTTAGATCCACACTCTCTGCACCGGGACAAAAAGGGGAATTTCTCTCTCTTGTCACGTGCTTTGCAATTGATGTAGGTGAGCTGGATATAAATAGGTGAGGAATGGATTGGGAAAGTTAATGAGAAATATTGTTGCAATTTCTTCCCTCTTATCTCAATTTTGTTGTTTTTCATTATTTTCCTGTTCTCAATTTATATCCGAAAATTGCTCTATTATTTGGGTTTGTTGCAAAATCATCATATTCGGAGGGAGCTATTTACTTACTATACCTGAAAATATGGGGGGGTGAAATCTGCAATCCACGAAACATTGCCCTTTTCTCCCCCCTCCCTTCAAATTAGGGATCTGGTATCGTTTCTTCATAAATTTTGCTATTGCATTTCTGATGAAATTTTACTTATTCATATAAAAAATCTTAATCTTAATATAAAATATAAAACACTAGTAAAAAAAAAAAATTAAGGGCAAAATGGGAAAGGGACAACTTAGTGAGGATAAAATGGGAAATTTGGCACTTGAAACTGTTCATTGTACTGTAGCAAGGAGGGTTGTGATTTATACTATAGATTTATGTTGCACGATAATATTGTTGGAAATGGGTGTAAAAATTATGTTTAACTTAATTTTGATCCAATTTTAAGTTGGTTTCATTTAATAAAAAATGAAACAAGCTATATACTCATAATCTACTTTATAAATCATGAAAGTGTATTTATTTCTCAAAATCATTTTCGAGTGGATGAAAAATTAATAGTCAAAGTGCAACTTGAAATGAACATGAAGAGTTTATGGTCACATATAGCCACCTAGGTTTTCATATGATGGATCTGACGGCCAGGAATTACCCGATCATAATTGTGATTCTTCACGGGAAAGAACACCAAAACTTTTCATAATCTCTAAAAGACCCCCAAGATTGACAACTAATCTATCACAATACATTCATCCAAGCATTCTAGGCATCCAGTATTCGGTTAGAATGTATATTGAAGCATTATTTCTCTCTTTAAAGTTAAGAAATCCAAAAACAAGCTTGTTCGTCGAGTTCTTGATTTGAAGTGATTCTATGGGGAAAAGATAGGTTTTTATCTTATAGAATATTGTCAAGCAACCGTAGGTACTTGGACGGGCAATATCTTCTTGTGAAAATTGTGTCATCACACGACTCGACTTTTTTCGCTCTCGATGATATTATTTAGTTTCCGCAATTATTATTGTTTGTCTATTTTAATATTTTGCCATTTTTCTAAAAGACTTTATTATACAGTTATATAGTCTCTCTATCCCAACTCAAACTGAACTTTTTGTCATTTTTGGCTAAAGTTTTATATTTTTATATTCAGTGGAACTCACTTGTCATACTCATAACAATAATTTATTTACTCTTCCTCCCACTCATTCTCTCTGCTATTACACTTTTTATACTCACAACACCTTCTTTCACCGATTCTCTCTCCTAACTTTTTTTAAATGTTGCGCCCGAAATATTAGTCAGGTTTGGGGTGGGACAGAGGGAGTATAATTTTTCATAACAATTGCAAGAAGATATTTAAGTTTTTTTTTTTAAATGGCTAACGAGACTTCACAATCATCTAGGGCCACTCCCTCAAACCCATACACTACTAACATATTGATTTCACCTTCGAATGCTCATACTCACCCAACGCACATTTAGAAACCATAGAAGTTTTGATGTAGATTTCAGGAGATGTCAATAGAAGATGTTGTTCTATCTGACGACCCTCATCCTGCATAAATTCTTGAAAGAAAAACTTCATGTTATTGTTGCGGATAACCCCAATTTGCAAAGGCGGATTGTTAATGAAGTCTAGGAGAATAGTAATTATGTGTGTAAAAATTACATGCTCAACGGGCTAGATGACACACTATATATTATGTACTGTTTTGGTGGCGACATCTAATGAGTTATGAAACTCTTTCGAGAGGAAATACAAGATTGAAGATGTTGGGTAAAAAAACTTATCATCGAAAATTCCTTTACTTCTGAATGGCTGACGCCAGGACAATGGCAAGCCAAGTGGATGAATTTCAACCCATTCTTTATTGCCTAGCAGCGGAAGGAATGATCCTGAATGAGCCATTAAAAGGTGGCTAGGTTAATTGAGAAGCTTCTACCATCATGGAGTGGCTTCAAGAACTATCTCAAGTATAAGCGCAAAGTGACGAATTTAGAAAACTTGATTATTAAACTTCAGATTGAGGAGAAAAACTGCAAGAGTGAAGAAAAATCTAACAAAGGAAAGATGGAGGTTAAGTTCAGCCTCGCCGAATCAAGCATTAACAGTGATCGAAACGCTTGGGGAAAGCTAGAAAGGGGACAACCGAGAAGCACAAAGATAGATGCTTTCAACCGTGGCAAGTCCAGTCACTTGGCAAGAGATTGTCGGCTTCCAAAAAGAGAAAGAGGCATTAGGAATCAAGTCAACGTCACTAATGACATGGAGCTTTGATTTAGCAGCATTGGTATTTAAAGTCAACTTGATAGAGTTGGATGACAGTTGATAGATGTGTTTCTACACATCTAAATGATATACTTTTTGACTTACTTGATGCACATACTTGGGTTGTATAAGTGTTTTAATGGTGTGTTGGAGTGTTTATGACTATAGGAAATAAAAGGAAATTTACATAGACTATGGACTTGAAGAGTGCAAAAAGGAATGATTTGAATCGGAGCAACAAAGGAGGAAAGAAGAAAAATAAGAGAAGGACAAGAAGATGTGACCACCAAGCAATCAATACCATTGGATAGTACTCATCATGAACTTTCCATCGAATGTGTCACTCCAAATCAGAGTCGTATGAAGAATTTACGACCACCGGAAGTTTGAAAGAGAAAGTACAAGTTGACAATGCACAAGGGGCTACCGCACCACATAAGGAAGGGCGCCCGCACCACAATTCCAGAAACTAAGAGACATTCTGCCCATAAGGGGGTGGTCGCTCCCCTCCCTATGGGGTGGCTGCACCCCCTTAATTCCAGCAGCTTCACAATTCCGTTTTCGACAAGAATTTGGTGATTGTTTCCATATTTTGGCACCTCCTCTCCCCAATATAAATATTCAATTCTAGCCACTTTTTGGATATGTTTTTTAGGCTTGATTTTACATTTCTTCTTAGAAAGATTAAAGGATTCAATTTCAGGGTTTGATGCTCTTTTTTTTTTTTTTATGTTTTTGTTTTAATGGCAATGAGTAGCTAAATTTCTAAATTCATTGATTGGATGTAACAAATACCAAAACTCTATGCTATAGATTTAATTCTTTAATTCTATCTTGGTCTTGTTTATTAAAGTATCTAACATTATATGTTTTAGGGTTTCAATTATATATTAAGATATAATTGGCCTTTAACTATTAGGTATAAATTGAGTCATTAGCGTGAATGATTTATACATTGACCACTATTTTGATGATTAGATTCATTTGAAAACTTAGCGGACATCAAAAGGATATAGGTTTAATAAGTCTTGAATGCTTGATGAGTTCCTTGCATGTTATATAGACTTAGCAGAAAATATAACATAAAAGAAATATTAGGGTTGCAAATCGCACACCAAACAGTCTAAATCCTTAATCTAGTGAATGAACTCTTGAATGGGATTGGTCCATTTATTGTTAGCACAACATAGAGATAAGGTATTTGTGAAACCCAATATGTGAATTTGATGGGTTATTTATCAATACCCACTCGTAATAAACCTCACAAGCGCACAAAGGTCGCGTGTAGTGTGTGTGCAAGTAAGGGTCGATCCACGAGGACTATGTGTATGATCAAGTTAATTCAAATTGTATACAAAGGCAACCAAAGGGGGGGTTTTGATTTTTGATTAAACTAATGACTAACTTAAGCAATTAAACTAAGTCTACCAAATAACTAATAGACAAGCAAATAAGCAAACGGGTTTAACAATTAAAAGAAAGAATTCACAAGTTTGACTTCGATAAAGTGACTAAACCATGCTAGCAATTTGGATAAAAAGATTGGTACTTTCCTAGGGTTCGTTCATAATAAAATAAGATTGGGACGGTTAGGCGGCCGAATTGCAATCTATCAATCCCAATTAATCACTTTTCCCAATCAAGTCCAAGCAATTAACCAAAAAGGCAAATAGATAAATGAACACAAGAACCTAAATTAATTTGCTTTCTATCACGGTGGCAAATTAATTTAATCAACAAAGATATACCAAGCAACAAATCCCAATTCAATGGTGAAAAGTTACTAAAGATAGAAACTTTATGAACATCTTTAAAAATTTAGGAATTTACCAAATATGGAAAGATAAATTAGACTAGCATGGTTTAAATCACTAAATCTACATCAAACTCATGAATTAAATAAACTAGCCACTCATATTCATAAAGAAAAACAAAAGATTAATTGAAAATAACATTAATTAAAAAGCTTATCTTGGTAGAGAACAAAAGCCCCAAAATATTTCTCTCTCTCCCTTGCCTCCTTTTGTTCAATGGATGAAAATATTACCTAAAATATGACAACTCATATATTTATACTAAGGGAAAGAAAAACTGATTAAGGCTGTTAAATGGGTTTTAGGTCCAAGCAATGACCAAGGTGTGGCCCAAAAATGACAAAGCCAGCTGTTGGAAATGGCCTGGGCACTGAGGCAAGCTGGCTGGCCAAGGGCTTGGACTAGGGCGGCCGTACATGCTAGTTGGGCGACTGCACAAGGGCCACGGCCCAAGAAGGGCGACCGCTGTTGCAGCTTGGGCGGCCGCTGTAATTCACATGGTTGGCCGGCCACTTCTTCTTTTCTTCATTCATTCCTTAAAAGCCCTCCATGGAAATTCCCCACAAGTCCTTGCAGCTCCATAATGACTCTAAAGTCCCCAAAGTTTACTCCGCTCCAGATTTTCATCTTTTTTTCACTTTAAAACACCCATTTTCCACCCTTTTCAACCTGAAAATAAAACAACACTACCAAAACAATTAAACTACCTTTTTACTCGGGAATTTTGCAATAAATAGAGTTTAGAGCATATAAAATGGATATGTAAACATATCCATCAAATACCCCCAAACCTATCTTTTGCTCGTCCCCGAGTAAAATAAAACATAATGGTATACTACTTCTAACACTAGCTACCCCAACTCAGATACTAAACATAAACTAACATAAATAACAAGCATAAAAAAAAACTTTGGTCATCGAACTCACATAAAGGTTTACCACCCGCAAGTCTCAGAATTCTACACCACGCATAAACATTGTGCATGAACATAAACATAGACTTGCCATTGCATTTACTTATTTCAAAACATGATTATTTTCACCGTGCAAGAATGTACATGGGGTCATTATCATGAACTAAGATTGTTTAAAGAAGCATTATGTCATGCCCTAGATCTAGTATAATAGATGGTGCGTTAAAATAGCACAAAGGGGACTATATGCACAATTACACGGTTGTCAACCCGGTTACTTGGTAGTGAAAATGAAATGATATGGCTTAAGAGTTCAAATGCGACCAATTCGTGGGGCTAGGTTCACGGTTACAATGAAAGGTATAAATATGCAAATAAACCAAGGTGAGAAAGTGAACTAGAGAGTCTTCTCTCTCATATATGAACCTCTCCTCACTCATTTTTCATCTCTCCGCTTACCCAAATAACCTAATGTCACAACCCCCAAACTTAAACTTTGACAATACTAAACTTGGGGTTGTTGACATTACCTCAAGTACTACTAGCACTAAACTTTTGAATTTACACAACATAAGGGGCAAGTAATTTTTTTTTTTTTTGACTTGAAGATATATACATACATGAATCAAAGCTATACTATGCATCATAAATACATGAACATAAACAACCTTTTTTTATATACCTTGCCCCTATTTTCCATATAATCCCAAACTTGTCCATTGTTTCCCTTTGGTCTCAAGATGACCATTTTCACTCTTTGCTTTGGCCTTTTTGTGACCCTTTTTCACTCTTTGCCTCACTTCCCAAATATGTCCCACAAATCCCATCATTCCCTAGTCCACCTTCTCAAAAGGTAATGAAATCCTACTCTAGGTGTAAAAGGGTAAGAAAATGTTGGTTGAAATGAAGGCGAATGGCGGTCTAATATAATCTCCCCTCAAGGAGGAGATTCTATTTCTTTTCAAGGCTAAAAAAGGACACAAAGGGATGATTTTATTTGGTGACTAGAAAGTCGAAAGGTCCAGAAAAGGGTTCCCTAAGTAGCCATATATACCATACATAACCTCTTGACGTGATATTGACAACCGTGCAACCATGTTCTAAGGTCTCCCGAGAATGTTAAGTGCTAATTAAATGGCACTTAGTTCAATAACAATGACCCGTGCAAAAGAAGTGTGTGGTGAAAATAATCATGCCTTGAATAATCTAATACAATCCCACATTTATGTTTATATTGAACACAAGATGCACAAATAACACTCGAATCATCATGGACGTTGGGTGGCAACCCAAAATATAAACTACACAACCAATTTTTTTTTTTTAACAACTACAAAAGCATGAAATCCTACCTACAAAATCCATAAATCCTAACTAGCATGGTGAACAAGCAAACATATCAAGTACCCCACACCCCCAAACCTAAAGCATGCATTGTCTCTAATGCATAAAAAAAACAGTGAAAATATAAGGGCGGGATACCTCAACCATCTATTGGGGCGGGAGAAAAGGAGGGTGGTCCCACTGACCACTAGAACTCTGACTCTGATCTGGGGCCGGCAACCGGCTCAAGTACTGTTGAAGCATGGCCTCCTGACGAGCCCAATGTGCTTGGGCATCTCTCTTGAATCTTTGAGCAAAATAATTCTGGGTATCCGAAACTTGCTGGGCTCTCCAAGCTTGGGCCGCCTCGGCCTCCTCTCTCCGCTGTAACACCAACTGGCCTACAGTCTCAGTAAGTGAACTCAACTGGATGCCAAACCCCTATCCCTCTCATCAATCTCATTAAAATGCCCCTGAATAGAAGTTATACTCTCATCAAATCTCCTCATGAATCCCTCTCTAACTTGCACTTTTCTTTGCGCCTCTTCATCCTCACTTTCTTCTTCTTCTTCTCCCTCCTCATTGATCCTATCCATCTCCATCTCATCATTCCTCACATTCCCCCTAGAACTGCCTTCACCCATACTAGATGATGCTACACTCCTCATTGGGTGTCTCTTCTCCTTATAAGATCTCCAGTTGACTCCACTCTTGGACTTCAAATCTTTGGTACTTTCTTCCTTCAAAGCCACTTTGGCTTTTCCACACAAAGCAATTATCAAAAGAGGGAAATTATGATTGGTTTTGTTCAAGTCCGTCGACGTACGCCAAATTTCATCGGAAATAATTCGTCCCTTGTCGATGTACTTGCCTTGCCAAATCAAATGCATTAGTATTGCCCTCTTCCAAGTCACTTTGTTAAAATGACTGCTTGGCAAAATCTTTTCACAGATGAAGCGATGTAAATACCATAATGGTTCCGGCAAATTTTTCGTTAAAACTACAGTTCCATCCTTCATTTGGTTTACATCAAGGCCTACAAATGTATCAAGAACCAAGTGCATGTGTGATTTCCAATTACCCCGATTGATTTCCGTTATGGCCTTTGTGAACTAACATTCTAAACCAGGTGTGTCGCTAGTCATGGATAAAAATTCATGTATCATTCCCGCGGAATAATTCACCTGTTTACCCCGGACATAAGATATTCCAGTGTGTCCTAATTCCGTTATGTTTGCATAAAACTCCCTAACTATCACACTTGACCCAACATTCAACAATTTGCCACCTAATTTTTTCCATTTATATTTTGCCACAATGTGATCAAGACCCATATTAGCAAAATCAAACTCACCCTCCACATTGAACCCAACTTTTTCCCAAATTATAAAAAATTGCTCGGCCATTTTCCCAATCCATTTGTGTTTATCCGATGGAGGGTGACCCGGGCCAATTAAGTTGGTAGTCTTTTGCTTTTTTGACATATTTCTATCAAAACCCAGTTAGACAATGCAAAATGAATGAAGAATGATCTTACTTTGAACAATTGGGGTCGCCGAAAAATTGGCCGGAGGTCCGCCGGAAAGTTCACCGGAGTTCGAGAAGATGACCGGAGTGAACGGAGGATGAACTAGAAATGCTTCCCTTCAAGAATCTTTCTTTAATTCGAGCTAGGAGTCACGAAATTCACAAACCCAATTTCTTCCACAACTTGGACAAAATTCTTCAAATGTGGCTTCAAAGTTAAGGATTTAAGGTTGAGATTTCGGTTTAGGGGGAGTATATGTTGAGGGGGAGAAGATTTAGTGGAGAATAATGGAAGGTTTGATGATGTTAATGGTTGATTTGAAGAGAGAAGGGAATAATTTTAGAGAGAGAGAGAGGGGGAGCGGCTGTGTGTGAACCGAGAGAAAAAAAAAAAAGAGAGCGCACAAGGGTTTTGGGCGATTTTGACCAGGTTTGACCATCTTGGGCGGTCGCCCTAGTGGCTTGGGTGGCCGCCGTAAACCTTCAGCCCTTCTTGGGTGATCGCCCTAAACCTTCAGCAGCCGCCCTTATGCCTCGGCTTGACTTGGGCGGTCGCCCTAACCACTTGGGTGGCCGCCCAAGCTTCTATTTTAGCCCAGATTTTTTTCTATTTTAGCCCCCATTCAGTCACCTTCCGTCCCATTTTGTCCAAATTTTCAATGGTTGAGCTTAAAATTCTGCACATCACCACAAAACAAAACACCAAAGCATAATACCTATTGATGCAAAATAAAAATGACATAAAATTAAAATGTTTTTTTCGAGGGTGACACTATAAACACTCCCCTATAAACCCACAAACTCAGGGAGATCCTTTCAGATGACTCAATAATTCAACAATTTAAAACAAAACAAACTACTCTAAATTACTCTACTTTGGTAAAATATGTTGACCGCACCAAAGGTTGCCTACGTCCCCAAATTAATGAGCGGACTACTCATTGAAATAGGCTCAGGTCACCGTAGTTCAAACACTTCCCCTCAATAAATGAGAGAAAGACACAATTTGACTCGATTTTTTTTAGATAAATATACTACCACCCCCAAACCTAAATATTGCCATGTCCTCATGGCATGAAAACCAAAAGAAAGCAAAACTCAAATTCGGGAGGGGAGGAGATGAAAAGTAAAAGACATAAAATAAAAGATGAAATTTAAAAACGAAAAGCAATTAAAGTCATACCATGTTGGGGTACCTCCCAACGAGAGCTTTGTTTTTGGTCGTTTAGCTCGACGGCAAGCACAAGAGAATTAGTTGACCCCTTTCGGGTCAACAAGATCCACAACTTCCAAATCCACATTAATTGGTACCCCTTCAAAATAAGGCTTCACACGATGGCCATTCACCTTGAACAAGTTACCGGTTCCCAAATTCTTGAGCTCCACCACTCCATGTGAAAAGATCGTCACCACCTCAAAGGAACCCGTCCATTTGGACTTCAACTTTCTGGGGAAGAGTCTCAACTTCGAATTGAATAGGAGCACCTTTTGTCCCGGCCTCAATTCTTTCGGCCTCAAGTGTTTATCGTGGTATCTCTTGGTGCGCTCCTTGTAAGTCTTGGCACTAGCATAACTATCTTGCCTCAACTCATCCAACTCGTTCAAAGTTAGCATTCTTTCCTCTCCCGCCGCATCCAAATTCATATTGAGCTCTTTGATGGCCCACCAAGCTTTTTGTTCCATTTCCATAGCAAATGGCATTCCTTCCCATATACAATTCGGTATGGGCTCATTCCAATGGGAGCTTTGTAGGCGGTTCGGTAGGCCCATAGTGCATCATAAAGCTTGATGGCCCAATCCTTTTGGTTGGGTCGAACCGTCTTTTCAAGAATGGCTTTGATTTGCCGGTTGCTCACTTCAACTTGCCCGGATGTTTGAGGATGATAGGCGGTGGCAAGCTTGTGGACCACCCCATATTTCTTCAAGACCTTGTTAAAGAGCCGGTTGGTGAAGTGTGTACCTTGATCGCTTATGATTGCCTTTGGAACTCCATACCTACTAAAGATGCATTCACAAACAAACTTTACAACAACTTTAGCATCATTAGTTCGGGTGGCAATAGCTTCTACTTCTACCCATTTAGAGACATAATCAACCGCAACAAGAATATACACAAAACCATGGGATGGGGGAAATGGGCCCATAAAATCAATGCCCCAAACATCAAAAATATCAACAACAAGATTATAGTGTTGGGGCATCTCATCTTTCTTACCAATGCCACTGGTTCTTTGACACCTATCACATATTTTGCTATAATGAAAGGAGTCCCGAAAAATTGTGGGCCAATAGAGTCCCGCTTGGAAGATTTTCCTCGCGGTCTTTTGGCCACTAAAGTGACCACCACAATGGAGGTCATGACAAAATTTAAGCACACTTTCTTGTTCATGTTCAGGAATGCACCTTCTCAAGAGCTTATCGGGACAAATCTTAAACAAGTAGGGGTCATCCCAACTGTAATTCTTCACATCCGACCTAAACTTTTATCTTTGGTCTTTTGTGAAGTGGAGTGGCATCAAATTTGACACAATATAGTTCACTAGATCCGTATACCATGGCTCATGGACATTCAAGGCAAGGAGTTGTTCATCCGGGAAGTTCTCATTCACCGAAATCACTTCTCCCTTAATATTATGAAAAGTATAGTCCTCTAACCTAGATAAGTGATCTGCCACTACATTTTCGGACCCCGTCTTGTCTCTAATTTCAATATCAAACTCTTGAAGCAAAAGCATCCATCTTAAAAGTCTAGGTTTAGCATCCTTTTTGTTAAGCAAGTATTTCAAAGCCTCATGGTCCGAGTAAATGATTACCTTAGACCCTAGCAAGTATGACCTAAACTTTTCTAAAGCAAACACCACCGCAAGAAACTCTTTCTCAGTTGTGGTGTAGTTCATTTGGTCATCATTTAAGGTCCTCTAGCATAGTGGATTACATAAGGTAATTTATCCACTCTTTGTCCCAAGACCGCCCCAATGGCAAAGTCGGATGCATCACACATAAGTTCAAAAGGATGAGACCAATTGGGACTAGAGAGGATGGGAGAACTTGTCAACTTTTCCTTAAGGACATTGAAAGCATTCAAACAATCTTGGTCAAAAACAAATTCGGTATCCTTGGCAAGTAGGTTACATAAAGGCTTACAAATTTTTGAAAAATCTTTTATAAAAGGCCTATAAAAACCCGCATGCCCAAGAAAGCTCCGAATTCCTTTAACCATAATGGGAGGGGGAAGTTTATCAATAGCATCTATTTTAGCTTTATCTACTTCTATCCCCCTACTTGACACAATAAGCCCCAACACAATCCCATGCTTAATAAGAAAATGACACTTTTCCCAACTTTAGGTCAAGTTGGTTTCACAACACCTTTTCAAAACGGAAGTCAAGTTCTTGAGGCAACAATCAAAGCTATCTCCAAAAATGGAAAAGTCATCCATAAACACTTCAACACACCTTTCAATCATGTCGGAGAAAATGGAGGTCATGCACCTTTGAAAGGTTGCCGGTGCATTACAAAGTCGGAAGGGCATCCTCCTATAAGCAAAAGTACCAAATGGACAAGTAAAGGTGGTTTTGGATTGGTCCTCGAGAGCAATGGGGATTTGGTTATATCCCGAGAAACCATCCAAAAAGCAATAGTAGGCGTGACCCGCCAACCTTTCTAAGATTTAATCAATAAAGGGCAATAGGAAGTGGTCTTTCTTGGTGGCGGCATTTAACTTCCTCAAGTCAATACACATCCGAACACCCGTCACTTCCCGGGTTGGAATTTCTACACCCTTGTCATTTTGAACAACCGAGATTCCACCTCTCTTGGGCACCACTTGAACCGGGCTTACCCATTCACTCTCGGTTACCGGGTAAATGATACCCGCATCTAAAAGTTTAAGCACTTCTTTTCTCACCGCCTCCTCCATGTGAGGGTTCAATCTCCTTTGCCTTTCCCTAGATGGTTTTGCCCCTTCCATAAGATGAATTTTATGCATGCACATTGAGGGACTAATTCCCTTGATGTCTTTCAAAGTTCACTCTATGGCTTATTTGTGCTCACAGAGCACTATTAGCAATTGGGCCTCTTGTTCTAGGGTTAAGTCCGAAGCAATGATTATGGGAAGGGTCTCATTCTCTCATAGGAAAGCATATCTCAAGTTTGAAGGGAGTGTTTTAACTCAAGGATTGGGGGAATTACAACCGATGGCACCGATCTCTCATTGAAGTGGCCTAGGGTGTGATATGGGCCATCACAAGGATGAGGTTCATCGACCTTATCTTCAATGGCCAACAAGTGGGAACCCACATTATCCCTAGTATTCTCACCGCCATTCAATAATCTCTCAATTTCCTCACAATCTCTATCATACCACATAACCTCATTGACACACTCTTCAACTAGGTCAAGAAAGTTAACTGAATTCTCATCATCTATGGGGTTATGCATAGCATCATAAACCGAAATTTCGATCTTCTCATTAGCTACCACCATAGATAATGTCCCATTTCCTACATTTATGATGGTGTTGGTTGTGGCCATAAAGGGACGCCCAAGCAAGATGGGTGAATCACCGCCATACCTACACTCTTCGGCATCTCTAACACAACAAAATCAATGGGAACAATAAGAGAACCCACTTTAACTAAAACATCCTCCACAATGCCTAAAGGTCTCTTAATAGAGCGATCGGCAAGTTGTAAGGCCATTGTGGTGGGTTTTAGCTCGGGCAAACCCAACTCAAGATACATGTAATGAGGCAACAAATTGATACTAGCACCAACATCTAACATAGCTTTCACCTTATTCGAATCCCCCAAAGTGATGGAAATTATAAAGCTTTCGGGGTCTTTCAACTTAGGTGGAAGACAATGTTGTACCACGGCGCTAGCATTTTCTCCCATTAAAACTTTTCCATCTTTCCCATACTTATGTTTCCGAGAATTGATTTCTTTAAAGAACTTGGCATAAGCCGGCACATTTTTGATGACATTAAACAATGGAAGGTTGATGTTCACCTTCGATAACATGTCTATCAACTCTTTCATTTGTTGGTCCATCTTGTTCCTTAGAAATCTACCAGGAAACGGTACGGGAGGTACATATGCCTTGGGGGTTGGAGAAGTAGCAATAGAATTTCCCCCCGATTCATTTGTACACTTATCCTCAACACAAACTTCATCATGTATATCATTAGGGGAGGGGGAAGAAGTAGGAGAAAGTACCTCCTCACCTATTTGCTTTCCGCTCCGAAGTGTGATTATTGTCTTCGCTTGATGCCCTTGGCTTGGGAAAGTTTTGGGCTTGTGACTTTGGAGGGCCTCCGGCAATTGAACAAGTTGGGTCTCCAACTTCTTAAGGGCCGCTTCATGATTCTTTGAGGCTTGTTGACTTTCCGCCCTCATTTGCTCCATGCAATTTCCCACGGCTCCTTCTTTTGCTCATATGATCCGGGAGGAGGTTGTGGGTGGAGAGGCTTGTTGTGTTGTTGTTGTTGTTGATTGCCTCCCCACGAGAAATTTGGGTGATTTCTCCACCCCGGATTGTATGAGTTGCTATAAGGATTATTTTGAGGGGGCCTTCGCCAATATCCTTGATTTCCATGGTTGAATTGAGGAGGTATTTGGTCATATCCTTGATTGCCTTGCACATAACCACCTTGCATGGCATTCACCTGTTCATTACCAAACATCAGACCATTTGGACAATCATGAGTAGCATGGGAATTTACACAACCATAAGCACAACAATCATTAATCACATTAGCACTTGAAGAGGAAGCACCTTGCATAGACAATTTATCAATTTTTTTGTGTCAAAATGGCCATTTACCTAGCCATATCATCATTATAATTCAACTCATGCATGCCCCTACCCCTTGTACCCTTTTGTTGAGAATTGGCTCCCAACATTTCAAAAAGCGATTGGGTCTCATACGGGGTCTTAAAGCCTAGATTGCCCCGGGCCGCATTATCCACCATAGTTTGATTTGTGGGATTCAAACCATCATAAAAAGTTTGGTGCAAAATTGGCAAGTGAATGAACGCTCGCCGAAATTGAAAATAAGGAGTCGCCACGCCGTTTTTAAGGAAACACTGAAAACCTTTGAAATGAGAAAATGGGTTCGGGGGTCAGGTTACGTGTTGGGAAGAACCGAGAGTTCACCCAACACGCCTCGTCTGTAGACGAGTCTTTCTATGTTCAAAATTCAAGACATTCAAAAGTGTGTGCAAAGTGTGTGACAAAATATGTATAAAATGCAAATCAATGCTTTGTTTTATTGCTCAACAAGGGGGGATACAACTTGTAAGCCATTGACTCTGGGAGGCCACGTCCCACTTTACATCGAGGACTGAATACAGATTAAAACTGAAATGTAGTTTCTGCAGAGGGCACGTTATGTCGCATGACACAGGATCTGAGGGTTCAATTGTGTCGCGTGACACAACGATGCACTTTGCAGAGACTTTACAATTTAAACAACAGATCCAACAAAGAACAAATCAAATCCCAACACAATACCAATAACAACTTAGAAATCAATGAATTCACAATGGATTGACCAAGGGGGATGTGGATATAGGGAGATCCACACTCCCTTGGTCAATAAGCAATAAATCCAACGAACTCACATCATGAACATCAATGATACCAAGTAATGACAATTAAACAGAGAGATGGCAGTTGGGAGGGGACTTGATAATTGAGGACGGATGGAGTCCAATTATCAAGTCCGGGAGCAGATTGCAACGGAGCAAACAAACAGCAAATATGAGATAAAAGGTGAGGGAAGAAATTCGTTACCTTCGTAGTCCACGCTCCTTAAACCATGTTAGGTAGAAGGATCTTCAAGTCAGCTTCCGGGAACAAATTCACACTCGCAGATCAACGTTGCTGTGAAGCTTCACCGTAGGTGCGTGAGTGTGTGGGTTGAATCAGCTTGGGCTCCGGAACAGGGAAAAGGTTGTTGACGGCTTTTTGGGTAGAGAGAGAGCAACGATGGAAGCGGTTGTGGCTGTGTTTGATGCTATTGGAGAGAAGCACCGGTGAAAGGTTTTAGAGAGAGAGAACGGATGTTGGGCAATTGGAATAGGAGAAATTGGATTGGGGAAGAAGGAAATTGAAGTAGGGGAAGGTAGAACGGTGATGGAGGTTGATATTGGGTTTGTCTTCCGGTGAGGAGGAGCTCGGTTAGGGAGGTGGTGTTGGTCTTGGACGGAGATGGGGAAGCTTGGGTCGCCGGTTGGGGTTGAGATCGGAGAAGAAGGTAATTGAGGAAGAGAGGGGTAGAACAGTGAGGAAGGGTTGTTGATTGAGGGGTTGCAGAGGACGGTGATGGTTGGCCGGTGAATTGGTTGGAGGAGAAGTTGTTGTCTGCGTATAGAGAGAGAAAGGTGCGGGTAGAGAGAGAAGGAGAGAGTATCTGTCTGTTTGTGCGTGTTGTTGTGAGAGATCCCCCTTTTCCAAATGAACGAAAATGGGTATTTAAATGTAGATTGGAAATTGGTTTTAATGGTTGACACGACTTCACGTATCCAAATTCCATGCCTCAAGTTGTCGCAGGACTGGGAACGCTCGTAACTATTTTTGGCGCCAAAACCTGCTTCTGGAACATTCCGAGTTAGTTCCTTAAAAGCCCAAAGCAGTTAATTCCCTGTAGGTCCTTTTGTCCGGGAAAAGTACTAAAAAATACTTCCTTCGCGAGAAACTTATGAAATGTTTTCGGAAGCCTCGGAACGGATCGGGAATTTACCAAAATGCCCCTTAGTGCAATTTTATTACATTAAAATGCACCTAAAAAGGGATCGCGAATTGGATTGGCGTACTTACAGAGCCCCTCGGCAACGCCACTTTTGGAGAAAGTGAGGTTGTCGATAAACAGGACCCAATCCCAATGAGCAGCTAGGGATAAGGCGGAGGGCTGGACGGTGATCTGGGGAATCGGATGGCTGGACCTTTGGAGAAAGGATTCCTACGTATCCCTGGGAGGGAATCAAGCCGGTCGTAGTTCAGACTATTAGGAGGTGTCTAACCCAAGATTTGACTGTCAGGGGAGTCACCCAAGGATTCGACTATTAGGGGAGTCACCCAAGGACACGACTGTTAGGGGAGTCACCCAAGGACACGACTGTTAGGGGAGTCACCCAAGGACACAACTGTTAGGGGAGTCACCCAAGGACACGACTGTTAGGGGAGTCACCCAAAGATTTTGACTTTTTCTTTGGGAGTCACCCGCGATTTGACTTTTTCTTTGGGAGTCACCCGCGATTTGACTTTTTCTTTGGGAGTCACCCGCGATTTTGACTTTTTCTTTGGGAGTCACCCGCGATTTGACTTTTTCTTTGGGAGTCACCCGCAATTTTGACTTTTTCTTTGGGAGTCACCCGCGATTTGACTTTTTTTTGGGGAGTCACCCGCTATTTGACTTTTTCTTTGGGAGTCACCCGCGATTTGACTTTTCTTTGGGAGTCACCCGCTATTTTGACTTTTTCTTTGAGAGTCACCCGCGATTTGCTAATGCCTTTTAGAAAAGTAGTTGACTAAGATATGCTTTCATACCTGTGTTGTGCTTACCTGTAGCTGCCGGAGGGATTGATGCTACGGCTGATCTTTGTGGGTGTCGAAGAGACTCAGGCTACTGCTGCTGGGGATAGATATAGCTGCCGGAGGGACCTATGCTACTACTGTTGTTGACGATTTCTGGGTGGCCATTCACGGGACGGTCTTTGCCGAAGAGTTGTCGAAGTGTCAGTGCATACAGGCCTTGATGAGGGTACGCCCATGAGAACGGACTTTTGAACGCAGATCTGCCCATGAGAACGGGCTCTGACTGAAAATTTGCCCATGGGAACTGGCTCTAACTGAAAATCTGCCCTATGAGAACGGGCTCTTGGTAACGATCTGCCCATGGGAGCGGGCTCTGACTGAAAATCTGCCCTATGAGAACGGGCTCTTGGTAACGATCTGCCCATGGGAACGGGCTCTGACTGAAAATCTGCCCTATGGGAACGGGCTCTGACTGAAAATCTGCCCTATGAGAACGGGCTCTTGGTAACGATCTGCCCATGGGAACGGGCTCTGACTGAAAATCTGGCCTATGAGAACGGGCTCTTGGTAACGATCTTCCCATGGGAACGGGCTCTGACTGAAAATCTGCCCTATGAGAACGGGCTCTTGGTAACGATCTGCCCATGGGAACGGGCTCTGACTGAAAATCTGCCCTATGGGAACGGGCTCTTGGTAACGATCTGCCCATGGGAACGGGCTCTGACTGAAATTATGCCCTATGGGAACGGGCTCTGACTGAAAATCTGCCCTATGAGAACGGGCTCTTGGTAACGATCTGCCCATGGGAACGGGCTCTGACTGAAAATCTGCCCTATGAGAACGGGCTCTTGGTAACGATCTGCCCATGGGAACGGGCTCTGACTGAAAATCTGCCCTATGAGAACGGGCTCTGACTGAAAATCTGCCCTATGAGAACGGACTCTGACTGAAAATCTGCCCATAAGAACGGGCTCTTGGTGAAGATAATCTCGCTGTGCGAAACATGCCTTAAAATCGCTGAGGCTGGTGAGCATTATCGCCTGGATTCTGGGGCAGCTGGGGCTCTTTTTCCTTTTTTTCTTTTTCGACAAGCATTGCTTGGAGACTGGGTAGCTGAGACTCTTTTCCGACGGTGTTGATAAGTTCGAAGGTGACGGGCCTGTTGAAGATAATAAAGGCTGGATCTGCCACCTGTAGGATTTGGAATCCTTGTCCAAAATTGTGATTTGAGGGGCAATCCCCACGATCAGATTACGATCACTTGACTATTATACCCTGCGGGGGGAAAACACAACACTCTAGGCACTTTGCACTTTATTAGACCTCTTGCTTATGCATTATTAATCTTTTGTTGCACAAGTCCATCTCAGCTGGGGAGAATAGGAAGTAGGGAGGTTTTTGCACGGCTTGAAAAGCAGATGTAGGTAGCCATTATGCTATGAGGGATTGTGTATAGGACGAAGGTGCTTATAATGGGGTGGACCCTCTCCCGTGAGGTGGGAAAATAATATGGCGCAGTTAGGCAAGTTGGGGACGCTTCCGAGAGTACAGATTGCAGCAGGTCCATTGCTAGTGAGGACAGAGTGTATCGCGCGTCTGAGACAGCAAGCAGCAGAGGGGGGCAGAGAGCAATCCCGGCTTGGCGAAGCCCCCGTTGACAGTACAAAGCAAACCTGGAGGGAAATCTGGTAAGGAGAGCCAAAGGGATACCTTAACCAAAGCCCCAGCTTGAGGAAATTCCATGCAGCTTCATCGCAGACAGAGTCATCTTGTGGCCGAGGATGCAACCCATCATTTCAAATCGTAGTCAATCAGTCACTGGACAAGACTCGAAAATGTTTACGTGCAGGGGCATATCTTTCGAATGGTGGGAAATGAATCCTGAACTTCTGCATGACATCCTCGCTTTGGGTTTAACTCTTTTGGGATAGTATAAGCATCACAAGGTGTGGAGAGGTGTATGGAAGCCCCTGCTGACCGACACAGTGTTTGGCTCTATCTTCCTATGATGTAGAAAGAGAAGACTTGTCGAGACACTTGAAAACTTGTCTTATTCGTGATGATCACAGAGCTACTTAAAACCCTTTATTGATGTTCGGGTTATTCAACCACCAAAGCCGACATGAGCAAATATTTTTATCGATCCTGAGGAGAAAGACCACCGATATCGAGATCAAATTTGGAAAGACGGAACGAAGGATCTGTGTATAGGGACTGAGGAGACCAGATTTTTCGAGATTTATTTGTGATTTCGACCGGACCAGTTATGGTTACCTACGTTCCCCTCCTTGGGAGGAGCTCAGGTCGCCGTAGTTCGGGCTTATCCCGAATGAAGAGAATGAACGTTGGAATTCGAGGATCTGAGGAGCTTTGAGGATTTTGAGAATTGAAAGAACATGTCCTCTTGGAGTGTCAATGGGAGACACAGATGTGAAGCCCCAGTGGGACGTCCACGGCAAGTGTTTGCGGAGGAGAAACGAAATATGCTCACATGCAACGTCGAATGAACTGATGGAATTTGCACAATCTTCGCTTGAAGGTCCTTTGGGCCGGGATGGATTTGGCTCAGCTTTAAGCAATAATCTGATTTAGACCTCGACGATATTGGAATGAAACTGCTATCCGATAGGAACTGCGGCTGGGCTTCAGGGTTTCGATCGGTCTTCGAGTAATTTTGGAATATCATGACCTCTTAGGACGAGAGGTCGGCTAGGCTTTTTGCTGACTGAACCTCTAAAGATGAGAGGTTGGCTTTTGGGTAAGTGTTTGGGATTTCTAAGGTGAGGAAAATGATTTGCTTCTTTAATGCCTCTAAGAATGAGAGGTCAATCTTGGCTTTGGCCAAAGGCAAGGGTAATGGTAACGGGAATGTCCTCTAAAATCGAGAGGACGGCTTGGGATTGTTTTCGGTAATGGTGAGGGGACATCCAAGTTGTCTCTTTATTTACTTTGAGACTCCTCTTTGAGTAACGACCGAATCCTTTGACTTTTACTTTTGAGAGGATCGCTGGGGACTAGGCTCTCTTTCTTTTCTTTTCTTTTTTATTCTCTTTTTTTTTTTTGTATTTTTGCCTCTCTCTTTTTTCAATTTTGCTTTTGAGAGGAGAATTTCAGCTAGTCCCCAGGATGGATCATTGCTCTCCATCGTTCTTGAGCTTGGAAACGGTCGATCTTCTTTTGAACCATGGGAGCTTCAAGGACAGTCCCTCTTCTTCTGGCGATGGCTAAATAGGTTTCAAAAACGTGCCGATCTTGAAATGAACAGGTATTTTTTTAGTGAGGGTGAGGTAATGGTTTTCCTATGGGTGAAGGTTTCAAATTTACAAATTCATACCGGATGAGTCTTCATGCTTGCTTAAGTTTACTCTGAGAAGGATTCATGCAAATTCATCGAGCAACGAGATGGTGAGGGGGAAGGAAGATATGGGAGCACATGGGACGCGAGATGGGGAATTGGTGAGCCCCACTTTGGGAAGAATATCAGCCGATTTTCTCACTCCGATCAATTTAAACATTAGCCATTTCAAAGCGTTAGTCGGTGAGCAGCACAAGTGATCATTTGGAATAAGACCATTTCAATTGAGTGTAACGCAGGTGTGCAAGTAATGTCTCGAGTCTAGCAAGAAGAGAAACAAAGATTTTATCACTGCAAAGCAAAAACTGGTCCAACTTGGACTCGACAGACTCATGTCCAACAGTGGACATTCTAGATCCTACGAGGACTGATCGACTGCATCAACTTCGGACGGGAGGAAGGGTATCGTTGCCATCGGTGGGGCGAGGACCCTTCTCCATCTTTATGTCCTTCACAAGTTGTCTCTCTTTAGCTTTCGCAATCTGACAAACAACCGGGCCTCCCGCTCGCGAGGAAAAACAACTTCGAGGGTAGCTCGCAACTTTTCGATTGACATACCCTTTATACTCTGCGGACCCATGGGCTACGAACCTCCAGACTGGTGGGCCATAATCTTCTCTGCACCGAGCATTTTGGATTCCGAATCAGATGAACGATCACTCGGGCACTTGAACTACTTTCGCCTCAGGAATGTGGACCAATGAGCGCCGGAAATAAGAGCACACCCAACATGCCGCAGCCTTGCAGAGGTGAAGAAGTAAGAGCGTGTATAGACGGAGGGTAGAGAACTTTGAGAAGGTACGGGAGAGGGAAGAGCGGGAAAGGAGACGGACTCGTGCAACGCTTATTAATGTTCAAGTAGAGATCGGTGTCTTTTAAGTCCTATGAACGGTTGGGAAAGGCTAATCCTTTACTTCACACAATCTAGACCTTGGGGGAACCTATGGACACATCATTTACAAATACACCAAATGCATTGAGTCAAAATTAATAATAAGCAATGATACCTAATCAAAACCGAAGCATTTATGGGACGGACGAGCAGCCTCAATTTCTGGAGAAATTTGGGCAGCATAACGGGTATTCCTGAAGAATTTCAAGGAAAAATTCGGCATGATCTCTCGTCGGTGCATGTTGACAAAACGACATGATCTCTCGTTAGAACATGCCATGGGAATGACATGTCCTTTCGTGAAACCATGTTGCGTTGACAACATGCCCATACGTGCTAGGTTTTGGGGTAGGTACGAAGGCTTATTAGGAATTTTGAAACAATTCATTTTAGTGTATTTGAAAAATGGCGTGTCAAAAACCAACCGTTTTGGGTAAGGTTTAAATGTGTGGTGCCACCTATAACGCGCTAGGGGGATAGGTTTGACATTAGGCGCTCAAACGTAGGCGAATATTATCACCGTCCGCGATGCCGTCAATCGCACCCGAGGGTTCTAGATCTACGTGATGTAGTGTGCGGATGACTATCTTCCTTTATTTGCGAAAATGATTTTTTTTTATTTGAAAAGGGGTGATAAAAGAAAAAACAACACACACACGCCCCACAGAGCACAATAATCAAGGATCAATAATATTGATCATGGGGATTGCCCACAACCACAACCTGTATCAAGGAAATCAAATCCTGCAGAGTGACCACCTTCTGTCGCGTGACACAGGATAGCAAGGAACAAAGCTGTCGCGTGACAGAAGGAGTCACATTACCAGAATCTGAATCAATAACCAGAGCCAGCCCCAGCCTCCAAGCATAACACAAAATCTCAGCCCCAAGCATCAGCAACACAGACAACAAATATGGGACACAAGGAGGGAACGGAATAAAACAAAGCACATAAGATGCAAACAACACATATAATGTCACAAACAAAGCACACACAAGTGAATGAAATGAACGTTGAACAAACACGAAAGTTTGACCCACTTTTGAAAACCAAGTTACACCTATCCCCAGCAGAGTCGCCACTGAATGAACGCTCGCCGAAATTGAAAATAAGGAGTCGCCACGCCGTTTTTAAGGAAACATTGAAAACCTTTGAACTGAGAAAATGGGTTCGGGGGTCAGGTTACGTGTTGGGAAGAACCGAGAGTTCACCCAACACGCCTCGTCCGTAGACGAGTCTTTCTATGTTCAACATTCAAGACATTCAAAAGTGTGTGCAAAGTGTGTGACAAAATATGTATAAAATGCAAATCAATGCTTTGTTTTATTGCTCAACAAGGGGGGATACAACTTGTAAGCCATTGACTCTGGGAGGCCACATCCCACTTTACATCGAGGACTGAATACAGATTACAACTGAAATGTAGTTTCTGCAGAGGGCACGTTATGTCGCGTGACACAGGATCTGAGGGTTCAATTGTGTCGCGTGACACAACGATGCACTTTGCAGAGACTTTACAATTTAAACAACAGATCCAACAGAGAACAAATCAAATCCCAACACAATACCAATAACAACTCAGAAATCAATGAATTCACAATGGATTGACCAAGGGGGATGTAGATATAGGGAGATCCACACTCCCTTGGCCAATAAGCAATAAATCCAACGAACTCACATCATGAACATCAATGATACCAAGTAATGACAATTAAACAGAGAGATGGCAGTTGGGAGGGGACTTGATAATTGAGGACAGATGGAGTCCAATTATCAAGTCCGGGAGCAGATTGCAACGAAGCAAACAAACAGCAAATATGAGATAAAAGGTGAGGGAAGAAATTCGTTACCCTCATAGTCCACGCTCCTTAAACCATGTTAGGTAGAAGTATCTTCAAGTTGGCTTCCGGGAAAAAATTCACACTCGCAGATCAACGTTGTTGTGAAGCTTCAACGTACGTGCGTGAGTGTGTGGGTTGAATCAGCTTGGGCTCTAGAACAGGGGAAAGGTTGTTGACGGCTTTTTGGGTAGAGAGAGAGCAACGATGGAAGCGGTTGTGGTTGTGTTTGATGCTATTGGAGAGAAGCACCGATGAAAGGTTTTAGAGAGAGAGAACGGACGTTGGGTGATTGGAATAGGAGAAATTGGATCGGGGAAGAAGGAAATTGAAGTAGGGGAAGGTAGAACGGTGATGGAGGTTGAGATTGGGTTTGTCTTCCGGTGAGGAGGAGCTCGGTTAGGGAGGTGGTGTTGGTCTTGGCCAGAGATGGGGAAGCTTGGGTCGCCGGTTGGGGTTGAGATCGGAGAAGAAGGTAATTGAAGAAGAGAGGGGTAGAACAGTGAGGAAGGGTTATTGATTGGGGGGTTGCAGAGGACGGTGATGGTTGGCCGGCGAATTGGTTGGAGGAGAAGTTGTTGTTTGCGTATAGAGAGAGAAAGGTGCGGGTAGAGAGAGAAGGAGAGAGTATCTGTCTGTTTGTGCGTGTTGTTGTGAGAGATCCCCCTTTTCCAAATGAACGAAAATGGGTATTTAAATGTAGATTGGAAATTGGTTTTAATGGGTCGCACGACTTCACGTATCCAAATTCCATTCTTCAAGTTGTCGCACGACTGGGAACGCTCGTAACTGTTTCTGGCGTCAAAACCTGCTTCTGGAACATTTCGAGTTAATTCCTTAAAAGCCCAAAGCAGTTAATTCCCTGTAGGTCCTTTTGTCCGGGAAAAGTACTAAAAAATACTTCCTTCGTGAGAAACTTATGAAATGTTTCCGGAAGCCTCGGAACGGACCGGGAATTTACCAAAACGCCCCTTAGTGCAATTTTATTACATTAAAATGCACCTAAAAAGGAATCGCGAATTGGATTGGCGTACTTACAGCAAGGGAAATTTATGATGGGGGCATTGCATAAGAAGCATCTTAAATCTATCCCAAGCCTCATGAAAGGCCTCTCTCGGGTCTTGTTGAAATGTAATTATCTTTTGTCTAATGCTACCTAAAAGGGAATGAGGGAAATATTTCCTAAGGAAATCATCATGCAATTGTACCCATGTTGTTATGCTAGTAGGGGGAAGGTACATCAACCAATTCTTTGACGCCCCTTTCAAGGCAAAAGGGAAGCACTTGAGCCTTAATTGCTCTTCGGTGACACCCGCTTGTCCCAGGAAAGCTTTGAAAGCGGGCATGAGATATTCTTTTAGGAAGCTTAGGGCATCCTCGGAAGGGAGCCCATAAAAGTTAGGCAACATGTTAAAATATTGCCCTTTTATCTCATGATTCTTTGCCGCCTCGATGAGGACAATGCAAGAGATGGCGGTGTCAACCTTTGGTTTAAGAAAGTCATTCATGGTCGGGAGTACCTCTTCCGCCATTTCAAAATTTACTTCTTCTTCCCCGGTGGAAGAATTACTCGCTTCACAAGAATAGCTACCTTCACTTAATTCCTCAAAAATCCCAGAAATCAAAGTATCCGACTCCGTTCCGGAACCACAAGTAGGAGTTAAGCTCCTCTCGAACCTATCGATGGCATTGTTCGCTTGAGCCAACAAGGGGTTCAAGGAATGACGCCCAAACATATACTATCCAAACTAACTTGTTCAAGACCACAAGTCCCCGGCAACGGCGCCAAAAACTTGATGGGTTATTTTTCAATACCCACTCGTAATAAACCTCACAAGCGCACAAGGGTCGCGTGTAGCGTGTGTGCAAGTAAGGATCGATCCACAAGGACTATGTGTATGATCAAGTTAATTCAAATTGTATACAAAGGCAACCAAAGGGGGGGTTTGATTTTTGATTAAACTAATGACTAACTTAAGCAATTAAACTAAGTCTACCAAATAACTAATAGACAAGCAAATAAGCAAACGGGTTTAACAATTAAAAGAAAGAATTCACAAGTTTGACTTCGATAAAGTGACTAAACCATGCTAGCAATTTGGATAAAAAGATTGGTACTTTCCTAGGGTTCGTTCACAATAAAATAAGATTGGGACGGTTAGGCGGTCGAATTGCAATCTATCAATCCCAATTAATCACTTTTTCCAATAAAGTCCAAGCAATTAACCAAAAAGGCAAATAGGTAAATGAACACAAGAACCTAAATTAATTTGCTTTCTATTACGGTGGAAAATTAATGTAACGACCCTAACCCTAGGCACTAATTTAACATCATACTGCGTGCTTTTAATATTATTGTTAATATTTTGTGTTCATTCTTATATCTTTAAATTTCTTATATTAAGATAAAATGATAAGAAAATAAATAATGTTCTAGGGGAAAAATAATAATTAGAAATAAATAAAGTAATAGAATGTAGTAGTAATAAATGGACAAATAAAATGTTGTTGGGTGGAAGAATTATTTAAATTGATGAAAGAATTTTGTAAGGAATTATTTTGTGTGGGGACAAATTCCCCAAAACCCTCCTCTCACTCCCTCCTAGGCCGGCCCCCCCCTCTCCTTTATCCAAATATATACTCAACCTCCCTCCATCATCCTCCCCATTTTCACTCTTCACCTTCTCTCTCTCCACCTTTCCATCCATGGAAACCCTTTGATGAAGCTTTCTTCCAAGGCTCCTACCTAGATCAATTATTCATCATTTTTCAATCCGGGAGCACTTTTGGAATCGGGAGACCAAGAGGAGTTCATCAAGCTAAAGAAATCCTTGATCCATCTCCGATTTTTAATGTGAGTTATTATGACCCTTCCTTTCTTTAAATGTTCATAAACTGTTAAATGTTGTTATTGTTCTTCAAATGGCTATTTGATGCTTTGAGGAAACTTTCTTGGATTTGAGGAATGGATTAGTGTTATAGAAATTGTTGTTGTTCATGAAAGTAGTAAAGAGTGGAAGTAAATGGGTTGGATTGGATTAAATGGAAATCTTGAAAATTTGTAGTATATTGGATGGAAATCTAAGTGAGAATGATTTAGAATTAGGAAATGATACTTTGGGATTAAATGAGTTAAAATGAATTTAATAAAGTTAGAATTTCCTTTAAGTTCACAAATTATAGCTCACTTGGTTGAAAAGTTGGTTTCTTGAGAATCATGTGATAAATGACTTAGAATTATAACACATTTGGGTTTGAAATGATTTATTATGTGAAAAATGAAGTTAGTAAGCTTTCTAGGTTTACACAAAATAAAGGAAACTTGGTTGGGAACAAATGGGTATAAGTGATGAAGGATTTACGCTTCTATGTTGATTAGGCTCGGAGTCACGAGTCGTGCCCTGTGGCACGAGTCGTGCCTGAGGTGTGGGACGAGTCGTGACTAGGGTTATAAGGAAGTCGTGCCTTGTAAGGGATGACAGATTCAGAGGAAGGTGCAATGGGCACGAGTCGTGCCCTGGGGGACGAGTCGTGCCACTGGCTCGGGTTTCACATCAAGTGTAGAGTTGTTCAAACCTAATCAAACTCGAACCAAAATGGAATCTCTTTAACCTAGATTAAAGTAGAATACTTTGGCTACACATTGACATCCTAAGTGATCAAAATGGAATTGGGGAAGTACTTTAAATGTTGCTTGGAAAGCGCTAGTTAACCTAGTTTGGTAACTTAGCGAAATGATTCTAACTTGGTAAATTGAACTTGGATCTTCATAGAGGCCTTGTATTATTGTATAAAGACCTTGTAGGATGGATTGATGGTATTTCCTTGCCTTACTTTGAGTTCATATACATTGGTTATATTATGCATAGTGTGTTGATTTATTGTTGCACTATGATATTGGTTGGACATGAGTATATTTACCATGTTGATATATTGTTATCCCTTTTTGTGGATTGTATTCAAGTATCTATTATGTGCTTGATAATGTTGAATACTTGTTATAGTATTTCTGTCGTTATGATATTGTTGTAGGATTCCCTACTTTGGAATTCCTAAAGCTGTACATGTTGATACAAAGATTTATAGCCGTTGTGCTAATATGTTGAATACTTGATATAGTATTGCTATCTTCATGATATGCTTTGTTGTGGTATGTATCCCTACTTTGGATCATAAAATGTTTGGTTAAGCAAGTATGTTATTACCGTGCTTAGTTATGTAAATCCAAATGGTGGTATTGATTTATTTGTTTGTTGGACAATGTATGGGATTATAATGGCATCGAGCCAAGTTCATTATAATTCATACATTGGTAACCCAATTGTCCCCCTTGTGTGGGATTTGTGGGCTAGCATCTCCTTTTGAGGTAGATGGTCTAGTTTCACCGGGATATGACCGTGTGTCGGAATCCCTATGGTACTGTTATTGTTCATGGTTCGGAACCGCTTCTTCAAGCTATTCTTCTGCTCGGTTGTGTATATCCTTTGGAGATGAAACCTTGGCTCGGTATCCTTCTAAGTGTTACTTTATCGTGCTTATGTGTTGTGATATATTCATGCCGAGATGGTCGTTGTTTCCAACCGGTATGGGACGGTTGGCGGCAGGGAGCCTCTCGGGTTATGTGGATATGTCTTTTGATGTGTTGCATCTTATATGGCATATTGCTGCATTCATAATAGCTCATTGAGATTTATTCTCACCCCTCTCCCCTTTCTTGTTTTAGATTCCGAGACAGGTGGACCGACCAAGTAAGGGCGGAAAGGAGTTTAGAAGTGGTATTTTGGGAATTGTCGGGTTATGTTAGATTGGTGTAGAAAGTGTTTGTTAGCATAATTCTTTTAAAGGGTTGTATTCATAAACTTTAATTTCATACTATATTCGATATCTTTTGTAACTAAAACCGTTTATTATTTTCGTGGTTGGTTAACTCTCCCTCCAACGTGGAAGGAGTAGAGTTACTTTGAAATGGTTGTGTTTAAGTTTTGGAGTTGAAATCAAAGTTTTTAAAAAATTAGGAGAATTGGGTTAGTTTGAGGACGCTCCAGCTCGGGACACGTGTAGGTTCCGGGTCGGGGTCCTCACAGTTGGTATCAGAGCTCGGTTAGAGTTCTCGGGTAGAGTCTAGTTTGAGTGAGAGTGTGCGATAACTTACGTCGAGAGTTAAATGCAGAAATTTGTTCAAAGACAGAAATTGATATTGACCAACCAAGGAATCAAGGAAAGGTGAGTTACTGAAAAGATAGATTTCCCCACCATCATTTGAGGTATTTTACCTGTCTCAGGAGTTAGGGTTCATACTTTTATAAATCCTCGTTCGTTCGTTCTCATGTGGCATTACCTTTCGTTGTTATTTGCATATGACCTAAGAGTTGCCTTATGTGCTGGAGGTTCTACTCCGATGGGGTCGTACCTCGAATCATCCTTAATTATCTTGGTAGTTGTGATTAAGTGGGCATGTATTGCCGGTGGATTTGGTCGAGTTACCAATCCGTGAATCATCGTTATATTAACCTGAATTATTTGAGTAGTTGTTGTGTTTGAGGAGGACTGTCGCAAGAAGCGAGTATCCTTATCTACGTTTGATTTACCTCCGTGTGTAATTGAGTCGGGTAAATTATTAATTGATATTATGTCACATATGCGTAAATGTCGAAAGTATGACCTAAAGAATGTGGAGGTTATGTGTTATATTTAAGTAAAAGAACCGTGAGTTATCTCTTGTACGGTGGTAAATGAATTGTGAACTCATAGTTGAGGTTAGGTATATGGCCTAATTAGGAGTAGTTTATGGTTGTATAAAGTGCGTGAGTATTTATACATTGGTATCTCGTGGAAGAGACTAGAGATATGAGACTAGTGTTGAAAGTGATAATCTAAGTGGTGTTTTCTATGTGAGTTTCAAAATAGGTTTTCATCAGGTATCATACCCGGATGTTGAGATTTTGAGTGGCTATAAGGTACTAATTTGGTATTCGGATTCCTAGATAGAGGACACTAATTAGGATGATGGACCTGATGATTCATCTTGGGAAAGTATTTGATAAAGCAGATAATTAGCTTAGCGACTCTCCGTAAGGATAAATTAGTACTATATTAGAAAAGATGATACTTGGTGGTTAATCAAAGGGTTATAGAGATCTTAAATAGGTAACTGTGAAGAATAAGTATTCGTTAGCGCTTGTTGACGATTTGTATGAATGATTTTTGAAACTAGTAGGATACTCAATGGTTATTAGTTGAGTTTTTGGAGTGTTACAATTCCAGTGAAAATTTGCTTTAAGGATATACTTAAGACAACATTTATATCTAGTATGACCGTTTTGAATTATGGATGGTGTATTAGTTATGGAGAGGTAAATAGGGTAAATGTGAAGGAGTATAATAGATGTAGTTATTGGTGACTTATAGGATCAACTTCAGGAATTGGTAAGATATGTATATGGTTCGTTTTGAGAATTGATTATCATTAGTTGAGAAAATGAGGATGAATCTTATTGGGAGACAGGATACTTTAGGGTGGTTATATACTATAGTTCGACTTAGTTGCGTGAATCATATGAGGGATTTGTGTGATGCTTGAAAGATATTGACGTTATACGGATTTTAAGTTGTTGATGGTTATGGAGAGTTAAGTTAGATTATACCGTAATGTTTAATTGAAATTTGGGAATGATTGATCTATGTGAGTTCCAATTATATTTCTGATTTAGAAATTAGGGTATTTGATCGGGAACTAGATGTTTACAATATGTTGTTGCTAAGTACAATACCAATATCAAAGGTAGGGAATAGATGGCTCAAATTAAGTAAGGGTGTTGAATATTCAACTTGAAGAATTATTGAATTGAGGATGATTTACAAGTTTATAATCTTAGTGAATGTTTTAGTGTTATTATCGGAAATAGTAATAAGTATTACGAGATTGTGTTTTCTTATAGGGGATTTGACTAAGTAAAAATATTATGTTAGAATTGTTTTAAATGTGTTTTAAAACCTGGGATTGTATATTGAACTTCGGTATGAACAATTGTGCCCCTCGGGGATAGTTGATTTAAGAAAGTCAGTAAACCGTTTTCGTGTAAAAAAAAAAAAAAAAAAAAAAAAAAATAAATCTGTGAGTAATTTAACTATCTACCGCTGGTATGGGACGGTTGTAGATACTTAAATCACTCGAGTTATTTTGTCAGCTTATCAATCTTTTGAAATTTCTTAAATTGTGAGTGGTTTAGTTAGTTAAAACTGGTATGGGCCGGTTTTAAATAAATAAACCATTCAGGTCCTTTTGAATCCCTTTTATATTATCATTTGGAATTCTGAAAGATGTTGTAAAATTTCGAAAGACATGTTATTTTAAAGTTATAGTTCGTACAGAAGCAAGTAAAAAGGCAACCTAGTTTCCTTATAATGATTAACTGTATTCAAGTGTTGGTCCAAGAAATGATTTGATAAATGTGGGGTTATTATTGTGTCGGTCACAATAGACTCGATTTTGTTTTGGAGTTGGATCGGCTCCGTTGTGGGCGGCCAACCATTCAATTTGAACATTGATTTGTCACTAGTCCTGAACATAATTGGAACATTGAATTGTGATAATAGAATGTTGACGTTAGAGGATTTGTTAAAATATTCAGAGTTCTAGGTTGAACTTGAGAGTTTTATCACTATAGATTTTGTGATTTAGTTGCATTAAAAGTAAAGAAGGGTATGTTATTTTGTTATAGAAAATCGAATTACATTTTCTACTCGTTATATATATAGCTTGATGAAATGTTATTAATAAAGTCCTCTCATATGTTAGGGGATAGTTTGATTGTATAAACCCCATAGTATTAAAAAGATTGGATAGTCATTCATTTGGGAAGATCCTTTTGGAGTGTAGGAAGGCTATTAAATTTAACCTTGTGAAAATTTGAGGAATCATTACTTATTATTGAGAATAGGCTACGGGCATATACAATGGATGTTAGTAGTCAATAGTACGTATGATTACCAGTGGTAAGTGCGAATAATAGTAGTTATCATTCTAACATTGAGATAAAACAGTATGAGGCATAGTTTGGGAAGAAAATATCGATCTCTAATTTGTTGGGTTGAGGTTAGAGAAGAAAGGCCTAAGGTAGATTGGCGCCAAAATTTGTTAATCCATTTGAAGTTTTAGAAAGGGTTGGTGATTTGGTTTATAGACTGGCTTGGAGAAGCTTATAGAGTATTTGAAGTTTTAATGTGATATTGTAATGAATTTGGTGACATAAGTGGAAATACTTTATTTAATTATATTTTCTTTGAGATCGGAAAATTCGTGTTAGTGATATTGGTATACTATGCTTGGATCATTAAGTGATAATATCATATTATTAATGGAATTAGAAATTTAAATTCTTTGGGGGGGAAGAATCACAACATTGAAGAGACTATTTGGAAATTGAAGTTGAGGTATACATGTAACCGATGTGGGTTGATCAGTTAGGTAAGTGACAGTCAAATTCGGGACGAATTTTCTTTAAGGAGGAGTGAGTGTAACGACCCTAACCCTAGGCACTAATTTAACATCATACTGCGTGCTTTTAATATTATTGTTAATATTTTGTGTTCATTCTTATATCTTTAAATTTCTTATATTAAGATAAAATGATAAGAAAATAAATAATGTTCTAGGGGAAAAATAATAATTAGAAATAAATAAAGTAATAGAATGTAGTAGTAATAAATGGACAAATAAAATGTTGTTGGGTGGAAGAATTATTTAAATTGATGAAAGAATTTTGTAAGGAATTATTTTGTGTGGGGACAAATTCCCCAAAACCCTCCTCTCACTCCCTCCTAGGCCGGCCCCCCCCTCTCCTTTATCCAAATATATACTCAACCTCCCTCCATCATCCTCCCCATTTTCACTCTTCACTTTCTCTCTCTCCACCGTTCCATCCATGGAAACCCTTTGATGAAGCTTTCTTCCAAGGCTCCTACCTAGATCAATTATTCATCATTTTTCAATCCGGGAGCACTTTTGGAATCGGGAGACCAAGAGGAGTTCATCAAGCTAAAGAAATCCTTGATCCATCTTATTTTTAATGTGAGTTATTATGACCCTTCCTTTCTTTAAATGTTCATAAACTGTTAAATGTTGTTATTGTTCTTCAAATGGCTATTTGATGCTTTGAGGAAACTTTCTTGGATTTGAGGAATGGATTAGTGTTATAGAAATTGTTGTTGTTCATGAAAGTAGTAAAGAGTGGAAGTAAATGGGTTGGATTGGATTAAATGGAAATCTTGAAAATTTGTAGTATATTGGATGGAAATCTAAGTGAGAATGATTTAGAATTAGGAAATGATACTTTGGGATTAAATGAGTTAAAATGAATTTAATAAAGTTAGAATTTCCTTTAAGTTCACAAATTATAGCTCACTTGGTTGAAAAGTTGGTTTCTTGAGAATCATGTGATAAATGACTTAGAATTATAACACATTTGGGTTTGAAATGATTTATTATATGAAAAATGAAGTTAGTAAGCTTTCTAGGTTTACACAAAATAAAGGAAACTTGGTTGGGAACAAATGGGTATAAGTGATGAAGGATTTCTGCTTCTATGTTGATTCTGGGCTCAGGTCACGAGTCGTGCCCTGTGGCACGAGTCATGCCTGAGGTGTGGGACGAGTCGTGACTAGGGTTATAAGGAAGTCGTGCCTTGTAAGGGACGACAGATTCAGAGGAAGGTGCAATGGGCACGAGTCGTGCCCTGGGGGACGAGTCGTGCCCTGGCTCGGTTTTCACATCAAGTGTAGAGTTGTTCAAACCTAATCAAACTCGAACCAAAATGGAATCTCTTTAACCTAGATTAAAGTAGAATACTTTGGCTACACATTGACATCCTAAGTGATCAAAATGGAATTGGGGAAGTACTTTAAATGTTGCTTGGAAAGCGCTAGTTAACCTAGTTTGGTAACTTAGCGAAATGATTCTAACTTGGTAAATTGAACTTGGATCTTCATAGAGGCCTTGTATTATTGTATAAAGACCTTGTAGGATGGATTGATGGTATTTCCTTGCCTTACTTTGAGTTCATATACATTGGTTATATTATGCATAGTGTGTTGATTTATTGTTGCACTATGATATTGGTTGGACATGAGTATATTTACCATGTTGATATATTGTTATCCCTTTTTGTGGATTGTATTCAAGTATCTATTATGTGCTTGATAATGTTGAATACTTGTTATAGTATTTCTGTCGTTATGATATTGTTGTAGGATTCCCTACTTTGGAATTCCTAAACTGTACATGTTGATACAAAGATTTATAGCCGTTGTGCTAATATGTTGAATACTTGATATAGTATTGCTATCTTCATGATATGCTGTTGTGGTATGTATCCCTACTTTGGATCATACAATGTTTGGTTAAGCAAGTATGTTATTACAGTGCTTAGTTATGTAAATCCAAATGGTATTGATTTATTTGTTTGTTGGACAATGTATGGGATTATAATGGCATCGAGCCAAGTTCATTATACTTCATACATTGGTAACCCAATTGTCCCCCTTGTGTGGGATTTGTGGGCTAGCATCTCCTTTTGAGGTAGATGGTCTAGTTTCACCGGGATATGACTCGTGTGTCGGAATCCCTATGGTACTGTTATTGTTCATGGTTCCGAACCGCTTCTTCAACTATTCTTCTTTGCTCGGTTGTGTATATCCTTTGGAGATGAAACCTTGGCTCAGTATCCTTCTAAGTGTTACTTTATCATACTTATGTGTTGTGATATATTCATGCCGAGATGGTCGTTGTTTCCAACCGGTATGGGACGGTTGGCGGCGAGCCTCTCGGGTTATGTGGATATGTCTTTTGATGTGTTGCATCTTATATGGCATATTGCTGCATTCATAATAGCTCATTGAGATTTATTCTCACCCCTCTCCCTTTACTGTTTTAGATTCCGAGACAGGTGGACCGACCAAGTAAGGGCGGAAAGGAGTTTAGAAGTGGTATTTTGGGAATTGTCGGGTTATGTTAGATTGGTGTAGAAAGTGTTTGTTAGCATAATTCTTTTAAAGGGTTGTATTCATAAACTTTAATTTCATACTATATTCGATATCTTTTGTAACTAAAACCGTTTATTATTTTCGTGGTTGGTTAACTCTCCCTCCAACGTGGAAGGAGTAGAGTTACTTTGAAATGGTTGTGTTTAAGTTTTGGAGTTGAAATCAAAGTTTTTAAAAAATTAGGAGAATTGGGTTAGTTTGAGGACGCTCCAGCTCGGGACACGTGTAGGTTCCGGGTCGGGGTCCTCACAATTAATTTAATCAACAAAGATATACCAAACAACAAATCCCAATTCAATGGTGAAAAGTTACTAAAGATAGAAACTTTATGAACATCTTTGAAAATCTAGGAATTTACCAAATATGGAAAGATAAATTAGACTAGCATGGTTTAAATCACTAAATCTACATCCAACTCATTAATTAAATAAACTAGCCACTCATATTCATAAAGAAAAACAAAAGATTAATTGAAAATAACATTAATTAAAAAGCTTATCTTGGTAGAGAAGAAAAGCCCCAAAATATTTCTCTCTCCCTTGCCTCCTTTTGTTCAATGGATGAAAAGATTACCTAAAATATGACAACTCCTATATTTATACTAAAGGAAAGAAAAACTGATTAAGGCTGTTAAATGGGTTTTAGGCCCAAGCAATGACCAAGGTGTGGCCCAAAAATGACAAAGGCAGCTGCTGGAAATGGCCTGGACGCTGAGGCAAGCTGGCTGGCCAAGGGCTTGGACTAGGGCGGCCGCACATGCTAGTTGGGCGACCGCACAAGGGCCACGGCCCAACAAGGGCGACCGCTGTTGCAGCTTGGGCGGCCGCTGTAATTCACATGGTTGGCCGGCCACTTCTTCTTTTCTTCATTCATTCTTTAAAATCCCTCCATGGAAATTCCCCACAAGTCCTTGCAGCTCCATAATGACTCTAAAGTCCCCAAAGTTTACTCTGCTCCAGATTTTCATCTTTTCTTCACTTTAAAACACCATTTTCCACCCTTTTCAACCTGAAAATAAAACAACACTACCAAAACAATTAAACTACATTTTTACTCGGAAATTTTGCAATAAATAGAGTTTAGAGCATATAAAATGGATATGTAAACATATCCATCAGAATCCCTTGTTTAATCTGAATTTCTTGTTTTTAATAGTTTTCTTAGTTTAATAGTAAATTATTGCAATTAGTAAAGTAATCAACAACCAAACCAAACCCCTTTTGATTCACTTTTCTGTTTTGAATCACTGCTTTAATCAACTTGTTTCTTACTAAGTCTATGTGGTTCGACCCTTGCTTGTGAATACTAATACAACAGTAACTAGTGCACTTGCTAGGTATTTTATTACAAGAGGGAGAATTTCTCCATCAGCAATCAAAGAGAAAGGTGGATAAACACATGAGCTACTCGCCACATATGTGCTGACAAGAAAAGTTTCTCGTCCTATACTTTTATCATTGGAAGAAAGTTGTATATGAGAAACTTGTTGGAACATAAATGATCCATTAAACCCTAAGCCGAGTCATAACTAGATTAAGAAGGAGAAGAAGATGAAGACGGAAGCGTGTACCTGAAGAATCCATGATTGTGTTCTTGATCTTGCTCTTTGAATAAAGGAGATAGTAGGGAGATAGTCTTCTAAATGATAGTGCCCACACTTGTGTTCTTCTTAATGAATGAAGAGAGTTTTGTGACTGAATTTGGTGAATGTCAAGTGTCTCTAAATGGCTGATGGATAGCCTTTATATAGATAGAGAAGGGGCACTTCATTTAGGGACTACACCCTTTCATAAAGATGGTGGTGTGAAGTTACCATTATGCCCATCATTTAATGGTACTTACACCTAATGAAATTCTACATATTTTGTCTATACTTTAACATTATTAAATGATTAAAACATATGTAATTAAATAACACATATTAATTAATCCATGTTCTAACAATCTCCCACTTGGATTAATATTAATATGTATCTTTTACTAAATGAATTCCTTAATCATTTATAATATGAATGACAACCCTTATGTGCACTTTTATTGTCATCCAACACAATCTCGTCCATTAGTCTTATAAGTATAGGGACTAAAGGGGCAGTCGTTGTAATTGATTCGCAACTAAACCCACATTAATCACATATATATATCCAACTAAATGACATAGATTAAGTGTAGATATGTAGCATGGAATATTAATGTATATATGAAGAACACATATATATATTCTCCAACTAGTCCTACTTAACCAAATGAGATCAAAATAAATAAAATTAACATAAGAAAATAGAAAACAACACAAAACCCCCCACTGATTTAAGCATTATCAAAAGTCGTTTCACCCATATGAACAGTATGCTCGTGAAACATCAAAAGAGATTACGCTTTATAAAAATGGATCCAATAACATGGAGTTTGATCCTATAAGTTGTATATCTATTTGTTCATTTTATACTTATTTCTCTTCAACAAGAGACATAACCATATGATGTCTTTCGACATCTTTGCATCCACTAAAACAGAATCAGAATATCTTAATGATCTCAAAATGATCCGATTTTATATACATAAGCATGTAGTTTAATGTTTTATAGGTACTTCATCATTCTTTTGGATGTGACTTAATGTTCTTCTTTCCGAATTGCTTTGGTATCGACCAAGCATCCCAATAATAAATGCAAGGTCTGGACGAGTACAGACTTGCACATACATTAAGCTTCCTACTGCCGATGCATATGGGATTTCTTCCATAAACTTGGATTCAATATTATTTTTAGGACATTGCTTTAGACTGAATTTATCTCCCTTAGAGACAGGGGTGTCATGTGGTTTACAATTTTGCATACTAAACATTTGTAATACCTTCTCTATATAGCTCTTTTGTGATAATCCTAAAATACCTCGTGAACGATCACGATATATTTGGATTCCTAATATAAAAGAAGCTTCACCAAGATCTTTCATCTTAAATTTGTTTGAGAGAAATTTCTTAGTTTCCTTAAGAAGAAGGTTCTTATCATTACTAGCAAGTAAAATGTCATCCACATATAAGACCAAAAATATAAATCTACTCCCACTGAACTTATGGTACACATAATCTTCACCAAGATTCATTTCAAAACCAAATGAAAGAATAACTTGGTTAAATTTTAAGTACCATTGACGAGATGCTTGCTTAAGCCCATAAATGGATTTCTTAAGTTTACAAACTTGTTGACTAGTTTGATCCGAAGCAGTCACCATTTCTGGTTTCTTCATATAGATAGTTTCCTCAATGTCGCCATTGAGAAAAGCTGTCTTTACATTCATTTGATGAAGCTCAAGATCAAAATGTGCCACTAATGCCATAATGATCCTAAAAGCATTTTTAAAGGATACCGGTGAAAATGTTTCTTTGTAATCATTGCCTTCTTTTTGAGTAAATTCTTTAGCGACAAGACGAGTCTTATGTCTTTCCACATTACCTTGTGAATCCTTTTTTGTCTTAAAGATCCATTTACACCCAATGGGTTTCACATTCTTAGGTAATGGGACAAGATCCCAAATGTCATTATCATTCATGGATTTTAACTCTTCATTTATGGCATTAATCCATTTATGAGAATTTGGACCTCTAATGACTTCATGGAAGGTGATTGGCTCATCTCCCACTAAACCTAACGGTTCCTCATTCTCGGCAAGATACACATCATAATAATCCGATATAGCACTCCTTCTTGCTTTATTAGATCTCCTTAAGGGCATCGGTTCTTCTTGATGTTGAGGGTGTTGAATTTCCTCATCAACATTTTCATGTTGTTAATTAATAGGAGAATTAACGTCATTTTGAATATTATGTTCTTGTCGAATTTCAGGCACAAGTGCTTAATTTTCGATAGGAACTATAGGAAGAGGTACAGAAACAAATTCCTCCTCTAACTCTTCAAATTTAAAATTACTATTTAAATTTTCCCCTCTAAATTCAACATCCTCAAAGAACCTAGCATTTCCCATCTCGAAAAAAGTTCTAGTCTTTGGGTCATAGAATTTATATCCCCTAGATCTTTGAAAATATCCTACAAAATAACTACTAACGGTATTAGCGTCCAACTTTCCTTCGTTAGGTCTATAAGGTCTAGCTTTGGCTGGACAACCCCAAACATGAAGATGATTTAGGGACGGTTTCTTGCATGTCCATAATTCATAAGGGGTTTTGTCAGTAGCTTTTGAAGGAGCTCGATTAAGTAGGTAGGTTGCGGTTTTCAAAGCATCGCCCCATAATGAGTGAGGCAAAGAAGTACAAAAAACCATACTTCTTACCATATCCTTGTGAATGTGTGCCCAAATTTTTGTGTTTGTTGGATTCACGCGAGTTTGAAGACATCCGGTTTAATTTGAAAAACGGAGTCGCCATGCCATTTTGATTACCTCAAAACTTTGAAAAAAAGGTTTTATGGGTTCGGAGGTTAAGTTACCCCTTGGGAAGAACGGATCGTCGTTCACCCAAGGTGCCTTGCCGGAGCAAGTCTCCCAAGATCCCATTAATCGTGCTTGCTTGAGTGCTTTTTTGTGTGCATGTGTTTGAAAATAAGGAGGGAATGTCCCAAGTCGTCTTCCGGACGTACAAACCATTTGTTGGTTGTCGCTCGGGATTTCTTGGATTTTATGTATTCGGGATTATGATCCCGCCCTCATCTTGGACTTGTGATCATCGCATTTTTTGGACCTTGGGACTTGCGTGATCGAGAGAATGACTCTCTTTGTAGTCAAAGATGAGGTTCTTTAGAAAAGGAGGGTCCTTAGCCCATCAATCCTACACTTTAAGATGGTCGAGCTCGTATAGATGCTTCATACTCATCTTAAGTGATAATCGGAGATATAGGGTTCGAAGGTGTCCCTTTTCTAAAGAAATTATGAAACCTTTATGGAAGGAACGATGTAAAGATAGGATCTTTTACACCGGTCCGTTCCTAGGTTACTAATGGGGAATGGGGGAATGTATGTAAAAATGACATTTTTAATGAAAAGATGACATTTTTGGGTTGCAAATGATGCACTTGATTCAAATAAATGATCTTTATTGCAAATGATGCATAAAGATATGATTTTTATGCAAATGATGCATTTTTATGAAGAAATTGGCATTCATTATGCAAATGATGCATAAAGATTGCATTTTGAAAAGCATATGATACTAGTTTATGGTAAAGACATGATCTTTAAAGCAAATGATGCTAGGAAAAAGGATTTTGAATGCAAAGGATGCATTTTGATTGAAAAGATTTGATTTTTATATGCAAATGATGCATAAAGATGACATTTTTATTGGAAAATGGGGGTTTTAGGTGCAAAGGATGCACCTTTATGGGGAAAGACTACATTTTTATGACAAATGATGTCTTAATGCATGCAAAAGGGGAAGGGGGAATATAAAGATGTGATCTTTAATCTACCAAGTCCCAAGCAATATAAAGGCAATGCAATGAGCAATTTATAAAGCAATTAGGATGCGAGGTTAGGGTGTGCGAGGTTACCAATGGCTTCCTTCTTCTTTGGATGGAGCTAGGAGGAGAGGTTGATCTTGGATCTTCAAGGAAGAGGGAGGTAGCTTCTTGGCCTTCTTCTTCACCTTCTTGGATCTTCAACAGCTCTTGAGAGTATTCTTCACGTATTATGTGTGGTGTTGTTGAAAATTGTGTGTCAAATTGTGTGTGTAAAATGGGTAGAGGAGGGCTCTATTTATAGGCAGTCTGGATAAGGCTAATGAAGCCGTGCGGCCAGGGACCGCGAGCTAATGCAGCCGTGCGGCATTATCCATTGTGACTCAGCATTTCTAGAACCATGCAAGGTGGCAAATTCTAGAAACTTCTTCCTAATTAAGAAAAACGTGTTTCTTAATTAGGAAGGCTCCTCTTCAGCCTTTAATTAATTTGGGACTGTTCCGGAATATTTCCGGAACACTAGAAAGGTCCGGAGAATTACCGGAAAACTTACCGAAATTGTCGGAAAATTTAACCGGAAGGCATGAGCCAGATTTGGGTACTTACAATCTTTAAGGGTTCTATTACGTCTCTCGGCTACACCATTCATGCTAGGTGTCCCCGGTATGGTGTAGTGAGGGACAATCCCACACTCTTCAAAATAGCGAGCAAAAGGACCTGGACGTTGTTCTCCCGAACCGTCATTCCGACCATAGTATTCACCACCATGATCGGATCTAACGTTCTTAATTGTCTTTTCAAGCTGATTTTCAACTTCGGCTTTAAAAGACTTAAAAACGTCCAAAAATTGAGATATTTCATGAAGCAAATAAATGTATCCATAACGAGAGAAATCGTCTATGAACGTGATGAAATATGTTTGACCATTCCATGAAGGGGTAGTGAACGGTCCACATATATCCGTATGAATAAGTTCTAAGACGCTTGAGGCTCTCAAGGATTCTGTGCATTTAGTGTTTGTAAATTTCCCTATAAGACATTTAATACAAAAGTTATTTTCCGGAGTATCAAGCTTTTGTAATATTCCCTCGGACACAAGCTTGTCAATTCTCCTTTTAGAGATATGACCCAAATGCCTATGCCATAAGGTATAAGAATTTTTACTTGAAAACTTTCGTTTAGTGCTTTTGGTTTCATATTTATGGGACTCATGTATTTTTCTTGATTGTATCAAGTAAATTAAGATTATCAATATATGACAAAGTACTAGTACCGACAAGATTGGAATTTAAAATAAAGATCACATTTATTATTACCAAAAGAACAAGAGTAACCTTTCTTGTCCAAAACTGTGATAGTTATTAAATTCCATTTAAAAGATGGTACAATGAATGTATTATTTAATACAAAATAATAGTCAGTACTTAACATTAATCCAAAAAATCTCTATGCCTATAACTTCAACCGGATTTCCAGCTCCCATATAGATGTTTTTCTCATCTTCACTGGGAATTTGGTAATTCAGGCAACCCTGCATACATGACCTAATGTTAGTTGTTGCAACAGAATACAACCATCATGTATATTAAGGAATTGAAACCAATATTTGCCTTAGTACAAACAAGACCAAGTGACTTACCATTACGATTCGCCATTCGAGATACTTATGGTAGTCATTCTTCATGCGAGTAGGGTCCTTGCAAAAGAAGCATTCCTTGACTTTATGACCCTTAAATGATCCCTTATGCTTCTTAATTGTAGCCACAATTTCCGTTCCTCTTCTCTTAATCCCACGAGAAGAAGTAAATGCTGAGTGAGTACTTTCTAATTTAAGATATTTCATCCTATCTTCCTCTAATGTCATATGTGAAAGTAATCCATTAATATTCCACTTGTACTTTCGACATTTATAGGTCACCTCAAAAGGACCAAATTGAGGAGGAAGATAGATCAAAACTAAGTGCACGAGCAAATCTTCCGAAATCTCTAACTTAAGTGCCTTTAGTTTGATCGAAAGATGAAATAATTCAATAATGTACTCCCGAAGATTTTCGTCACCCTTGTACCGTATGGAAACAAGTTTCCACAAGAATTCAAAGAAAAACTCAGCATTTTCGATCTCAGAGACATTGTCCAAAAATGCCTTTGTAACTGCATTTTCCATGATCATTAGACTCACGCGGTTGGACCGTTCCCATTGCTCAACATTTTTCCTTTCTATAACGGTATTTTCTTTAGTGAGAGCAGCGGGACTTGATTCCCCTAATGCGTGATCGATGTCCATACAGCCTAAGATCATTGTTATATTATTTTTCCAAGTTTTAAGTTTAGTCCCAATAAGCAAAGGTACATTATTTATAGCAGTAGTTATGGATGAAGCATTAATCAAATCTGAAGGAAAATAACAAGATGAAACATAAAACATATATAAGAAACTACATAATGATTAATTATATCAAATGAATCTCATCAAAATAAAGATAATCAACAGGACATCAAGACTAATATTTGGATTGCGAATTGACTCATAATTTGATTTATCTTAGATAAACAAATAGCTCAAACAATACACTTTAAATACTTGCCTTCCTTTGGGCCGATTTAAGTATAAAAATTGTCCTAAAGTTTAAGGTACTTGTTACCCGGTAATAAAGAATATAAACAATTTATTTTAAACACCCGCCTTCCTTTGGGATGGTACAAAGTATTTAAAATAACCAAATATTTTATTCAATTATTACCCCATGAATGCAAATACTTAGTCAACAACAAGGTCTCCTTTGGGAAACAAGCATGTTATCACATATCAATATTTACCTTCATCTTTAACAAGTTTGAATTTAATCAACAAGGTCTCCTTTGGGAAACAAGCATGTTAATTTTGTCCAAAATGTTAAGGATATAGTTAATCGGAAACAAAAGGCCTTAAGGTAATTTCTGAAGAAAAAATGAAATTTATTATTAAAAGATAGTAATCCTTTTGTTCTACCCGTCGATTCTTTAAAGTTTGATAACTATAAGAACCGCCGAAGTGCGACTGGTGTCCAGATACTATAATTTACTAACAAATTATCACAAAAATTCTGGGCACAAAATAATGTGTACTTTACTAAAAAAACTGAATGAAAATTGATCAAAATAGCAAAAGATTGAAAATTCTGAAAATCTGGCCAAAATCAAGTGGTGCTCGGCCGAGTCAAGGAAAGTGCTCGGCCGAGCAAAACACTCCAGAAAACACCCCTTTCTGATCCCTCACGCTCGGCCGAGTCCTTAGGGTGCTCACTGAGCCATTAGAGATGCTCCCGGCCGAGTCCTTGTGGGTGCGCCGGCCGAGCACCTTACTGCACCGCTGGATGGCGCCTTTTCAAAATTTTCAAACGTTGTGCGGCTGATACAAATGGGGTGCTGTGCACTGCAGTCACTGGAGTGCTCGGCCATCGAAGCGGCACCCTCGAAAGTCAAATTTTCCAGATTTTTACTAACAATTCTTAACTTAATGGTGAATCATTATTCAACCAAAGCAAGTAGATCCGCATACTCACAACACGTTTTTAAATGTGTGGCTATGCATTTGAACAAACTCACAACGCATCCAATGATGGTGGCTATGTCCAAAATGGGATAATCTTACATTAGGAATTGAAAGCCTTTTGAGTAAAACCAAAATTTAGAATTTAGAATTTAATACAATACTCCTAGAATCTCGAATTAGAGTATGATAATGATTCAAGAACACATGATAAAACATGGAATCTCAAGAATCAAAAGCATAATAAAACATAAAGGTTTTTCATAATACTCAAACTTGATCTAGAATATGAGTAGGCTCGATACCAATT